>CM055201.1:8715085-9180085 GCA_029224185.1 Karalla daura
TTGCTCGCTGCTCTCCCTCCCTGCGCCGGCAGGCCTTCTGCGACGAGCTGGAGACCATGATCCAGGACCAGCTGAAGAAGGGCAAGACGCCCACCAGCCTGCTGGCCCTGCAGCAGATCGCGGACTTCATGACCACCAGCATGCCCACCATGTACCCCCCCACGCCACAGGGGGGCATGGCCGCGCTCAACATGAGTAAGCACAGAGGGAGAGTGCGTGTTTATGTGTGTGTGTGTCTATGTGCGCGCCTGACTCTTTGACCCCGGCTCTGCTGCGCCTGAGTCGACGAGTCACGCGGCGCGTGGATTTCTGGACAATGGGTCCAGTTAGGACCCATTGTCCAGGATCCAGTTTTTCTAACTAAATGACATTTTCTGCCCCCACCTCCCCTCTCCTCTCCTCTCCCCTCCCCTCAGGCCTGGGCGTGGTGACCCCGGTGAACGATCTGCGGGGCTCGGACTCCATCTCGTACGAGAAGGGCGAGAAGCTGCTCCGCTGCAAGCTGGCCGCCTTCTATCGGCTGGCCGACCTGCTCGGCTGGTCGGAGCTCATCTACAACCACATCACGGTAAGACGGAGCTGAATTCTCAATAAGGTTCGAGGCTTTCAGTGGTGAGGTGGGAGGCCGAGGTTCTGGCTAAAGCACGGGTGGAAGGAGTTGAAGCAGATTGACGCGATTTCAGTGTTCAGAGTTATTCTGTTCTTTGCTTGGGGAGCGGCTTCTGTGTCGCCAGCCTCGACCCACTACCGCGCCTCACTCTAACCTAACGTGACTGTGCTCCGCTCTCGCAGGTCAGGTTGGACTCGGAAGAGGAGCGCTTCCTGATTGTTCCCTTCGGGCTCCTGTTCAGCGAAGTCACCGCTTCCAGCCTGGTGAGAGTCCGATCCTTTTTTTTTGAATAGGCTTCAGCGCGTCTGACTGGCCTGGCCTGACCTGACGTGACCTTAACCTCCTGCTCGGCATCATCCGTTCTCCAGATGAAGATCAACCACCAGGCCGACGTCATAGACCGGGGCAGCACCAACCTCGGCTGCAACAAGGCGGGCTTCACCCTCCACTCCGCCATCTACGCCTCGCGGCCCGAAATCAGATGCATCGTGCACATACACACGCACGCCGGGGCTGCGGTGAGAGCCCGTCTATACGCATCGACTGTGTGTCATTCTGATAAGTTCCGGTCTGACGGTGGCGTGTGGTGCGATCACAGGTGTCGGCCATGAAGTGCGGCGTGCTGCCCATCTCGCCCGAGGCGCTGGCACTGGGCGAGGTGACCTATCACGACTACCAGGGCGTCCTGATCGACGAGAAGGAGATGGTCGACATACAGAACACCCTCGGCAAAAACAGCAAGGTAGCTCAGCCGGGCCTCAGGACGTGTCCACTGGTGTGGCCTGCTGCTCCTCGCTCGGCGTTCACGTCTCCCCGCCCTCCTTCCTTCCAGGTTCTCATCATGAGGAACCATGGCGTGACGACTATGGGCGAAACGGTGGAGGAGGCTTTCTATTACACCCAAAATCTGATTGCCGCCTGCGAGATCCAGGTAGGACACGCACTCGCGTCCCACGCGGTCTGATCTGTCTGTGTAAGGGATGGTCCTTCTGAGCACGATTTGCAGAGCCACATGTCGTGTGCTGCCATATGCCTGTCTGCCTCTCTCATAAGGATTATCTTCTATGTCTCCTGTTTCTCCGCATTTCCACGTCTGTCCATCTTCCCTCCACGTTGAATTCCCTCTTTTTGTCCGTCTCATTTTTTCCTCCTCCGTTCTGGATTGTGCCTGTTCTCGTCCGTCTGCCTCCTCCCTCCCTCCCATCCTCCTCTTGTCTCCTTCAGGTGCGAACGCTGGCCAGCGCTGGGGGGCCAGAGAACCTGGTGATGCTGGACCCGGGCAAGTACAAGGCTCGTCCCCGGGTCCCTGAGCCAGCGGGAGATGGGTCCTCGACACAGCCCAAGTGGTTATTTGGGGAGCAGGAGTTTGAGGCCCTCATGAGAATGCTTGACAACTTGGTGAGCCCGCTTTAAAGCCACAGTGGCCTTCCCCCATCGTGTTCAGTGAACCGACGGTCTTACTCTCTCCAGTTCATAACCTGCTGGTACAGAAACCATGCAGCTGTGCAGTTACAATTGCAAAGTGTAACTTTGGCACTTTTTGGCACCGTTTATACTGTGCACCTACTTGTGTATACTGCTTATCCAGTACACATCTGCTATTTTAGCTCAAGTATCATAACTCTTGGCCTAGTTGCATGCTTTTCTCGGCTGCGTATATACAAATGTGTATACAGTATATGGATAGATAGATAGATAGATAGATGTGTGTGTATGTATGCTCAGGAATACTTCCAAGGCTTATAAACATGTTGGTTAAAAAAGACCATTGAAACATGTGTAAGACAGGTTTGATTCTTTTGTCTATAAATTGTGTGTTTTAAGAAGAAATAGTTTCCTCCTCTTTTTAAAAACAGCCATAGCGTCTATATATATATGTATACATGCAGTTCCATTAACCCCTGCCGCTCTTGCCTGTCCCTGTGTGTGTGTGTGTGTGTGTGTGTGTGTGTGTGTGTGTGTGTGTGTTCCAGGGCTACAGGACGGGCTACCCCTACCGCTGCCCCGCATTGCGAGACAAAAACAAAAAGCACAGTGACGTGGAGATCGCTTCCTCCGCCCACGGTGGCTACTCGTATGGCGAGGACAGTGACTCAGGCGCTCGCTCCCCGCTGAAGCACAGCTTCCAGCGCGGCCAGCGCGACAAGGCCCGCTGGCTCAATGCGGGCGGCCGGCCCGACGAGCCCGGCGAGGACGGGCCCGACGGCGGCGGCAGCCCCAAGGCGAAGCCTAAGGTGTGGACGAACATAACACACGATCACGTCAAACCCTTGCTGCAGTCTCTCTCGTCTGGTGTCTGCGTGCCAAGCTGTATAACCAACTGCTTGGTCTGTGCCTACCTTATTGTTCATAGTAATAGATCTGTACTGCCGCCTTGACGGTGGAAACGGGTAGGTGGCTCGGCATCCTGAGGTCCCCGGGGGCACCGAGGAGCGTTAAAAAAAAACTCTAACTCCTTTTTTTCCTAAGCCTTTTCTGTCACTGCCGGGCTTAGAAGGCGATGTGAGTATCTGCCCCTGCTCCTCCCAAACTTTTCTGGCACTCTTAATTTCAGAAATCCTCCTCACACACACACACTTAAACACACTTCCACTTACTTCTGAGCCGCACTTAAAGCTCCGCTCTCCTAATTACCTGCGAGCGCAGCTGTGATTACCCGCTAACTCTCTCTCTCTCTCTCTCTCTCTCTCTCCTCTGCTCCGTCCCCCCTCCCCGGCGCCTCGCGATGCCGGGCCAGCTGCCCTTCAGCATGCCCCCACTGCATGAGTCGTGGTGAAAATGCATTGTCGGTGTCGATGTTTTTCCCTAGAGGAGCGAGCAGCAGGGGTGTGGCATGAGTCCTCGGGCGGGCGGATGTAGGAGGAGGAGGGGAGGGGGGTCGTACGCGTTTCCGTCTCTCTCTCTCTCTCTCCCTCCCTCTCTCCGCATCTGAAATCCAGCCTCAGCGGTTCAGATGCGGCCCAGGGAGGAGGAGGAGGAGCGGAGGTACGGAGAGACCTGAGGCTCCTGACGCGTCTCTCCGGATTTGCTAGATTTAGTCTGCGTGCGTACGTAGTGGAGGTGGCATGAGAATCCCCATCGATATTGTTTTGATGCAGCAGAGTAGGACCGGAAGGGTTACGCCGCCTGCTTTTCCGATTCCTTCCTTTTCTCGGCTCCTCGATTGCATGAAAAGAAAAAAAAGAAAGAAAAAAAAGAAAAACAATAGAGACAGAAACGCCTTGGAATTTGACCTGACTCTGAAATCAATTATCTCCTGTTGGGAAAGTAGGAAATGTTGTGTTGTGACACACTCTCTCTCTCTCAGTGAGTATATCGTGTTCTACATGTCCATCCCATGCTCCCAACCAAGCCCGACCCAGCCGCCTCCATCCAGATTAAACCCTCATCCAGCCCCTGGTTTGGCAGCTAAAACTTCGAGTAGACGCAGGAATGAAGTCACGAGCTTCTGCTTTCCCGCTGCGAGCCACCTAAACGGCGCAGCCGGGTGTCCCCGCATGACGGTCCTGTACATTCAACCCGCTGCTCATCACTTTGGTGCTAAGAAATGGGTGCAGACTCTTTTCTTTCCCCCCCACTTCAGTCATGCTGAGCATTACCAGGTTTTCCAAACGACTCTGAAGTAAATGGGGCGTTTTGTTTTTTCGAGGGGGTGGGGTGGGGGAGGGGTGGGTTGGGGGGGCATATAAGAAAAGGTTTCATCCTGTGCTGGGAAGATCCACCCCCCGTCCCAGTCTGTAGCTTTAAGACGAGGCCTGTTGTGTTTTTGACCTGTCCCGACGTGGCCGAGTGTCCTCCTCGGGTGTGTTTCTCTCTTATCTCTGTCGTCCTTGTTGTCGTGTGTCAGCCTGGGAAATGACTTTGGTGATGCCAGCTCACCCCTCACTGCCACTCTAGCTTCGTAAGCCAGACTCACCATCTCAAGTCACCCGCCCGGCCAGCCATCCCTCACCCTCCCTCACCTCCTGCCTCCCAACCACCCACCCACCCTCCCTAGCTCCCCCCCCCTCCCTCACCCACCCACCCTCCAACCAGAAACCCTTTTTGCTCATCTTTGGGATGTTTTCAGTTCCGCTGTGCTCCTTCTGTTTCTCTTTGGTTCGGACGCTCTATCAATGATGATGGCAGAACGGCTCCGGCGCAAAACGATCGTCCCGCCAAAAAGCTCGATCGCGGCTCCGTGCGACTCGAACGTCACCGCCGCAGACCGCCAGACAGGAATTCAGATGCAGGACTATGAGGAATGATCCTGTAACGCAGGCTTTAGTCCTCGGCAGCTTAAGACATCGTGAACTCTGTCTTATACCCAGAGTGCTCTTCTCAGAGAGACGTGCAAAAGATTCACCAAGTGAAAGCTCGCGTCATAGTTCTCCCTTCTTCCACTTCTCACCTTTGTAGCAGCATTTTGCAGGCTTCCTCCGGCTCCTCATTACCGTCAGTTATAGAGTACAACAACCGCGTACTGCTTTTAATGAATCGAGGCGCGCGACCCCACTCAGACTCTCTGATAAAGACACGCTGACAGAGACCCGAGGTCTGACTGGGATGCACAACATGTAGTCGATCCAGTTGTTCACGTGAGGTTTTCGTAGGCAAGAGAGGTACGGATTCATGCAGATTCCTCCCATATTCCCGGATACCGTCCATTACGGAATAGCGTGGAGCAGTCCACAGGCATATTTGGTCAAATCTGAAGCGTTTTCGCGTATCTTGTCCTAAACGTGCCTCATCATCATTGGTCCACGTTTTACATTCAAGCCTTTTTACAGCCATCCAACTCCAGTGTCTCCCTCATTTCAGCATGACTTGTACTGTGAAGCCTGCATCGTATTTTGTATACTTTTGTTTTGTTTTCATTTCATTTGATGCACTTTTTTGATTGGTTTCCCTTTTGAGTTCAGTTCCGCTTTTATTTTTATTTTTTTTTACACTACATGTGGTCGTTCACAGTGGACTAAGGAGGACGGGCTCCGCCAGGCTGCCGTGGCCAATCAGTTCATCCCGATGAACACCAACCCAAAGGAAGTCCTGGAGATGAGGAATAAGGTACGGCTCTCCTCTCCTAGCACGAGGGCCCCCCCCGCCCGACGCGTCTGCGCCTCTTTGTCACCCTTGAAACGCCCCCTCCTTGCCCTAGATCCGGGAGCAGAACCTGCAGGACATTAAGACGGCGGGCCCCCAGTCCCAGGTCCTGTGTGCCAGCACCGTGGTGGAGCGGACCTTCAACCAGGTCAGTGTGCGAGCCCCGCCGCCACAGCCGTCCCCACCTGGACACGAGTGCCCCTCAAACCCATTGGGATTTGTAGAATTTTGTAGAAAAACTCCAAAAAAACATCTTGGGGAAAACAAACAAACAAACATTGTGTCCAGGTCTGGATTCACCCCCCCCCCCCTTTTAAAGCTTAAAGGCTGCTGATATTGTGTGTGACAGTGTTCTGCACACAATCCAAAAGCGAATCCACCTGTAATCGGATCTGACCTCGCTTTCTGAAGCAGTAACTAATGATTAAAGAAAACAAACCAGAAGAGAAGAACGTCCTCCATGTTGTGTCCCAGAGCACTGGGGTGACTGTGTAACTGTAACACGTTATGTTTTGACCGCAGAGAGTGTCAATCTGGCAGGTGAGTAAGCGTATGGGAGGCGTGAACCTCACCCTGCTCTCCCAAAACCTGCCAGCTCGGGTTGTGCCCATTATCATGCATCGTTTCCTTAAAACACTTTTCGGTTGCTTTCTTTTTCCTTTTCCGAGTAGCTCAGCGTTTGTACCCATGCCTGCCCCTACGGGCAGCTCATTTGACCCTCTTGAAGCAGATCCTCACGACAGTCTGACGTGCATGTGCTCCGTAGCCCCCTCACTAGAGCAGTAGAGCTGGGAAAACCACAGGTGCGCTTTGCATGGCCCTCCCTCCGCTGAGCTCAGCGAGTTCTGATCTGCGAAGCTTCGAGAACGAGGCGCAAGCGCTGACGGTTGCGTCCGAGGCGTCCGGATCAAGTTTTAACCCGTCTAAAACTTGGCGCCGCATGCGAGACAGGGGCGATGTCAAAAGAATCTTCCATGTGCCGAGTCTCTGACTGTCTGACTGCGTGGATAGGTGATGGTTGCCATGCATGGTCCCGGGCCGTTTGCGGCGCCGCTGCACAGCCCCCCCCCCCCGGCTCTCTGTGCATGCATCCGTCAGCTCTACTCTATGTCTCAACACAGAGGTGGAAAGGAAGGCGAAGGCACTCTGGAAGACACATGTATCATGTCTCACATTATAGGCGCCCAAACCTATAGTGTCTCAGTGTTAACTACGAGTATATAGTGTATAGTGTTAACCAGCCTGGGATCAAGTGTATCCTAAAGCAGCTATTTCTTAAATCTTTTGGCAGCACTTCGACGATAAAATTTCACATCGTCGTGCTCTTTCCACCTGTGTGTGTGTGTGTAGCGATGTTTGCACACATCCATGCCTGCCCGACAGACTGCATTGATTTGACTGTGCTGGTGGGTTGTGCTCCCCCCCCCCCCTCACCCTCACTGGGTTTACCATTGCAGGACGCCCCTCTGTCTGACTGTACAGACACTATTGACGGCCTCGATGTGTCCGAGGGGTCCTATAGTCCTGCTAAATCGATTAGAAAGGTACTCACTGCTCCAGTTCACCCGTACGCCACACCACTCCCCCAGTCACTCCCGCCAGGAGGCCCCGTGTCTCTGTCTGGGCCCGTTTAGATCAAGTCAATTATATATAAAAAAAAAAAAATCCGAACAAGGCTGTTTTTGTCTGTTACGAGCAGGGTAGTGGTATGTTTTCATACGTGCATGAACTCTAGAGATTGAGAACTGTGCTAGGGTCTCTTTGATGCCATGAGCCCGTCGAGCCTGTAGACTTCAAGGCGTGAGATCCAGTGATGGTGGCGTTCACCGCATGCGTTGAACAGATTTAGAAGAATGTAACTGAAACGGGATCCGTCGCTTCACCTCGGCTACTTGGTGATCCATCTAAGGCTTTCTCACATCTCACATCTGGGCCTGAGTGTAAACTTATTGTACAGGGTTGAACAGAACAACCCCAGGCATATCGCATCATAGTTTTCCTGTTCAGAAGGTCCTTCGATCTATTCGCAGATAGATAAATAGATGCTGCTTCTGCCGCATCATTCTCCAGCGTTGTGAACCGCCTCTAATCTGACGCTGCCGCTTGAGCCTCTCTGACACAGCAGCCAGTTCCCGAAACCAAAGCAAACCCCCCCCACCCCACCCACACACACACACACACACACACACACACTCACACTCGCACACGTAACCCGGGGCCGCCTCCGGTCGCCCGGCCTCACCTCCTCCCGCCTTTCCTCTGTGTGTCCTGCAGGGGGAGCTGGTGACCGCCTCCAAGGCCATCATCGAGAAGGAGTACCAGCCCAAGGTGATCGTCAGCAAGCAGGGCCCCAACCCCTTCACCAAGCTCACCGACCAGGAGCTGGAGGAGTACCGCAAGGAGGTGGAGCAGAAGCAGAAAGGCTCCGAAGGTGAGTGAATCCAAATCACAAGAATAAAAAAGCCAACTCTGGACACCCTCCGCCCCCACCCACACCTCTTTTAGCCCTTGTGCACTGTTGGGAGAAAAGAAAACTCCCTAACTTTTAAAAACGTCCTGCATAAACGGCTCATTGATGTAATATTGAGATATTCTAATATTGCTATGGCCAAGTTGGAGTGGAAAAATCACCGCCTGTGGATGGACACTCCTCCAACAGCTCATGAGGGTTAAATTCTCTCATTTCAGTTCACAACATGTTTGTTTGTTTCTCGGTCGTAGGTTCCAGTTGAAATCTTCCCCTTTTCTCTCATCCTCGGTGCGAAGTTGTTTTTCATGCGCGACATGGACGTGTTTATTCCACAGCTCCCTCGAGAAATGATTTCCTTTAGTATCTCTTTAATAAACAATACAAATGGGGGGAAATCCTCCCGTTTAACCATGCATTTAGCGGTTTAAGCTTCCCTCTGGCCACGCTGACGTATCTCTCCACACACACACACACACACACACACACACACACACACACACACACACGCATGCATATGACACGCATGTGAATCCACAGTGCAGGGCCGGGCTCGTAGTAGGGAGGGCTCGGCCTCCAGCGCGGCCCGGCCGGAGCCCGCTGGTTCCCCGGCCTCCACGCCCCCGCAGTCTGCGTCCGCCTCCCCGGGGTTAGACAAGGCCCCGGCCCCGGCCGCCACCCCGGCCACCCCGGCCACCCCGGCCACCCCGGCCACGCCGGCCTCGGGCCGGGACTCCCCGGCCGCCGGCCTCTCCAGCCGGGAGCGGGCGCTGCGCAGCGCGGCGGAGGCGGTGGTGGAGGATGTTTTTTCCGCCGTGGAGGAGATTCTGACGGCGCCCGGGTCCCCGCACAAGGAGTTCCACTGCGCCGTGCTGCGGGCCCTCAGCAAGGAGTCGACGGCGGCGGCGGAGGAGGAGGAGGCGGAGCCGCCTCGGGCCGACCGGGCGCCAGGTACAGCAGAGGAAGCAGGAGCGAGAAAACAAAAAACCCCCCAACCATCCGGGCCTCCCGCTTCCCTCCTCCCACCCCGCTCAGCCGCGGCCCGGGTCATTCCATCGCGCTGCTCTGGGAGTGGCGGGATTCTGCTGTCGTGTTTTTGGTTTTTTGTTTTTTTTCCAGCATCCTCCCTACCCGCAGTCTACATCTTCAACGCCTCTGCTTGAGTATATTTTTCCTCCTCCCCATCGCCCCTTCTCTCCCCCCGTCTCTCTCTCTCCTCCTCTCTCTGATGCACTGTGCCAAAGGCATCAGAGCCGCGGCAGATCACGAAGCGTTCTGCGGTTTGATTGGACGAGCCAGCTGAGCACGCCAGGAAGTGGGGAGCGCAAATGCGAACCCCTTGTCCGATCCGAAAGCCCTCCTCCCTTTTTGAGGACTCCCTCCTCGAGTCTAAACGAGCTTTTTGCTAACCTTTTTTTTTTCCTTTGCGATCAAGCCGCGCCCGAGCTCAGCCATCCAATCAGAGCCTCCCGTGCGTGGACCCGAATCACGGTGTCCTCCTCCTCCACCTCCTCCTCCTCCTGCTCCTCCTGCTGCTGCTGCTGCTGCTAACCTGTGGTGGATAAACACTCTGTCGGTGTCCACTCGCCCTCCTGCCCCCACCCCCCGACTGATTTCCAACAAAGCTAACGGTAGCTTAGGTTTGTTTGGGATGTTTCAAAGTCGACCTCACGGGGACCCTGCCGGAGGCTTTCGCGGTGTTCTCCCGATTACAGCTTCCTTCCCCGGTTGGTGTGTCCCCCCCCCTCCCCCCCCCTCCTCTGCGCTGCCACGCTGTCGTTGCCGCGGAAACTCTTGACCGAGTCTCGACAAGAGTCGCATCAAAGTGCGACCCTCGCCTCACCTGTCTGTAACCGCTTTGCCACCCAGACCCGGAGGAGGGGGAGGAGGAGGAGCTGCCGCAGACTGAGGAGGAGCCCAAAGGCCAGAAGCCCACCTCCACGCCGCCCAGCACCCCGGTCAGAGCAGAGGAAGGTAGGTTGCGGTGACGCCCCCCCCCCACCCCACCCCCTCCGCACGCCCGGCTCGGCTCGCCCGGCTCGGCATGGGTTTCCTCCGGCCCTGTGGCTGGATCCTCCACTTCTCTGGGGTCTGGGGAGCGAATGCGGAAGGCTCCCCCGCCCGCCCGCCCGTCCACCTGCCTGTCTGTCTTGGGGGGTCTGTTCATGTCGTGGTCTCTTAATAATACTACCACGGGTGCCGTGTTGTGTTCTCTGTAATAACAGGCCAAGAGGTTTTTTTTTCTTTCCATCTTTCTTAGGATCAGATTTCTGAGAAATGGGAGATTACAGACATAAGGTTCAAATACACCCCGCCACGTAATTCCAGGAAGCGGTGTATTAAACCAGTATTTATAGCAACACTAGATGGACCCCAGCGCAGACCGCTCAAGTCTACTTTTGCTCTTTCTTTTTCCTCATTTTGATCTATCTCCCTCTTGGTCTTTATTACTATTGGATTACACCTATGTGAACCAGTGTGAGTAGCATCCACGATGGTACCAGAAATCCACTGAAGCGAGCAGGAAGTTCAATCCCGATCTCAGCTCTCTGCAATCAAACAGTAACTGTTCCTGCTAGCCAGAGACAGGAGGGTGTAATCTAATAAAAACAAAGTGTTGGTATATAACACCCGTCGATGTACAGTATCTCCTCTGCCCCTTCACTTCCATTCGCCATCTTTTTTGGGGGGGTTGCTAAGAATGGCTCCGGCCATTCTTTTACGAACTTTCCTCTGGTGTTTTTGTTTTAATTTCCTCTCTATTTTCACGTTTTGTTCCTTTTTTTTTTCCCGTTTCGTTTTTGTTTCTTTTCATTTAACACAGTGCCTGTGGTTTGACCTGCATAGACATTTGTTTCTACTTGTGCTTTTTCTTCTTTGTGGCTGCGATTTCAATCAGGAGATGGAAATGCAAAAGAGTACCTGTTGCCATAGTAAGTACGTACTGTTCCAACTCCTTCGCCACCCTCCCCCTCCCTCGCCACCCTCCATGCCTGTGTTCCACCCTCGACCTCCTCTCCTCTGCATGGCTCCACTAGCCGAACCTGTCTGAACTAACGCGTCTCACCGGGGGTCGGTCCTAACTCCTCTCTCTCTCTCCTCTTTTCGTTTCTGTCCACGGGGCGGGGTTATTTCAGAGCTCCTCCTTCTTTTTGAAGTCACCTCAAAAATCTCAGTCAAAAATGTACAAGATTTTCATTCCATTGGCACTCGGGTCCAGTTTCACCAGAGTCACAGCGACGTGGTCTGAACACGAAAAGAAAGGAGGACGTTTCTGAAGTAAACCGTCTTCTTGTGCTTCACGTTGGATAACCTCTTCCCGCCTTTGCGATCCACTCACAGATTAACCGAGCCTCTCTGTTGCACACGTGCGCACGTCTTGACCGCGTGTCGCGTGGCGATCCGCCCAGGTAACGCTCTGAACTTGTGCTGAATGTCGTTTGTCTTCCAGATGAGTCCTTCACCAGGTACATCGGCGCTTCTCTGTTTGTTTGTTTTTTTTTACGTGTGGCTTTGAGCTCGACTCGCTCACTGGGGGGGTGGGGTCTGAGCTTCGGGGAGTGGTCGGCGGTCCGGTGGCTGGTTGGCTGTGTGGTGATGTCAAGCCTCCATTTTTAACTGTGTGTGTGTGTGTGCGTGCGTCCGGCCGGCCTCACCTCTGCTCCGGCAGACAGGAGAGGCGTGAAGCGTAGAGTGGTGTGTGGGGAGTTTTCTTTGGGCCTTGGCTGAGGGGGTTGTCCTTTCTCGTGGTGGTCTCCAGAGCATGCGGGCTGTCGTTGGACCTGTGCGAAGCTGCGAGCGGCTGCGCTGTGTGGGCCCTCTGCTTCCCGGGGTTTGTGCGGCTCTCCCAGGGGCAGCACTTGCTGCTTCTTAACTCCCTGCTGGGTGTGTTTTGGACAAGATGAGGCCGTCAGTGCAGCCACTAGACGGATGCTCGACGTGGACACCTGAATCAAGAACGTCATAGCTAACGCCACTAAAGCTGTCAGATGGAAGCATATTTATGAATGAAAAGGCTCATGTTGCATTGCCGGACATTACGTCATGTAGCAGAGGCTTTGCAAAAAGTGACAATATCAATCTGTTGATCTATGGGTCATTTTGGAGTGCAACACCCTAAAAACGCTTACTCCAGGCCTCGAGACGGTCCCAGCGTAGCTCATCCAGTCAGGAATGCGAAAAACGAAACCCTGGAAAGTTATTAAAAAACGGAAACAAAATGCAGCCGCTTTGTTGTCGCATTTGCATCTAAATGTGCTGAGTGCTGGTGTTCCTCTAATCTACTGTACGCGTAGCTGCAGTGCTCGCAGCCAGTGGATTGGATTTGCCGTGTGAATAAGCGCTGATGTGGCTTTGCACTCGCTCGCGGGCGACTTCCTAACACTCGTGGGATCTCTCAGCTCCCGTTCTAACCAACCCCTCCACGAGGGCTGCGCAAGCTTTGAGCTAATTTAACTCCGGTGTGGCTGCGTTTTGAAAAGCGCCGTCGCGTCGCGGACTTTCATTCCTCTCTGTCTGTACGCAGGGTGCACACCAGCCCGGGAACTGCGCTCATTAAGATTTGCCTCTTTAAATGAAGGTAAAACCAGAAACGCCTCGACCCCAGCACGAGCGAGACCGTATTTGCAGAAATGAAAGAGGCCGGTGAGGTCCAGAGCAAAGCCGCGATGCTGCTGCTGCTGCTGCAGCTAATGTCTTAGGGGTCGCAGTTACAGAGAGCGAGTCCACGAGACATGTCTGTGGAGATTCATCCAGGACTGCCAGATGTTTCACCTCTCATCCAAGAGGCTTCTTCGGACCAGTAGCATAGGTAGAAACGAAGAAGTCCCTCGGATATCCAATGAAACGTTTTCCAGACTCGGGACTCTGTGGAGACACCTGCACGAGGAGGGTGGTGCACCTCGGTTGGGCCTCACTGTTGGTGTCGGCTTTGTTGTGTTATCAGAGGGTTTGTTCATTGCTGCTCTGGGCTGTAACGGGAACATTGCCTGCGGGAAGGTCAACGTGTGCGTTAAACGGGTCTTTACTATCCCGAGAGCTGGTCTTGACACCGCTCCCCGACTCGGTGAGAGACGCGGTGACGTGTGGAGGCCAGGTCGGGCGAGCTCTCGCCGCGAGTGGTTTCCCCTCTCAGCGTCAGGCGGCGTTGATTGCGGAAGCCGAGCAGCTCAGATCCAGCGGCCCGTCCTCGGAGAGATCAATAACTCCCTGTCCCTCCCTCTCCCCTCCCCCCTCCCTCCCTCGCAGAGTCCTTGCCTGAGCAGACCTACAAGGATGAGAGCGACGCGGCCACCCTGAGACAGACCCTTCCGGATTTGACACCCGACGACCCCTCCGACGCCCCGGCGCTCCCCGCCGAGGACTCCGCCCCCGCCCCCGCCGCCGCCCCCGCCCCCGCCGCCACCGCCGCCGCGGACACAGCCGAGGGCGAGGAGGCCGCCGACGCCGGCGAGCAGGAGGGCGAGGAGTCCCCCAGCAAGTCCCCCTCCAAAAAGAAAAAGAAGTTCCGCACTCCCTCCTTCCTAAAGAAGAACAAAAAAAAGACAGAGTCCTAGATCGGGGAGCGTCGGCCCGGTCCTCAAGGCTGGCCTCCGCCTCGGCCTCTTTTCACCTTTTCGTTGTTTTTTTTCCTCCTCCTCCTCCTCCACTTTTCGTCCGCTATCGTCGCACCCTCCGAGCGAGTCACGGCTGCACAGTTATATGCTTTTTTTTTTTTTTTTGTCGTTTTGATATCGTTTGTCGCCGGCTTATTAACCTGTTTTTCCTCGTTTAGCGTGTGCCAATTTTGTATACAGTTGAAAAAAGATAACAAAAAAACGATCGAGCGCGTAAGGGTTTTTAACTACAGGCGTGTTTCCGCTATCAGCCTCCACTGACCGGGCCGTCTCAGCCTCAATGTATGTATGATGACGTCATCGCAAGGCTCTCGCAGGGCCATTAGTGTAATGGAGAGGACTGGGCCCCCCCCCCTCCCCTAAACTGTACCAGAACCTGCATAGTGGAAACACGCCTTACTAGGGGCTTTTTAGTTGTGGGTGATTGATGGATTCTGTCTTGTCCACTCCATCTGGCCTTTTGTGCATGTCTATTACTGCAGGCCCACACGTTTGCTGTGAGGCTTCGCGAGGTTGCAGCGACCTCGTTTTTATTACTAAACTGTCGTAACCACTAGAATGTATTGGGATTGTATGGGAAAAAAAACAAAAAAAAAAACATGTCCAAGTGTCTTTAAAACAACAAACAAACAGTGAATGCAAAAAGCGGAGCTTGTACCCTCTCGTTTATTGGTGATTTCTGACACGGAGAACTACAAATTGCATACTGCTAATTTTACCTCCGACGCTGTGCAGCAGTGTAATTACACGTTAGCCCGGCCTGGGGGACGACGCACAGCTGGAAAACGCAATCAGACAAAGTCCGTCTCACTTTTTCATTTCCCGTTCGCACCAACACGTCCATTAAATCATTCAGCAATGAGCAAGATCGCATCTGGGTGTTTGTTTTCTAAACTGAAAACTCGTCTCTACCCCCAAGTGTCTCTTCCATCCCAGTTTTGCCACACGTCAGCACTCCACGCGATGTGGAAGCTGAGTTGATGATTTCATTTCACGTGCAGATCATTTTTGCGTGAAACCGACCGATTATTATTATTAGTTCACATCAGAAGTGAGTCATCCCGGGAAGCCTCGACAGGCTTCGTCTGTGTCAATTATTCCGAGGCTGGATAATGTATTTGCTTTTTGGCTGTGAGCCTTTAAGATGAAGGAATGTATAAAGACAAAATTTTCACCTAAGGGTTGTCCCCTCCAACCCCCCCCCCCCCCCATATATTCTTATTATTTGACATTATTTGAGCCTCGATTCAGTTTGTTCCTCCCTTTTGATTTCCTTGTCCCGGTGAAAGTCAGAAACAGGCTGAATTCCACATATTTTGAGATTTTACACATTTTACTTCTTTTTTTAATTATTATTATTATT
Source organism: Karalla daura (assembly GCA_029224185.1). Lineage (NCBI taxonomy): Eukaryota > Metazoa > Chordata > Actinopteri > Chaetodontiformes > Leiognathidae > Karalla > Karalla daura. The sequence continues at coordinate 8,730,223 of CM055201.1, forward strand.
GCTTTTGCACGTTTGATCACAATGTAGATTGAGCCATGATTGCTTGCTGTGAGAGAGCACTGTGAACCTCCTCTTTTCTAAACCACTGTCTGGGAACTCACACCACTCCACACCTATGGGTAGTCAAACCTCTTACTTTAGTTGCGTAGATACCGTTTTAACAAACATGTAAATGACAATGTCACTGTTATGGAGCTGCATGATGAATCATACTTCAGACCTGGACTTTCCTGTGTAAAACTCCACTCTGAGCAAAAATACCTTGTCATTCAATACTCGTGTGTTTCCAGTTGCAGTAAAGATGATGTACACTGGAGCGGCAGTTTAACTTCTTCTATGTAACTGATGTGAAATCTATGGTGTGATGGCGAACGAGCTGTGCTTATGGTTGCAGGGCATTAATACAAAGGCCATCTCCACACGTCGCATCCCGAGTCGTGTTTGCTCATCCTGTTTCAGTGACCACTCATCAGTCCATCTCTCTCTGGGTGAACCACAAAAGTCAAAAAAACATCAATCTTGTTTTTTGTTTTTTTTTGTTCACCAGCAGGTGGTGTATCTGCATCTTTACATATGAGCACAGGATGTCGAACACATGAAGGACTGCATGTGTAGAGTGCTTAGAGTGTGTACTGTGCTTTGAATAACTGTAACTACCCTTTTTATTTTAATTAGGTTTATATTTTAGCTTTGGTGCAGCGATAACAATATTAGAGTTCATGTGGTTCATTTGACTCAACCATCCATTGCTTCTTTTATGTTGTTTTTTTTAATCTCAACTACAATAAGATGATTTGTATCCTCATGTCTGATCTACTTCAAATTTAAACGTGTTTCATCATGATACCATCTACAGACATATACTTCCACCTATCTTTTCTCATGGTTCTGCCTCTTTTACAGCCATGAATAATAAAACGCTACCATAAAAATCAACTTTGGGCCATTGTTGTCATTCACTAGTGAATACGTACTCCATGCATACTGTACTTTTTCCCAATTTTGTAGACATTAGTTGAGTATACCATAAATACCTTGACAATAATAGTTACACAAATGACTGGATGAGGATTATCCAGACCTTCAAAATATCCTCGAACTAACCAAGAAAAAAAGATAATGCAGAGAACAGGGCACATCTCTGCAGCATAAATGCACTGTCTGTGCACTCATATATTTATATACATGTATGTTTATATATAAACTGTGTTTGCTAGTAAACGTGTAAGTCATTGTTTTAAAAAAAAAACTATAACAGATTAAGAAAGAATTGGAGCAAAACAACTTAGTTGGTGTTAGCCATTTTTGAGCATGAGCTTCATTTTAGGAATGAAAGGTGAGGCAGAAAAAGCTAACATTAGTGGTCCATTTTAAAATACATACACCTTTATATTTTGTCGCAAACTAAGACATTAACCTACATTTTCTGTATCTCTTAGTTATATAATAACTCACTAAAGGACTGCAACACGACCACTTCTGCCATCTATCATCATGTACTACGGGTTCAATTGTACTATTACTGCTGCTATTTTTAGACATTTATCATTGAAATATATCATTGGAAAGTGTCAGTACATGAACTGTTGAATATATGTCGTAGAATATTTTTGTCAGCAGTAGGAGTGGTAGGTGGTACGTAGACGCCTTTATTTTGAGGTATTGTTGTTGTAATGACACCTCCAGCCGGTGGGGGCGCTGTCGGGGGAGGCCGCACCGGAGGTCGGTCTTTGCGGCGTCTCGGTGTGAACTCTGACCTCGCAGCACGTCCGGCACGCTGGAAATGGAAATTGAACCAACGTGGATGGTGAAACCAAGTTTATTGAATTAAACTCCACTTGGACCCAAACCACAGCGTTTCCCTGCTCCTCTCCGCCTGACGTCTGTCTCCGGGACACCGCTAAAAGGTGAAACTGAGCATCTGAGCTTCTGTCCGCTTGTTTACAATCGGTAGGAAGCTCTACTTTCTATTAAGATAACATCACGTTCGTTTCATCTGCATTAATATCAGTGTCGATCTAAACAGATCCTATATTTAATTGTTGTTAATGTCAGTTAAACCCAGTGAAGCGCCAGAGAAATATTGCTGTAGTGCAACAACAAAACCTTATGTACTTAGTTGAACAAACTCTAACAAATGCACTAAAGTGACGAACAAATAGGATGGATGGATGCTGTTGAAGAAAGTCATATCTAAATAATGTACTTGTTTCAATTTGCAGTTGAGTTATGTGTGATCAACATGCAGATGAACGCAGATGCTGATTGTTTTTAGTACTGACAAACATGTCTGTTTTCCCTTGATTGGATCAATAAAAGCCTGTTTTATTTGTTAAAACGTAGTAATCAGAAAAAAAACAGTCTTGATCCCCAATGGGGAACTGTGTTCTTGAGAACAGAAGTGTGGTAAATGGGAGGAGTATGAAGAAAATAAACTGCTATGTGCAATATGACAAGTTAAACAGTATAGTAAAGTAGATGGTTCACCCTAACCCTAAGGGAGAAGGACTTGATGATTTCAGACACCTCTTTTTGTGTATTCTTGCTCTAGAGATGTGTTTTCTTGTTGTTTGGTTTGCATGTTTTTGGGGACTTTTTGGAAAAAAAACAACAAGAACAAATAATCAGATATCCATCTGAAAACCAAAGTAATCACCAGGCCCAGGTTCATATCACCGCTGCTTGTAGTCAGATTTGTTTCTCAGTGAGAATTTTCTTTGAAGACATGTAACCAAAGAAAAGGACAGACAGTGGGAGCACAAGGAGAGACAAGTAAAAGAAATGGGTTTTGGGATCTTCTTTGTAATGGAGAGTTGAATGTTGAAGGTGTTGTGGTCGGTAATCTTGGCCCACTGCTCTGTCACAGATGGGGAAGGAGCCCAAAAAGAGGAGCCTTGCCGACAAGGTTCGCAAGTCCAAGACCTCCACCCAGATCAAAAACAACCCCTTTGAGGTGAAAATCAACAGGAAAAAGTTTGATATTCTGGGGAGGAAATCGAAGCACGATGTGGGTCTGCCTGGAGTGTCTCGGTCCAAAGCCATCAACAAGGTGAGGGAACATGAACATCTCTGCGTCTCCCCATAATAACTTCACCTGGTCTGGGCATTTCTTAAAATTTTCTGTATCCCATTTGAATATACATTTCCAGTCTAATGACCTTATGTATGACTTATTGGTGCTTTTTGACTGATTATCAATTTTAAATTGTTAAGTTTTATTGAACATTGATCATACACTGATCTTGGTCTGTCTCATTCTGATTAAACATTAAACAACATCTGCATTTTGCGATGGTGAAGATTCAGACTTCCCCTATACGTGGGCGTGTTTTTGAACTGTTTAGTAAAGTGCATAGTTTAAGTTTGATGAATTATTCAGACAATTGGAAATGGCTCCAAGTTAACTAACAAAAGCCGGAGCTGCTGCGAAATGTCACCGTGGGGAAACCCGGTTAGTGCGGCTAAACAAAGACAGAGGAGAGCTCGCTGAATATGATTCAGAAGATTCAGCCGGAGATGGATAAGCGCTCCACTCTGGCGCTGTCTCTGGCAGTCACAGGTCACAGTTCATCATCGGCTAAACGCTGTCTGTGCTGTGAAGTCTGGTGCTCACAGTGTCCTGCTGGGAGGCAGGAGAGACTGAGAGCACTGTGAGGACTGAGAGAAAACATGGACTGAACCAGACACGAACTACAGTGAAGACACAAAAATGCTTTCATTGCAGTACATCATAGATTTCGGTGCATAATATGTAAATATAATTTTTGTTGCTTGTAGAAAAAGCTTTGACTCAACTCATGTTAAATGGACACCTAACTGTACAATTCTTAATAAACAAAACAAGTCTTCTCTTTGTGTGTGTGTAGAGAAAGGAAACCCTCCTAAAGGAGTACAAAATGAAGAACAAGACCAACAAACTGATTGACAGACGTTTTGGGGAGTATGACACCAACATGGCACCGGAGGATAAAATCCTGCAGAGGTTCGCGATGGAGAGGCAGGTCAGTGGTGTCGTCGTTTCCTGTGGGAAACGGAGGTTTGATGATTCGACCGTCTAACATTTTTTTAAACCCACCTTTACTAACCGTCTGTTTATGTCCCAGCGTGTCCATGACAAGAAAGACCTGTACAACCTGAATGAGGAGGAGGAGCTGACTCACTACGGCCAGTCGCTGTCTGAGATTGAGAAATTCAACGACGCCATGGGCAGCGATGATGAGACAGAGGAGAAGGGTCTCCTGTCTGGTGAGTGGTGCCGTTACGTAAACACAGAGAAGAACAAATCCCTGTGAATCTGGACGGAATAAGTGGCCTTCTCGATGGCAGAGCTGGTCCATGACCCTGGTTCTTTCTTGTCCAGCCGAGCTGACCGCCTCACACTTCGGAGGAGGCGGCGGTCTCCTCAAAAGGAAAGTGCCCGGGGATCAGCAGGGGGAGGAGGATGGCAAGCAGAGGCCCAAATCCAGACAGGAGCTCATCGAGGAGCTCATCCTCAAGTCCAAGCAGGAGAAGGTGAGCCGGTGTTGTCGACCGTGGCTCCGCAGTCACAGTTTGACCCTGTTTGACTCAAACGAACCTGCTTCTAGTCGTTTAAAGCAAATCTCGTCATTTTCAACTTCAGCGGGAGCGACAGGCGCAGAAAGAGGAGGCGCAGGAGCTGACGGAGAAGCTGGACCAGGAGTGGAAGAGCATCCAGTCCCTGATGGTGAAGAAGACGCCCAAAGGCGAGCGTGATGACACGCCAGAGGAGAAGCCCAAGGTAGCAGCACACCAAGTCAGCGGTCGACCAAGTCAGTGTTTTCTCTCGGTGTCTGAGTCTCACGTTGCTTTGTTTCTCCTCTGCGTGCTGCCGGTGTTCCAGCCGGAAAAGTACGACATGATGGTGCGAGAGCTGGGCTTTGAGATGAAGGCTCAACCCTCGGAGAAGATGAAAACGCCAGAGGAGCTCGCCCGGGAGGCCAAGGAGAAGCTGCAGAAGCTGGAGGTTCGTTCACTGCTGACTTCCACCAGTGAACCTCTCTTGTTACATAATTTCTTTCCATCTAAGCATCTTTTTGTCCTGTTTCTGACTTGTCTTTTAACTGTCTCTGCTAACTGCTTCCTCCAGGCCGACCGGCTGAGGAGGATGATGGGAGAAGATGTCGGGGAGAGCACTCAGAGTCAGGTCCACATGTCGGCCGACGACCTCAACGACGGCTTCATCCTGGACAAGGAGGACAAGAAGACGCTGTCCTACCATGTAAGAGAGGGGAGCAGGAGGGAGGTTTGTGGTAAGGGTAGGATGAGCTTAACTCGCATCTCTCTCCTGTTTCCAGGATGGAAAGTGGAACATTGGAGAGGAGGAAGAGAGCGGTGAAGATGACGAGGACGAGGAAGGAGATGAAGAGGACGGAGAGGAAGGGGAGGAGGAGGAGGAGGGAGAGGAAGAAGAGGAACAAGAGGGTAGTGATGATGATGGGGAGGAGGAGGAGGGGGAGGAGGAAGAAGAAGAAGATGGTCACTCAGACCTGGAGTCTGAGCAGGAGAGCGAGGAGGAGGAGAACATCCAGGAGGGTGAAGAGACGGGCAGCAAAGCTAAGAGTCTGAGCGAAGAGGAGCTGAAGGCACAGCAGGAGGCAGCGAAGAAAGAGCTGCCATACACGTTTTCTGGTGAGGGGACACACACACACGCACACACACACGCACATGCATACAAAGGAGCTCAGACCGTCTACATGAAGAAATCTGGATTCTACTGGACAAGTGAATTGTGTTGCACCGGCTATCCACATTTCTGTGTCTCCTTCTCTCTTAGTTCCTGAAAACTACGACGCCCTGAAAGATTTGCTCCGTGGCCACGCCCCCGACAACCAGCGCATCATCGTGGCCAGGACCCAGAAGTGCAACCACCCCAGTCTGGGTGTGGGCAACAAGCTCAAACTGCAGGTACGGGCATGGAGTCTGCCATCTCCTCTTCGCATCTGCACACCAGAGGTGTGAAGCCGCTGTGGCTGCTCACAACGTTGTCTCTGGCTGTCTCAGAAAATGTTCGGCTTCCTGCTGGAGTACGTCGGCGAGCTGGCCACCAGGACTCCACCTGAACTCCTCACCATAGACAAGCTCATACCGTGAGTGCAGGCGGCGACTGCCCATCCAGGTTCAAAGCCTCAGCCTGTTCAACGCGACAGAATTATTCATTTCTGCCCCACGTTTTGTCTCTGGCCGCAGAGAGTTGTACGCCATGTGCCAGATGTTTCCAGACGCAGCCTGTAAGGCCATGCAGGGCTTCATCGGAGATGCTGCCCACAGCATGGAGGAGGTGGTGGAGGTCAAAGGCAGCTCTGCTTTCCCAACACTCGACATGGTAACAAATGTCACGATTCATGTTATTTTTATTGCTTACAGACACTTTTGGGAGGCCGCGTACAGAGTGAAATGATGTATTTGTCTGTTGTCACTGCATGTATTTTGAGAAACAGTATATGGTGTTAAAACGTAGCAAGATTGATTTGCTTTCTCTTTTCTTTGTTTCAAGCTCATCTACCTGAAGCTGACGGCCCTGCTGTTTCCCACCTCTGACTTCCGACACCCGGTTACCACTCCGGCTCTGCTCTACATCAGCCAGGCTCTCACCAAGGTGCACATGGCCTCCTCTGTGTTTTGTTAGTGCTGTTCTGGCTCTTCTCGTCTGCCTCACGATTGCAGCCAGACGGCCGGTTTCTGTGTGTTCTCCCTGGATTATATTCAGTTCCTCTTGATCAGGTTTCCCACATCACAACATCTCTGCGAGGTCGCTGCGGTGTTCTCTTCGCAGAGCTGCAGCTCAAGCGCCCGCCGTTTCCATAGTTATGCCCCAGCAGATGTTTGCTTTTCATCGCTAATCCCATAATCTGGGTCTGTGTGTGTGTGTGTGTTTGTGCGTGTGTGTTCTGGCGCTCCTCCTCAGTGTCCGGTGAGATCTCTGGAAGACGTGACGTCGGGTCTAGCGCTGTGCTGCCTGGCGGCCGAGTACGTCTCTTTCTCCAAGCGCTTCCTGCCCGAGCTGGTCAACTTCCTGGCCGGAGTGCTGCACCTGGCCGTGCAGGACAAGACCTCCTTAGGTAGCTTGCTTTTTCAACCCACCGGTGCCTGGGGCCTGTTTCGGTGGCAGCGTTTGCAGAACGGTCGGTCCGACTCTGTGTGGCCTTTTGTACGGCAGGTTACACGGTGGTGCCGCCCTTCAGGCCGTCGGGGAGGTGCTGCGATCTGCTGCTGCTGTCCGACCCAGAGTCCCGCAGCAGCTGGGGCAAGAAAGGCCTCCCGCTGTCGGCCGCCCGCCACCTGGACCTCAAGAGCGACCTGGACCGAGATCACTACAGGTGAGAGACAGGAGCACGGCGGGGGGGTCGATCTTTGGCCATTTCTTCTTTGGCCGTTTCTTCTTTGTCTTCTTTTTTTTAAGACCGCACTCTGTCACTGTCTCGTCGAGAGTTGTGTGAGGAGATCAATACGACTCTCGAGCTCTGTGCAATAAATTATTAAGCTGCAGAGTCGCAGCTTGTCTGGCTCTCTTCTGAGGCAACTCTATCCACCCACTGGAACCTCTCAAGTTCACTAATAAGCAGCGTTTACCTCACTTGGACCATTAATCATAGCCAGAAACTTTGAAGACAGAGTTTTCTTTGTCAGATTCACTTGTTGTGCTCTGATGTTAAAACTACTTTATTTCCCATATCTCATTTTAAGCTTTAAAATATACACCCGTCAGGTCCTGTAATAAGCACTCGATTGTGTTTAGGAAACTAAGAATCAAACGAATGGCTTTCTGACACTGAAGCCAGAGAGTGCTCACTGAAGGCAGAGACGTAAGGGCTGGTAGAAGTTGTGTAAATGTGGTGTATTTATAGAGCGAGGACAGCAATGTGACTGTTCTACCGCACGACAGACATGTTTCTCCCCCCAGTTCTCGCTTCTTCTAGCCGTGGCCGTGCTGTCGACAGATAAGAGTCCCAGGCTTCAGAATCCGAGAGAGCAACAATCCCACAGTGAATACAGATCTGAGAAACCGGCCGAGAAACGGCCACGATCACCCAGGCCTCGCAGGGACGTCGGGTTTGAATCCGAAAACAAAATAGTCTCGTTTGGAGCGGGCCGCCGCCTCATCTCGGCGGGGAAGTATCACCCGGGGACAGAGGAAATGTGTGAATTGAGTCTGCAACAATGTGGCGCAGTGACGGCGGCGAACACTCGAGGCCAGATCCAGGCCCGGTAGGAGGAGGGGAGGAGGAGGAGGGGGGCGAGATGAAGAGTGAGATCGCCTTTGTCCTCACACTGCCCCTCCTGCTCGGCTTGAAGCAGAAATGTCGGACCACAAAGATGATCCAGCTCCAGCCAGGCCCCGAGAGAGGGAGGGGGAGGAAAAGGACGAGCTTGTCGATTTTGGAAACCTAGTCACAAACACACAGACACGCTTCTATTCTTTTATTTTTTGTTTGCTGGAACGTCGCCTTGTTAAGAATTAGCACGAGAATGTCAGAAACGGCCGCACGTGTGTGGAGCGTGCTCACCTGGTCGCTTTGGGTCCCGGCGAGCCGACGCGTCCGCCCGTGACTGGGACGAGTCGCCCGCACACGCTTTCACACAGCAGCTGGTGCGTGGGCACGCAGCGACGCCTGCGGACAGCCTCCGGACGGCCGCGATTGTGCTGCGTTTGGAGAGAGCGTACTTTCTCTTTCTAATTACTCTGACGATCATTGTTTCGTTGCCGTCAAGGGAGAATCACACTGAAAACACGGCACAGACGACTTCAGCTCAGGCAGCCTAGGGTTGGAAGGGGAAATTCGTAGTTCTCAATTGTCTTTCAGGGTTCACTATTTGGCTGTTAACCTGTCAACTACAGTATTCCTTCTCTATTTTGCGGAGCTTCAGCGCATTGCAGGTTTTTAATTTATATATATATATATATATATATATATATATATATATATTTATATAATTTTCCATTACAAAACAGTGCTGCCTTGAGAGTACCCGGTCGTCATGGCAACGCGCATGGCCGTACATGTGGCGTCATCCTCAGTGCGACGCCGCTGACCGCCGGCTAAAAGTAGGGGGAAGGAAAAACAACAAGAGCAACAAGGATACGGTCATAGTGGAGAAAATCGAGGGGAGGGTAATTTCGACCCTGGATGTGCGTGGCTGTTTGCCACAGCAAGGGGTAGCAAGTGTTGCTCCAGAGGAGGCTGGAGGCAGCGAAACTAAAACGCTGCAGAGAAACAAAGGGTAGTAAATACTACGGAGGTGAGAGAGGATGAGGCGTCGCAAGGTATGTGCTGCTCTGTGTCCAGTCCAACTTCACTGTGGGAGGAAAGTTTTCTTGTTCGTTTGTTTTTTGTAACTCTGATGCTGATGTGCTGGTGTTTCTGATAACATCAAGCCCTACTCGGCCCGACTCAGGCCAACTTGGCCCGACTTGGCCTGACTTGGCCCGGCAGGTGAGCCCATACTAGAAAAACAGTACCACGTTACACATTCCAGGTAATGGAAACGCAGGCCGAGTAGAGCCAAGTAGAGCCCAGCTGATACCATGTAGTTGAAACGGGGGCATAAATATACGTAAATAGTCAAATAAATAGGGTGTCGCTACCTCGCGGATTTTCACTTGTCCACGTGTCCAGATTAACCGCGAGAAACGAGGGATTACTGTATTGGTCAGAACTATTGAGTCATTATACTAGAGCAAGTTAATCTTTTCTTTTCCAATTAATTTCAGTCAACATGTGGAATTATTAATGATTTTAATCAGATTTTAATCTGAACTTCTGGAAGTGATAGGAAATAACCACGAGAGTTAAATCTGGTAAACGTACAGAATACAAGGTACACCTGTACAAGTCTACACGTTTCCAAAGTGAGAGTATGTGTCTTGTCTGTCTTATTGTAAGAATTGAAAATATCCTGGTTTCATGATTTCAAGAAAAGAAAGGAAACCCCAAGTGAAGATGCTTTTGTTTTCACCCTATATATATATATATATATATATATATATATATATATATATATATATGTGCATTTACCTTTTCTCTTTGTGCCTTTTCTGCAGTGTTTTATATTTATGTGGCTTGTTGAAACTGAATTGCACAGATATTGTAGCATGCTCGTCTATATCAGAGAATACAAATGTGTATAAGGCACTGTTTGATGTCCACTTGTGCGTCATTTGGCATTTAGTGCCTCTAAGTGAATCCATTCAGCGGTTACTGCCCACTGAGGCTCTGCCTTGTCTCCGTATCACTGTCTTTTCATTACTGCTCAGGTCGAGGCTATTAATGGGAGTGCGGCAGCTGCTCCACAGTCTTTTAATTCATCGTGACTCACGCCGTGACCCCCGGTCCCTCCTCAGTAAATAATCTTTAAAGTACCTTGCCTGGGGGGTCCGATCCGCTCGGGTCTCCTCTTCCTCGCCGCCGAAAACCCCAGCAGCAGCGGCGGCACGTGACTCCCGCTCCTCACACCTGGGCGCCGCGGCCTCTTCTAATTTCTGCTTTCCTCCGGGCCTCGCTGTCACACATGGACACCACAGCCATGGTGACACAGCCTCCGGGGAAAGAAGGCAGGCTAGAGCGAGTGTAGGATAGAATAGAAAGACATTTCTAGCATCACAGCAGTAAAGTGGAGTGATAAAAATGCGGATGTGAATACTGTAAATACTTATATTCTAAAAAAATTAAGATGCTAATGATTGACTGAAAGAATGAATGCTTTTCAAAGTGTGTCAGGTTTTCAACCCGACACACTTTTATCAATATTTTAACCCAACGTACATCAATCAGTGAGACACACTGTGTTTTTCACAGTGAGATTGCGTGCAAACCGGAGAAATCCTGATTAGATTTGATCGAGTCCGACAAGTTAGAGACTCAGATTCTGTTTTGTTCCAACTAATGAACACCACAGTATCTAGAACTGGAGCTTGCAGCTCTTTTTCTGGCTAGTTAGCTAGCTACCTAGTTATCTGGCTAGCTAGCTAGCTAACTAGTTATCTGGCTGGCTAGCTAGCTAACTAGTTATCTAGCTAGCTACATAGCTCTACAAATGACTCCTCTCTGCTTGCGGCTAGCTCGCCACCTTGCTAGCTATCTAGTTAGCTACCCAGCTAGCTACCTGGCCTAACCTCTAGTCAGTGACCTATCACTTCAATTTTCTCTTTTCCTCCACCTGTAGCTAGCTCCAATTTCTCTCTCTGCTTGCAGCTAGCTGGCTAGCTTGCTGCATGCAGCAGCAGTGAAAATGACTGCACAGGGATCTCAGGGCGGCAGTGAGACGTCGATGAATATCCACTAAAAGTTTGACATTTACTCTGTAATTCCAATTTCCGACAACATAGGTGAACATAGAGTAGTATTCCAACTATCAAACCGTTTTTTGTTTGGCCGTGCTCATATTCATGATACCCAGAGGATGATCCACTGAACTTTCCACTGAAATTAAAGTTTCACCCAAAGATTAAAAAATAAAGCCGTAATGATAGCGTCCTCGTCAGATTCTGCTCAGTAGCAGCTTTGGGACGAGGAGGCCTGGCTCCGCTCTCAGGTTAGGGTTTCTCACACCGCCCCTGTTGTAGCATCAAAAAGACTGGACAGGGCTCAGCAGCCCGCTTGTGAGCACGGCGTCGGAGACTGTGTGAGGTCCGCCGACGCCAAAGAAAACCCTCGAGTTGATTTACAGCCGCTCTGGTGAGGGCTCTGACTCCGGGGATGATGAAGAAACAGTTCGTAGGACAATGGATGGGGGAGAGGGAGTTCAACCACCCCGGAGAGGAAAATATTTTCATGTTGAACTTGGCGAACCGAACAGGGGTTTGTGGTTGTTGTAACATTTATTCTGTTTCGGCAGCGCCTGAATGACGCATGCACAAGATAGAAACCTCCTTTTTGAAGGTTGCTTCATCCACGTTCGCCTCTCCCCCCGTAGGTTGACGTGTCTGTCCACTTGCCTGGACCTGGTGAAGCGATGCTGCCTGCTTTACAAAGACCTCGTGTCCTTCGCGTCCATCTTTCAGCCAATCCGAACGCTGCTCTCCAAACATCTTCCAGCCCAAGCAATACCGCTGCCACTACAGGTTGGTTTCACAGAGGGGTTCACACAGTGAGGACTTCCAATATGTACTTATTTAGGCTTGAAACGATGATGTCGTGATGATGTTTGCGGCAGGAGCTTCACGATGAGATCCTGGAGAGCATCAGCAGCGCTCCTGTGGCTCACACCCGGCTGGTTCTAGAGAAGAAGAAGCCGATCCCGCTGAAGCTGCTCACGCCCAAGATCGTAGAAGTGTAAGTGAAAGTCCTGCCCTCCAGACCCTGACGGAATCAGTCCTCGCCGGAAGTTTGATCTTTTTTGACGGATCCCGTTTTGTCAGGTTGGACTATGGAAAGAAGCACGGCTCCAACAGGGAGCAGAGGGAGCAGGAGCGGCTGAAGCACAAATACAAGAAGGAGTTCAAGGGCGCGCTGAGGGAGCTCAGGAAGGACACGCGCTTCCTGGCTCAGGAGAAGCTCAACGATGTGATGAACAGGTGAGGGAAAAAACTGTCAAACAAACCGTCCCTGGCATGTTCCACTGGTGATGAGAATAAAAAAGCACTCAAACCCCGTTCTCCATGCTGTTTTTCAGAGACTCAGAGAGAAAGAGGAAGGTGAGGGAGCTGTTTGGCAGCTTGGCCACGCAGGAGGGCGAGTGGAAAGCCCTGAAGAGGAGGAAGAGGAAGTGAGGGACACGGCCTCTCCTCTCCATCGCCTGTTTCCTGTTGTATGGCCGTCCACCCTCCGGCTGTGGATCACAACCTGCGGCAGGTGGAAGTCTGCAGAACTGCGAACTTTTTTTTCTTTCTTCTTTTATAGCGACAGAAAGTCCGATGTCCTCGCCACGGCACGTTTTTGGATGTTTTTCCGAGGCAGAGCTGTCGGAGTTTCACGCCGAGTTGTCAAACGCTGTCACGTGGGCGTTTGATTATCAGATACTGTTGTTGGAGGTGTCAGTCAACACGGCGGTGAATGTTTGGTTCACATTCTCCCTCTTGTTGTTTTTTTTCCCCCACCGTCACTATAAAAATAAACGACAGTGTCTTCTTGTTCTCCAACGCTTCATATGTTTTGTTTTTCTGTAGAGCTCAGCAACATTTTCATGGGAAGGTTTACCACCATGATAGACAGTCATTTCATAGTCCAACGGTTAGGAGGAAGCACAATGGCTATGAGGGAGTCAACACGGTTACTTTAGTTTTTCAATGAGAATGAAGCCATAGCTGCGTCTTTACACAAACTGCAACAGTTTTAAATGGCTCCTCTGGTGTTAATGTAGAAGCTATGTTTCACCAGCTAGGTTTCACCAGAAATACCTCAGACGGCATTGCAATACCTGATGTGTTCCTACTCTCCTCATTATGTAGGGACCAGGCTCGAGGCTTCTCGGCAGAACGCATCTGTGAGCAGCTGAAAAGAAAAGCGGTGAAAACCTGATCTTTATGTAGAGCGCGTCCACAATGGCCCACGAAGGCGTGTGCCCTTGAACATGTGTCGGGCAAGTTGCTTCTTGTGTGCCTGGGCTCTGGAGACCCGCTCCTCATTAGCCGCGAACAAGACGTATGGGAAGATGCGCGGCGTCTATAGATGGACGCACAGGGAGCGCAGTATAGGAGCCGCATGGCTGGTAAATTAAAACCTGCCTTTGTGTGGCAGAGCTCGCTCTCGGAGAGAAAGACGTCTGTGGAGCTGGCTCCCGTTTCTCTCCGTACGAGCCTGCTGCTGGACAGATGGGTGCAGCACAGAGCCAAGGCCGGCTCTGCTTTATCATGACAACACACCACAGTTACAGGCCGCGTTATTACTGCCTTCAGATCAAATGCCCGAAGACACGAGTGATCAGAGAGCATCTCATCAGGAACCGTTCACCAAATCCATGAAACAGCTGCCGCGGTTGCATGAACACATGTTGTCCTGCATTTCCTCCCCAAAATTATTGTTGCATGCCTACAAACACGTTCCCGCAAATGTTGTTTCTGGCTGTGTTTTGTCCCACTCTCTCACAACAATGCGAGGGATGAATTCAGTCCAGCCATGGCGACATCACATCTCTATTCGGTGTGTGTGTGTGTGTGTGGGTGCCCCGTGATAGATGGATAGATAGATCGGTAGCTTGTCCTGGTCGTATTTCCTCCCTCTCGCCCTATGAGGGCTGGGATAGGCTCCAGCACCCCTGTGGCCACAGATTAATGATTGAATGCTTCATTTGTATCCGGAGCGTGCGGCGTTAATCATCAAAGTGAAATGTAAACTCTGCTTCAATTGCGGGGTTTAACGACTGTGTGCGCAGGTCTGTCCGTTACAGCCTCCCGCAGGGATGGAGCTGGCAGTTGAAGTGCAACCCAAACCACAGGTGATAGTTCTGGTTAATTATTGATATAGATGATTAGGGTGCATAAAGGTGCAACTGCCGAAATATACGGCAAGTGTTTTATCAACTTTATATGTGAGCTAGAATAATGACTTTAATGACAGTTTATCCAGGCCAGAAATGTACAGCATGTCCCCACGCCCTCATTCACATATTAATTGAATATGCTGAAATAGAGGCCCATACGTAGCTGTAGTGCATGGGTTTAAACTAAGACTAAAAAGTTATGTTGCTAGTTAGCGAGTGTTGCTAAGTCACACGATAGTTCATGTGAGACGCAGGCAAGACGGCCAGTCAGAGCTTTTGTTGGTTGCCAGATTAACGTCAGAGGGTGCCAGATCTGTGTGGAAACAGACTACAACATTCCCAGACCTAAAACAAAAACCTTCAAAATGGCTTTAAAAATGGCATATTCCTATTAAAACCAACAATCCATGACTTCTATGTTAAGGATAAATACCCCTTTAACAGACACCAAACATAAGACAGGAGAATGAATTCTTTTACCATATCGTTTATTATTCTCTTATTTCACCACTGAACTCCACTGAAGTAAAGTCGTATCACAGCGGTCAAGCTGAGTCGTTTTACATGCTCTTGGTCTTCAGAACTCCAGTCACTATGAGATATATTTGTCATAGCGGAGATAAATTAAAAAATACAATATGAATGCACAAGTAGCTCAGCACTTCATAGTCGCACCGCAAAAAACAGTGACAGTATACAGACAAAAATAGAGGATATCGTTAGACTTCCATTTCAAACAGATCACTGTAAATTGTTCCTTTATATAGAGACACTTAGGTGTTTGAAGTGGTGAACTGTATATTTCCATGTTTGGGTTATTGACATAGCCACACATTTAGACTGAAAACACACACTTAGACACACACACACTGACCAGGTGGTCCTCAGTGGTAGGGGGATCACACACACCTGAGGCCCCTCCTGCGACGGATACATACACACACACACACACACCACATCTCTCTTTCTTTACAACATTTACACAGATATTGTTGCACAGACGTACGTAATGACACAAACACACACCCACACACACCAAGACGTGGGCACAGACTCTGTCATAGGACCAAAAACGAGGCACGACGGGACTTGGCAGAGCGACATGGAATGTTTTTTCGGTCGTTGATCTTTGATTGTGAGGAGGCTCTTTATCAGTTCAGTTGTCTGTGTCGTCCTGAGGAGAGACAGACAGAGACAGAGAGAGAGAGGTGAGGGGTGGGCGGCAGGTTTACTGCCCCTCCAGTGAAACGTCATCACCGTAATAAAGATAACGGAGGCCTGTTTGTTATCCGCTCGTTGCCAGATCACATCTCAGAATGTGATTTTTAGTCGATGGGTTTGGGAGACGATCCAAACCACGCACAGCAGTGTAATATATAACAAACCTTCACAACCAAAATTAACATTTGGCTGCGAGCTTTTTTTTTGACACTTTTCAGTTTTTTCCCTTGTACAAGGAATACCTCCTCAATACTATCGAACCTAGATCTGTGTATACAGGACATGAACATGTTACATTTAGAATTTAACTGCATAGATTACACATCAATGCATGTTATACACATACCGTTATACTTACTGTAGTATCCATATTTGATACTGTTGTGTGATTTTAGAAGAGTTTCAAAGCTTCAGCTTAAAAGTTTTCAACATTGCAGTGCAGCTGTCTGTTCATTAGGAGGTTTCAAACATCACTTCAGCTTTGCAGTACAGCTCTGTATTATTAGCTTTGTAAGTCCAGCTGTTTTCGGAGCGCTCTCACCTCTGTGGCATCAGCGGGGTCGGTGTCGACCGGAGACTCCGCCATGTTCTGTGCCGCCGAGGCGTCATCAGCCTGGGAAGTAACAAGGCACAGAAAACGTATTTCATTTCACTTCTGATAAATGCCTGCTCTTGTGCGCTACTGTTGAACCTTTTAAAATTCTTTCTTTCCATTTTTGTGTCCAGAAATAGAGAAGACAGCATCTACTGTTTTAGCGGACAGAATATGTACAGATTAATCATTTTAAATTATTATTTTCATGCAAGGCTTCATAGAACTATTAGTACTAGTTGGGTAGTATTAATTCAGGACAATCTCTAGAGTTGAAGGTTCCACATTGTTTCCGGCTCATGTCTGGTTCCTTCACACAACACAAAGACATCGACCGTAGAAGAGCCGCTGGCTGAGGAAGCTGTCAATGAATCTGAGGTGTCTGCGTACAGAGCTAATCCTCCCCCAAAAAACAAAATTGCTCCCTGCTTAATAGGTACAAGGAGAGCGCGCATTACAGTCCTTAAAAACAACAAAGGCGCTGCGATCCTCCATCCCGAGTCCACACGACACGCGTGCAGCGATTTCCTCTGAATGTCAGCACAGCTCTTGTGGACTGTGAGGAGCTCACACAGTGTCCTGCTACAAACGCTGTTGTGAATCGAGGGAAATAATCCAAAAATCATGTACCTGAACTGTGAAGCAACAGCAGTTTCAGTTTCAGTTCAGTTCCAGTTTCAGACTCTCTTAAAGACTCGAGAGATAATCATAGTTTAGGAGATGAAAATTTTCTAACCTCAATGTACTGGCAAATATTTAACTCAAGCCATACTGCGCTGACTGTTCACTAAACTGAATGAAGACTGTTGAGTGTGAGTTTGCATGTTCCCCCCATGTTTGCATGCGTTTCTCCCTGTACTCCAGTTTCCTCCTACAGTCCAAGAACATACAGTTTGACTGGAGACTCTAAACTGGCCCTAGAGTTGTCCAGGATGTGATCCCCGCCTCCACCCTATCTGGGCTGACTTCAGCCAACCCTCCTCATGACCTTCGTCCTTAGTTTGCACTAAGCTGGTAGAATAATGGATGGACGGGTACATCTATTGAAAAAGCACTGAATAGTGAATAGCATAATTCATTGTCCACTTATTGTTCTCCATATTATACAAGTGTACAAATTCCATCGGGTGCTCAGATGTTTTTATGCTGTGACTGACATTGTGTTTATAACAGCTGAAATTGAAATCTGTGAATGCCATTATCTGAAAAAGTTAAGAAATTCTTTCTCATAGCACTTGTAATTGTCCTTCATTACAACCAGGCACACTGTCACCTGTTGTCTTCCATCAAAGATCTCAAAAACATTGTTTTGTTTTGTTCAAGCCCGTTCGTTCACGCACAACCACAAGGATTCGCTGCCTGCAACTGCAATTAGTGCTGCCATGATGATACCTGACCTCAACGTCCTTAGAATTCCAACCACGATCGTCTTTCACTCGCACTTTGTGGCCAAACCAAGGCTGGATGACAGCCTTGGGACATCAGATTGTATTTCTGGACACGTCAAAAAGATACTAATACACCTCTTTGAGTGTCATTGGGACGGAGGGAAATAATGCTTTTTGTCCTATGAACCAGGCATGAAGCTCTAATTAAGGAAGGGGAGGCGGCTTCTCTTCTGTCTGGCTGAAAAGGTGCCTTGATTACACTGTGCCATTGAACTGACCTTCGTTAATGGGGACTGGTCACTGCGTGTGTGCGTGCGCGTGTGTGTGTCTACGTGCACGCATGTGTGTGTGCATGTGCACGCATGTCCGTCTGCGTGCGCTGTGTTACCGTCGGCTGACATAACCTTAAACCGGTTTTTGCACCTTCTCCTCCTGCTGTTGCATTTAACACCACCCATCAAGCCTCCATCTGTTCACCCAGTAGAGCACACACACACACACACACACACACACACTGTAAACACTGTCTTGTCCTCAGACTATGGTCAGACTAAAGTTTTCCCCCCCAAAAGTGAAGAAAGATTTGTTCACTTTTTAGCACAAATCAAAGCAGACTTCTGAGGCAAAGTAAGTAATGTTTTTCCACCGCCTCGCTATTATTTTCACAGCGGTCCTCGAGTTTCCCAGAGACGCGAAACGCAGCAGCCTCCTTTATTGCACGTAGCCAAAGTAGATCTGAGCAATAAACTGTGTTTGTTGGGACCGTTTTCGACTTCGCCTGCCCCTCCACCTCACTGTCATTTTTCCTCTCCGTCTACCTTTGTGTGTCTCTCCTGCTATGAGTCACCGGCAGCTGATGAATTGGTGAAACAACCAGATGAGGAGATTAATCAGAGCCAGCATCCCACTGTCCTCTGTTTGCGATGTGTGTCACTGTGTGTGTACGTGTGAGAAAGTCACCCGCGCACGCACACACACACACGTTAACAGGCTGCCTCAACCTGGCATCAATTTTTAAACGAAATCAATATTAATGACATTTAATGGGGGTGGCGCCCGGGAACAACGGTTAAATGGGGACAATCTGCTGCCGTTTGCGTGTCGATCTCTCGCCGAGACGGGCAAATTCGTTAATATTTTTTCATCTGTCTGTGCATTTCCCTGTCCGTCAGCTCGCCGTCTTCCCCATCAGTCATTCCACGCTGCGTCTGTTTGTCCATCTGTCTGTCTGCGCTGCCTGCCTGCCCGTCTGGCTCCGTCGCTATGAGGGCGATCACATTCCAGGTGCAACTCCATCAGTGTTTTATCCTTCAGGGTGAAAACTGCGATTATCTTACTACAGCTTTAATGACACAACTGCTAAAGAGGATGAAGGGGTTCAACGGGATGAGTCATCTTTTGACAATGGAATCCAATGCACGAGATAAAAGCACTGACTTGAAAATTAAGAGAGGCGCTTCGAAAGGTGTCAGGTGTTGCGACTGGGAAGACAATATATTGTTAGTTTCTAATCTTCTGACTGGGCACTTTTTACTACTTGCAGCTAATTAAAGCTAAATGTGTGTTTGTTGTTATCTCTCGGTGTCACCACTGTTGTTATGGATTCCCCCGGTGTTTTATCACTAATTAGGAGACGGGATATTGAGCATCACAACACACATTCAATAGAGTGTTATGCACTGCCCCGGGAAGTGTTTGATTGGCTTATCATTTCCAGCTGTTATGAGACAGGAACGAGACAGTTACGAGCAGATTTAGTCTTGCCCTCAGTACCGTCTCTCCCATTTATAACACCTTAACACGCCAGATACAATCCACCAGGGAGTGTTATTGCTATGGTTTACCAACACCAGTGATAGGACTGTTGTCAGGGTCAAACAGCTGACCATCTTGTTCCTCGTCTAAAGTTTCTGTGCGACTGCAAAACTGAGTTTGGTTTCAGTGTTTTGTTCAAGTTATTAACTTGTGTCGACATTCACTGTTTCTGCGAATAACACAGTCTATGTTTCTGGGTTTATTCCAGTAAATGTTTTTTTTAATGTGCAGTTTCGCTTGACATGTTTACTTGCAGTCTTCTTCTCAGTCATGAAGTGTAACTGTTTCTCTGACTGAATCTGTCAAATGCTGCATGAAAAGTTGTTGAAATCCTTTCTATACAGGAGGAGGAAGTGAACCAGAAAGAAACAAAAAAACAAGAAATAGAATAAAAAAAAACAACTGAGAGAGGAGAGAAGAAGAATCATTTTTCATATTTGACTTGTGTAGCGGCAGTAAATTGCTTACCACAGTAAACTGCCTCCCTCTCTACCCCTGGACAAGTGATGGCCAGACTGACTGATGAACAATGCAGTGCAAAGCTAACAACGTGTAACGGCTTTCATTTCAGAGAAGAAAGACACAGCAGACATGAGAAGTGATGACAAATGGCTCAAGGTCAGGAGGCCATTTTGACACAGTGACAAGTTACAGCTGGCAGCCACAGCCACGAAATGGAGGGATACTCTGCACTGGTGACTGCCATTAATATGCATGGGTTTCAAAGTATATTTGTCTGTCTGTTGAGAAGCATTTAGTGAGCAAATTAAGGCAATGACACATTACTTGAAGTGTTAATTTATCTTTTAGAAACTGTAACAGCTCTCGGCCTTTGCCAGTGGCATCGATTTATTGATATTGTTGACCGGATGGATCGTGAGGATGTTTCCTGTGCTGTGCTGATATAACTGACTAAAATGCCTCAAAGATCTGCTAACATTCATACTTAGACCTTAACAAGCCTGTAAACCTTTAAAATGTAAAACTGTCTGTCCCTTAATACCTGTCTGTCACACAGAATCATCCAACATGTAATAGGACCCATGGATGCCTAGTTTGTACCCCCTATGATAGCTAGCAAGGCTAACTAGCTTATGCCCGATCAGGATAAGATAGGTAGCCTAGCGGCATGGTCAGTTTTTAAGATTTTCCATCACCCTACATTCATGATAAATCACAAAATCATTTAAATAAATTCTGTATACTCAATATGATTGTTTAACTTGTAGTTTGTATGTTTTCTGTTTGCTACCAATGGTGTTGTCTGCTGCTGTACAATGGAAAAACAAGTAACCAATTTTCATCTGATTCGGAAAACTACCCTACAACAAGTTTAAGTCAATAATTAAACTGAGAGTAAATAAACATGTTGATTACATAAAACATGTCAAGCAATCCATTATTTTCACCACTGTATCTATATTGTGTTTGCCAACTTGTTAAATTGTGACTAACCAAATACATATACCCATATTTTGCATTGCGTTTTGAATTGGTAGCTCTCTAACATGTAGAGGAAGAAATAAAACATTTCAATTTTCAAAGATTTCAAGTATCAATTTGATCCCCGTTAGCTCATTTGTAATAATAATGAATAGCACTACCTTAACCTTTTTGTTTGCACTATTTAGATCCTAGTAAGTCTTAGGAATGTGCAGTGTTGTATTTGTTGACATATGACGGAGTAGAACACTTTGGAACCACAAATTCCAATTGATATTGTAGGGGGCGCTATAACCAAAAGGGACAGACATCAATGATTCCTACAACTTTTTTTTTAATGAACTTTGATTCCACATAAAAATGAACATGAGAGGAAGGTTTCTTACCTGCTTGGCCGGGTCCTTTTTGACCAATCCGGTGGCAGCGGCGATGTTACCCGCTCCCTCCACAGTCTTCTGGGCCACAGCCGTCACTCCAGTAACCACAGCGCCACCCACCTGGGACACTCCAGACACAGTTTTTCCTGCAACTATAGGGACAAAAGAAAAAGAGGTGGAGGAGGATGAAGGTGTATATCTCTAAAGAGACTCAATCCCTGGGAGGATTACCGCAACATGCAGAAAAATAAAAGCGGCTGCGACACAGATCGCACCATACTGCATTTCAGAGCTACTTCCCCTGAGCCTGGAGGAAAATGTAATTTGAGTGGCGTTACCCTTTTGTGACCTGTCCCCAAGTGGGAGTTGACAAGAAACAGAAACCAATTTTTTTGTATCTTAGTTTGACCTGATGGAGGCGCTAGAGGAACAATCATAAGATCAAAATCTATTTAATATAAGGCTGGAGTTAATTAGACCAGAGCAGTCAAGGAAACTGATTATCACAGCAGTTTGTGACATTTTTTTAAAATCAAATTAAACAATTGAATAATTTTGTGATATTCATTCTTGTAGTCGTAGCACCACTTTGATGCCAGTATTGAATTTTTTGTATTGATGAAGAGGATATGTTTTCCTGTTTTGTTAGGTAACGTCCTATTTGCCAAAATATTTGCAGGGCTGAATCATTTGTTTGCATTACTGAACCATGAGTGTATTGGATAAAGGTGTGATTTAAACAACACGCTGCTTCTACCTCTAGTGCCCTGCACGGGGTAATTTAAAACCGAACCACCCATGTAATAGTTTGAAGAAGATGTGTTTCCTCCTCAGAAAGTTTCACGATGTCTTTTAGCGTCTGAACAATGCATTGTTGTGTAATTTAACTTTTTATGTAACGGCTCTGAGGAAGCCTGCTGTGAAATAAGCCTTTTTAAATATAGTGAATCAATACTGACATGCAAGGTGTGTAACAAATTCACCTGTAGGTCTGTGGTGGTGGACTCCAGAAGCATTTTGCATGACTCACTTTGCTGCACTTTGCTACAGACATTTACATAGTCATCATCTTTGCCTCTGTGGGGCTCCAGAATGCAGATTAGCAAATCATAGGGTCTAATGCAGGCATCTTGGACTGCCTCTCCACACTTACTTCCTTTAATAAGACTCTGTTATCATATCTCATAATCTGAGCTTCCAGCCCAGCAACTTCCCTTCACAAGCCTGCAGCCACGTCCCTGGACGCCTATCAGGCAACGTCCCTTGGCTTCTGGCTTCTGCTTGTTATGTATGAGAAATAGCACCGTGTGGCCCCGGAGGGAGTTAGACGGGTTGTGAGGCGGTTGAAATCTGACACTTACTCACTTATGCAACAAGTAGATCTCTACAGAAATGATCTACTTGTGTAAATAAAACATGTTGCTCTGATATCAGGGAGACCAGAATGCAAATATGCCAGCTATCTACCGGTATATCAGTATGACTTACAGTATGCCCTTACCTGTTGTGACTCCATCCTTTGTTTTAGTACCTGGAAGAAAACGCAGGTGTTGCTCAATTAGTAGCGGCAAACGTAATGATTACATAAACACTTCAATAATAACGGACCAAGAAGGTTTGAAATCATTGTGAGTGATATGAAGGCACCCACCGACAAACATAACCCCATCCTTGGTCATCTCAGCTGCTCCAGTCACTCCCTGCTTGGTTTTCTCTGCAGCTGCCACGACCCCATCCTTGGCTTTAGAGAAACCCTTCATTAATGTGTCCATGGCTGCTTGATTGGACTCCCCAAAATGAAGAGACAGGCGCGCACACAAACACACACAGCTGTGGGGATGTGAAAGCAAAATGAGAGAGGCTCTGATAGAGACAGAGAGAGAGAGAGGGAGAGAGAGAGAGAGAGAGAGAGAGAAAGCAATGCCACCGCCCTGCTTCCCTCTCAGACAGGTTTGTCAAGCCTGCGTGAATGTGTGATCCTCTCCCAGGCTATAGACCAACCCCACCTGTAGGAATCAGTCTCAGCCCCAAGTGCAAAGACATGAAGCGTTTTTTTTTCCTAAACGGGAAAGAGGCGACGGTGTAACACATAAACACTAAAGTCCCATGTCATTCTCTAAAACAGAAGATTTCCTTCCAATCGGAGGAATGAGTTCACGCACCTGTCCGCTTCAACTTCCCTCCGGGCGACAATGGGACGAGCCTTCCTCCCAAAGAGCGAGCGAAACCGGTTTTTACAGTCCCCAAACTGCAACTAGTCCGCAGGCGAGAGAGGTGTGTAGTGTCTGTGTGTCACTCGGACAGACAGAGAGACGGACAAAGAGACTCCACAGGTTGGGCCGACTGCCTCCTACGCCTCGGTGGTGGAGAGAGGATGAAGGAGGAGAGCGATTAAAGCCCCTGGTGCTGATGCGAGAGAGGAGATGCTCTGCCGTCTGGTTGTAGCTCGCGCGCGCGCGCGCGCGCGCGCACACACACACACACACACACACACACACACACGTGTCCACACGCACACGCACAAACGCGCACAGCAAAGATTACGTAGCTCTATCAGTACGTGGGCTGTCCACAGTGTAGGTGCAGCAGGGGCTTTCAAAGCGCCAGTTCTTGGTGAATGCATCAATGGTCCAACCACCAATTAGCAGGAGTGTAATTATTACCACTACACGGACACGCAGTGCGCGTGTCCACATGTGAGTGGGATGTTAAGGACAGCTGCACAGCGGCGGGTCCGTCACGCGCCCATTATTTATTTATTTTCGCTTTGTAGATGTAAAGGTCATGATGTTGTCATTACTGGCCACAGGATCAACTTTTCTTTTTTAATCAAACAATTGCCATATATTATTATGCCCTAGGGCTTGCTGTAATTGTGAAGTGGTCGATTAAAGGGGAACTGGAAGGGAAAAAACAAAAACAAAGCAAAAACACAAACACTTTTAGCTAGAGATGTCCCCAAGCCCATCACATGATCGGGAATCGGGGCGATCATGACATTTTCAAAGGATCGTAAACAAAAGAGAGGATAAGGATCACTGATTTGTCCCAAACCGTAGTTTAAACAAACTAGCTAACTTTGTGTGGTTGGTTTCTTCCATGTAATTTAAGGACGGTGAGTCAACCAGCATAAAGCCTATATGTGGTTGCCAGATAAACATGACAGATAAACTTCTATGTTGACCTCGCCACTCCACTCAACCATTATAGTTAAGTTAACCAGGTGTGAAAGTGAGAAATGTAATGGAAGAATTTAAAAAATTCAAGTGAACCCAACATTACTCATGTTATCTTTACATTTTTACACTTTACATTTTAAAGGTTGTTATTGATAAATATTAGTTTACCCACTTTATAGTATGTAATCTAATCTGCAGATATGGATAGATGTGTTGATAATCCCTCCGGTTTCAGGCACTGCCTGTCATCTCAATCATGACACCAGTTTTACGGTTTACAATCTGGTATTTGTAAGAAATTACGCTACATATACAACATATGTTATCCATTTTTCATCAAAATGAAGCAGTGACTAGAAGAAGAGAGCTGAACCACTATGGAGCGATCAGATCAGTATGGCATGTAACAAGTTTGTATCCAAATCAACAGGTGGAAATGACACAGAGACGCTTCTCTAAAATAACATCTACACACAGGTCCATGAGATCCTGGGAGAGTCAGTTGTTTACAGGCTTATTTTAGAATGAACTGGGGGCAATTTTATCTAATGCTGTCAATTCGCATTAGGTTATGGGCCTAATATAGTGAGTACTCTGCCACTAAAATAAACCGACTTCCTGCTGCTTGGTAACTAACCACGCCCGTTGACTGGAAGCTTCTCCTCCGTTGTTGAGCTGATTAGAATCAGCTGTTTTGAGAGGCTACGTTGTGCCTCTCAAAGCATCTGATTAGATAATGGGGAAAACCTCTGTCATGTCAAGGGTTTCCCTCTCAGGGCTCAGAATATGCGTGGGTCAGAGGCAGATAATGAGGACTGCACTAGCTACCTAATCAAAAAAAGACGTGTTATGCCAAAAAAATCATGTCCTGATTTGATCCTTACTTCTTTTTATCTGCTCGACGTGTCTCTTGAAGACTCAACAACCATGGAAACCTTTGCTTTTTAATTGATTTTGCTCGCTATTGTATGTTCCACAATGGCAAGTGAGAACTGCTCAGGTAGTAACCAAAACTCTCAATAGGTGTGGGATCGCCTAAAATAGGCACAATTCCCTCTGCTCTTCTGCAGCCACTTCCCCTTCAGGGGATGAGTTGCAGCTTATTGCAAAGCCAATATGTTTACGATTGCGTTTTTCACTAAGCTTATTTGGTTGAGCTGAAAATGGCTGGATAAACAAAACAAAGAATGGTACAACTTATATCAGATGGACTATAAGATATATAACAGAGTCTGTAAGTTAAGGAAATAATGGTAGAGACTTCCTGAAGCTGGCATCTCCCTGACAAAGCAGATGGTCTGAGTGTTTTGGCTCTGCTCACTGTTCTGTAAGTTTCTAGTAACGTCCTCTCCCCCGGCTCAGAGCCCCAGTCTCTGCCAAAGTCTGTTGCTATGTTTTCTGCCTGTGAATCATCACCCACCATGAATATCCACGGCAAATCGCATGGCAGTCTTGCCAAAGTCTTGGCAACTATTGGGTGACCCGGGTAAACCCTTGCCTGACTGACAGCAACATTATTTTCTATTAGATTGAAATTAGGAGAAAAGAAGTCTGTCAATCCAGGCAAAAAGAGTGATACAGTCTAAAAGTATGTATAATAAGTACAAAGTATAGAAGACTAGGTTGTTCAGAATATGTGTATATAGTGTCTGTGACACCATACTGTGAACATCCATCCATTTTCTTAACCTGCTTTACAACTCACTGGTACTGGAGGGAGGGGGGTGTCATAGGGCGAAGGCAGGGAATACACACCCGACAGGCCTCCAATCAACAAAGTGTATACACACACACACACACACACACACAATTCACTCTCACAACTAGGCGCAATTTAGAGTCTCAAATTGATTTATAACACCCACATGCAAATATAGCGGTTATATTTTAAAGTATGCAAAGCAATTCTTGAGATACCACTTTTGTATTGTTCTTGATATGTCTAGTTGCAATAACCTAAAACGTGGACAGTATTCAAATTATTACCAATGCAACGCCAGGAAATCCATCCATCCATCCGTCAGTCAAACAGACGGGTGATTGTGTTGAAACCTGAGCTACGTATACTGTATTTAATCCCCACCACAGCATGGTGGGGATTTGCATGGAGGCGCTACGTGCTACAGCGTGGCAGGGACCAGACCTGCTCCACCGTGCTGTCAGTCACATGCTGGAGAGCAGAGCCACCGTGGCCCCGTGTCATTTATCAGTAGCTACAGGGGACGAGCCGGCCTCATTACTGTGTGTGCTGCTGAGCTGCAGGCTCAGTACGGCGCGCAGACAGCCCAGCAGCCCACAGGCTCAATTAGAGGACCTGATGGATTTCAGCCTAACAGCGACGTGACAGAGACTCTCATTCAGGCGAACCATAAAATATTAAATGTTTCAGTGTCACTCTGTTAAAATGTTTTCTTTTGCCTTGTAGCCGCTAGTCGAGGACAGAGCGGAGACGACCAGAGCTCGAGACAGAAGGAGACAGATATGTGGACAAATATACTCCAGAAATTGCTTGAATAGAGTGTTTGTTTGGGCAAAGAATTGGCCGTTGTGCAATGGACTTTCAATGTACACATGACACTGTCAACAGCCTGCATCAATACCACTTCCCAAGTTGTATCGTTTTCATTTCATTCATTCGTTTCAAACTGGATATAAACAAACTGGATGTAACCATTAAGACGTTACCTTTGGATCGACTCACGTCCACATTTTACAGTGCAGAATAAATCAGTCGTCCCTTGTCTCGCTACCGCTCTAACAGCTCTTATTGAAGTGAGCGCTGCATGCACCCATCGATGCATAGAAGGTTTCACACTGTGCATTTTTCTGTGGCATTTCAACATTTGTATGATTGTTGTTTTTTAGGTCAGCGGAGGCCGGTCTGCCGGTGATGCAATTTATTTCATTGTCAGCCGGACACGAGCTCAAAATCCCAGGGTCGACTCGTCTCCTCCAACATGCTCTGAATGCTCATAAATCATCGCGATGATGAAAGTGATAACAATCTAATCTTTTTTTAAGAGTAATCACAATGCAGCGGGGGGAAGATGAATGATCATATTTACTGGCCGGTCTCCAGAGGACGTCATGTAAATTGTGGTTTCTTCCACCGGCGACGTCGGTCAATAATGAGCCATCTGTAATAACATACCGCTACGAGGCAAAACAAATTGAAAAATCAATCTGAAGTTTTTAATCACTGAAAAGTCCCACATCGCATTTATTCAGGAGAGGACGTGATCATAATCACCGGAAGGTAAAAAAAGAAAAGAAATCATTGAAGACGTCCCTCTGCATTTCCGTCTCTGTGAATGGCCGCTCTCATGAGTCATCATCCAGGCAGATGAGTCATAGAAATTGTGGTTGGAAAATTCAGAATGACTTCACCAAAGTCGCTTTAATTGAAAGGCTTTTCCTCACGTCGCACGGCCCGGACATGCTTTGCAGATTTCAGATTTTTGAAGTCCCTCTGCCTCCCCCCGGTGACAGCAGTCCTATCAGGACCCTGCAGTGAGTGCACGAGGTGAGGAAGACACAGTCTGCTGGGTGTGAGCAGCCAGCCAGAAAGAGGCTTATACGGATAAAGACGCATCAGAACCCCCCAGTAAGACTGTGCCGCTCTGCCGTACCGTCACCACTGGTCACACACACTAATTGATGTGTCTGTTTCACTGCTTGTGCGTGTCAGCATGTATTAATGACATCCTGAGGACTCAGTCACACATTGTAAGTCCATCTATCCGTCCAGCTTTGTGCCTTAGCAATGTTGCAGGGGGTCTTCTGGAGACAATCCCAGGGAAATACACCCTGGACAGGCCCCAGGCCGTTGCGTGTCATTATGTCATTAAAATCCACAAACCAATCTCTCGCTCACACACACCTAGGGCAATTTAGTTGTCCTAAACATGCATGTTTTGGGACTGAGGGAGGAATCTGGATTACCTACTGAAGAAAACCCACAGAGAAGCAGCGAGAACGCTCAAACTCCCAGACACAAAGGCTCTGAGTCTGACGGGAAGTTAAATCTTTTTGCTGTGGAAGTGCAAACCACAGCCAAATGTGGGTCTCCTTTATCATCCTTTATAAAAAAAATTCAGGGTGAAAATTTTCAGAAAAGTTAGAGTTTGGTTCGAGTTAGGATTAGACAGGCTGTGGTTGTGGTTATGCTGAGGATTAGTCTCCAGGAAATGAATACAAGTCTATGAGATGTCTCCAAATGTGATGGAAACACAACTCTGTGTGTATGTCTGTGTGTGTGTCCATGAGTTTAGGTGTGTGGGAGTGTGCGTGGAGATCCAAACCAGACTGGTGCACAGGGAAACTGTGATTACATTTCAAGTCTGGCCTCATTAAAGATGGACTGACTGAGATCTGAGGTTGCAACATTGAGGCACTAAGCTCTGAAAATGAACCCATTTCACTCAAAGCAGAGGTATGACTCTGCTGCAAGCTGCCGTCAATGGCAACAGTCGGAGTGAAGGCACCGTTTTAGGCACGCAGAGCCAAATTATAATATCTTTCACTGTTACTGACTTCCAGGTTTATTTTGCGCGTTGCAGCAGCGCCACCTGCTGCCGGCCATCTGCCATAACCGTCTGAACCCGCTGACCTGGCGGAGGAGAAAACCCGGAGATATTAAAAGCCATTAATCACACATGCAGAAAGATGTAACCCGGCCTGCATTTGAGAAGAGCCCTAGAAAGACCGCTGTCGGCTGATTTCCTACCGTCACGCAGAGTTAAATCCCGCAGAAGTGCTTTTCGGACAGGCCTGCTGCTTTTTGCAGGTCATTTAGAAATCGATGGACTTGATGAACGTGCTCGTCAGTCACCTTGTTTTCTCCGGGTCCGACGGCGCTCGCTCCGGAGATGCATCGACGCGAGCCATGCCGGGGTGACTAATGTGTCAGAAATCCTTCAAATATTTATTTTTCCATGATTATTATGAAGTTGCAAGGGGTTTAGGCTGCCAAGAGGAGGAAACAAATTAACAGCCGGCCAGAAAACATTTTCTGTCAAACAAAAACAAATGTCCCTCTTCCCATGCAGCCTAACTGTGTATCCATCTTCTGATTTCTCCAGCCAGCTGCACCCTTTTTTTGCTTTATCTGCATTGAAGTTGTTCATATTCTTCACATTGCTCATCTTCCTTTCTTGTTGGGGTTTGTTTGGTTTTCTGGCCTTTTCTAATCCCCATCATCGTCTCAGCTGCTTTCCCTTGGTGGCCCGTTCTTTGCGAGAATGGCCGCCGTCGGCCTCTCACTCTCGCTGTGTTTGCCTGGAAAGTGTCCACGCTTTGAATCATCAGACACTTGGCAGACCACGGAGGAGAGGTGACTGGTTTGTTAGTCACTCACTGGGCGTTGCTTCATGCTCTAATTTGACAGTGGGAGCAGCCGCAAGAGGTGAAGAGGTGATGATCTGGTTTGTTTCTGGGCTTTTTTGCTCTCACACCTAATTTGTTTAAGTCAATGACACCACGGTTGCATCTCAATACGGTTTTAATTTTATAGAATAAGAATAAAGGTATCAACAGATTCAAACTGCAGTAAAACTGCATGTAGTGGACAGACCTATTTACAAAAAACACCTTGATTTTAATACATGTCTTCTTTTTCCAGAAGTCCAATTCAACAATGGGAAGAGTTCATTTGTAGCTGGCTCATCCAATCAGATCTCACTGTAAACTGTTGACTTTATTAGCAAATCTTCAGTGTCTGACTTGAGGATTCGGGTCAAGTGGTGCGCTATAGATAATAGGTAAATGTGTCTTGACTTGACTTGGTGAAGTAAGTGAAGGCTCGAGTTGTCATTTTCTCACATCTTCTGAGTCACGCAGGAGGCGGCGGGTCGAGCTGATAACTTTCCCTGACTATAGGATTGTTTTTAGGGAGTGACTCCATCGACTATGACTAAGTTAATTACACTGGTGGGAGTGATACCTCACAGATCTGAGCTTTTTCTTCCACCCTGCAGTGGTTTCAGACATACTGGTTTCACAAGTGAAAATCTGCAGTTATTCTCTCACCCAGATGGTATCGCTTTACCAGTTTTATTGCTGCAGTTCCCAGGAAAAGCCCCTGACATTCCCCACCTGGATGTTCTCGCAGCCTCGTTGGCTCTGGGCTGTAGGAAAAGGATGCCTCTGTTTTTTTTTTGTTTTTTTTTACAACTTTGGCCCTCTTTTTCTTCTGTGCTGAAGCTGAAATCTGTCAGATTCAGCGTCTGACACTTCTTTCATTTCCCGATGAATAAAACTATGAGCTACAGTATGAAACTCCAAACCCCTACATTGAAATTATCACTAGATGGCGCCACCAGACACGAAAACAACGAGCACTGTCCTGTCTGAGCTGTGGGCCATCACACGTAAATGCTCAACAAGGCTCTGGCAGACATTTGTGATTCATATTTGACGTGCATTTACAGTCGCATCAGCATCCAGGGCAAATAAGAATAAATGAACGGAAACTTAGGATAATGTATTCTGGCCACAACATCTGTATTCCTCGCAAGTTGGCATGATTTATTTATATTACACAAATGGAGATGAAAGTGAATGGAGGCAGGGCATGCACTGGAGGTATCATGCTTTTACTTTTGTTGAAAAAGAGACGGATATCTGGCTGATGGAAACACCACGTCATTGTCTACGGAGATGGTTGTGGTTGAGTCCGATTTGGTCAGGATTTACCTACAGCTGGTAAAAGTCTGTGTATCGTCAAAATTAAATAACTGATCTGTTATGAGAAATACGGACGAATCCCTTGACAAGTAAGGCAGAGAATCTGCTCAGATTGATATGATATTGTATGAGGAAAACGCAAGCGGGACCACATGATGAAGTTGACACGGAGGGGTGACCTTTTCTTGCTGAAAGATGATAACTGTCATCGACCAAATGTGATCTCAGTCCTTCCTCCCTGTTCAAGTTTGCAGCACCGGTGACGCATGAAATCAGTTCAAGTGACCGATTCTCGCTTTTGTTAGAAGGGACACTCGACACGTGTCTTTTTGTCTAAGCTGCTCCGTACGTTTGGGAAATGAAGCCCGTTGCCTGGTTCACTGCTGAGGGAATCTCCCAGTTTTCTCTTCTTGCTCTTACATAACAACACAAATAGTAAAAGCCTGACAGTTGGTTTCTTGAAAACATCCTCATTCCCTCTGGAAGTGAAACTCCGTCTTGACAGGTGAGAGTGTGATTGGGGCTGGCGATAGGGCTCTGCCATTTGACTATGTTTAGTCCTCTCTCGGCGGGACATCTGATAAGACTCTTCCAGAGGTCGTGTCAGATCTGCGGCACATGCTGGTAGCAATTTAACGCATCTGTTGAAATCCAAACACGAAACTCGGAGAACCTGCTAAAACCTCTGGGTGACTCATCTGAATACCCACCTGGAAAAACAGGGACTGCGTAAGGTTAGATCCGAGCGATAGCTCCACGTATCCGAGGTGTTCCCTCACTCTGGATCTGAAGGCACGAAACGCCTCACGATGCCAGTTTTTCCACTGTTTGGAGTGGATTCTACCTGAGTGTTAAAGCCAGGCTAATCTAGTAAATTCCCAAAGTCTGTTGCCATTTCATTTGTAGTGACTGCTCAAACAGCTCTGACAAAGTGAGAGCCTGTGGACACAGTTCATGGACAAACCCTGAATGAGAGAGGCTTTTGTTCATTACCACATCAAGAGAAATGTTTCTGTGGCTGCTTTTGCCATTACCTTATGTTGCATTGGACTAAACGAACACAAATTTGCAATCAAGTGCCATAATCCATTGGGTGTGTGTGTGTGTGTGTGTGCTCCAGCTCTAAATGCTGCAGCTCGGCCTGGATGCTGGGTGACTAATAATCCATATGTATTATCTGTCTGCATGACTGATAAGAGGACACAGCAGGCCGTCTTGAGTCACGGCGATAACTCACTCGCACAGCGCGGCCATCGAATATGTTTTGCTTCTCTCAGTCGGCGATGATAGGTTCAAAGTGAAGTCGTGGGGTCTCCCGGGGGAGGGAGGAAGGGGACCGGCGTGATGGATGGCCGACCGCGTCGTGTATACAGCGAGGATCGCACTGTTGTTGTTTCTCGGAGCACAGCAACGTGGATCGAGAGGACAACCTCGGAGACTTAATTAGTTAAGGATGTCCTCTTCAAAACATTCCCCTTGAAGACAAAGGGAACTCAAAGATGGAGGACGGAGATATCGGGGGGGGGGGGGGGGGGGGGGTCCCAGAAAACATCTTGGATTTTTCTGAAATCCAACAGCACGTGAGGATTCCTTTGGCTTTAGGTATGCGAGGGGAAGAAAAAAAAACAGAATCAGCTTTTTCCTGAGTTGACCAAACGAATTACCCTCACCTGGGGTTTTGTTTGGCTGCCAAACGCTTTGCGAGGCTCTCTCGCACACGGCAACACGACAGAGCATCCACCAGATGTTCATTAACCGCCATGGCAACCTGCTGCAGGTCGTTTATCTGTGAAATCGACAAGACACTCGGTTACAGTTACGATTGAAACCAAATGAAACCTTTTTAAAACCATAAGCATATTGTGGCCTACTGCCATACACACACACACACACACATGCAGATACACACATGCTGCATACACGCATTTTCCTGTGGAATTGGATCCGTGTAGTGTTAGAGGAAAGCCTATATGGTCCTGTGCCATGGATTTGTGGTTTCCAATACAAATCTCTGGCAGGGAAGGAGGCATTTTCACTTTGGCCTGCTGCTCCACAGCATCAGTCACTGTTTCATAACAACATGCTTCACTTGTTTTCTCAGCATAACCCAGCAACAGCGAAACCAGGACCTCAGGCAAAAAGTTCCTCACTCAAAATCCCCGCGATGTCAAACCATTGCAGGAGTCTAATTCCAACCCCGATGATCGTATTCACAGTTATGACCGTACCACGTTTTGGACTTTTCGGATGGAAATGGTGGTCCATAAACGTCTTTAGGTTATCACAATATGCGGAACATCTGCCTTGGCCCCAGACTGTATACATTTACGTGGAAAGATGAGGTGCTACAGCCGCTGACACCCAATTCATGATATCATGTAAAGTGTGTGCGGATGTGTTTGTGTGCGTATGCTCGTGTTGCTGTTGGAGGGGATCCAGGCTTGCAGATGGCCCTGGTTTGTGTTCGCACTGAGCGGCTGCAAGCCTCTCGCCTCCCCTGTGACCATGACAAAGCCATGTGCGCACACGCATACACACACACACACACACACACGCGCACACACACACACGTACGCACACACTCACACACTGAGGACCACATACTCCCACTTTTCAAGGGTCAAGTCCTCCACAGTGCCTACAATATGTGTGCTGTGCTCTCTCCCAAATCTCCTTTACAGCCGTGAGGTAATCTCAACAGTTTAGGTGACAAGATCTGCAACTTTACTTAACATTTTTAATCTTTACATCCATCCATTATCTCTCCCAATTCGTGATGGTGTTGCGGTCGTCTGCTATACTCTACATCCAGTGGGCACATAGGGTGAGGGCAGGGAATACACCCTGGACAGTTGCCAGTCCATCAAAGGGCACACACACACACTCTCTCACTCACACCTAGGAGCAATGTAGAGTCTCCAATTGACCTTAGCATGCATATTTCTGGACCAGTATCCTGGGAAAACCCATGCAGACATGCAGAAAACATGCAAACTCCACACACAGAGTCCCAACCAAGGAGTTGACCCCTTGACCTTGTTGCCATGAGGTGACGGTGCTTTTGTTGCAAATAATCGTTTCAATTTCTGTTCCTCCATTATTATCATGGCACGCAGCGGCACGTAACGTTGTTTCCACTCGCAGTGTCCCATGTGACGTGCCTTAAGGCGTCGCCCTGCTGTGCGTGTGTATATATAACGGCTGTGCTCTATTTCTATATCAGTTTGAATGGGAGGTGGAAGTAGGTGCAGTAGATGTACCTGTTTTCACCTGTACACACTCGCTGGCTGGCAGCCACTACTATAGCAACAACAATAACAACACAGCAGGAAAGCCTTTTGGACTTCCTGGGAGATCCTCTGGTATGCAGGCACAGATCTGGGCCAATGTTTGTAGAGTCAGGAATGTTGCCTGGGCGACCGGAGGCCCCGGAGGGGGGAACCCCTTGTCTGCTGACGTCGCACAACCGTTGTCATGGTTCAAAGGGCGCTGAGATAGAGACAAAATAAGACGGGAGAGAAAAAAAAAAAAAAAGGACACACGGCATACGCACACCTTGAAGGTTGGTCAATATACAACTTGTCTCCATGGTGATAGTGTTTGGGTGGAGCGTGCTCTCTGCAGGGCATGAATGGCTGCAGGGCTGAGAAGGAGAAAAGAAGGGAAAGGGCGTCCCTTGGCTCGGAGTCAGACCTGGTAGACTTACGCCTTTGAGCAGGGACTCCGAAGACGTAGATTCATGAATGAAGCTGCAAACCGTACGCTTGTTTAGGTTTTGAAAGTCGGGCAGGGTGGGACTTTAAAACGCTCGCTCAGAATGTGGAATGCGATTGCAACACTGTTTTCTCTCCATGGTGTTGCAAGCGTTGTTTGGCGCTTTGTGGATCTGTCAGAGGTTTCAGATCTGGCCTCTTGTTTTGAAACGAAGATTTGATGTAGGAGACAGAGAGAAGAGTTTCTGCCTCACGAGAAAGACGCCCCATAGTACAGAATACTTTTTTAAAGTAGTCGGATATTATGTGGAAAACATCTGCACAATACAACAAAATGCAGGTTGAAGACCAGACATATAAATTCAGTGTCTGGAGGCCTTTGATGATGAATAAGAAAGATTAATGTAACCTTTTCACACCGAAATATGTGTGTGTAGTACTAAATTACTAAATGAATGGACATGTATGAGACTCTTAAGTGTCAGAATCTAACCCAGAAATGATTCATATGTGGAATCATAAATGTATAACCATGCGATTGTGAGAAATGGCACAGACCTGTTAAGATAATGGATGGCTGACGATCTAATCCTCATGAATCCCGAGCACTGAAGTGAATAACACATTTGAGTCGATGTAAAAGATCTTTGTGTTTGTGTCACACTGAAGAGAACAGGATGTCTTTATCATTAGATGCCAGCTGACAGGACCTGCACAGATGGTGCAGATTGTGCTCTGATGGCGCTTCAGTCGATCCTTTCATGCCTGATCATAAGCATCTGAGTCCTCATCTGACCATTTTGGCTCGATGGATCACAAACGGGAAGGTTTTTCCTCGCATTAGGAACAATCCCGTGTAGCTTGTGGGAATTCTGAAAAATAAGCTTATTCACTTGGCTTCACCTTCGACATCTGAGAAATTTCAGGATGGGAATTTCCAGACATGAGTGCAACGAGGCCACATTTCTGATCTGAGGATAAAGTAGCCAAAGCAGCATTGTTATGCCGCAGATTATTTTGCACTTCTGCCTGCTGATTCATGCTCACATAATTAGATCCCAAACGTCTTTTTTGTAGTGGTTTTTTCTCTTAGAGAATTAGGACCCGCCTTTACTGATATCTCCCTACCTTTTTGCCCAAAGATCCTGACGTGCTGACATTGAAGCAACCAGGAAGACCACCGATAAGCCTTAAACGACCCCTCTGTTCCCTGTCATCCTATAAAACAATAAAGAATCTTTAATGTGTTCAAGTTTCATCCTGTAACATCATCTCCTCTCCTACTACGCGCCAAATGGAGCATTAGACAGGCATCATACACCACAATGTGTTCATTAAAAAACACTCTCCCTGCCAGGATTAATAATTTAATGCTCTATTCTCAAATTGAATCAAGTGTTGAATCAGCTGGACTCAGTCAGACTCGCTGAGTGGACTTACATCAGCCAGCAGACTTAGAAGAAAAGAAGTCAGATATCAGAAGTCAGAAAGAGCTGGTTCATTTCATTGTTTCGCCACACCACATTTTTTAATAATCAAAACGTCGGCATTTATAACAAAACATCAAAACAAACCCACAAAAAAAAAAAAAACTATTCCCATTCGATCAAATGAGACCTTCTGTGTGTTTCCTGTGATGTTACAGCCCTGGAAGATCTTTTATGTCATTGTTCCTGGAGCTCTTCTCCGACGCCCCGATTCTGTATTATTTACCAGGGAAACAAAAAACCAAAGTGATCGCAAGCAAATAGCTGCGAAAATGAAACAAAAGCGATCAAAAAGATTCCAAAAGCAGCAAAGGAGAATCGCACTGGTGTGAGATTCATCAGTTTTTGTTTTAATGACTCGTGGAAAGAAAACTTCTGATCTGCGTGATGTTGGCGGGGAGCATATTTGAGGCAGAAGATGCTTCACAAAAAACATACTCTAACAGTGGCTGCGCACAGCAGCAGGACGGAGACATTTATGTCCAGCTGTGCGCATTATATCTGTGAAATTTCATCAATATGATCTCTGATTTGACAGTTTATTTGTCCTACTTGATTTAGTTTTGCTTTGTTTGACTGGAGTCCATTTTCTCTTATTTGTAGAACACACACACACATACACACACACGTACACGCAGATGTTTTCTGTATTGTTCCCCTGAAGGGATGTGTAAACATTTACTTATGAATCATTAGTGATGATAAACCTAAGCTAAGCTAAACCATTGATCAATATTACACCGTGTCTTCCTATGGAGTCCTCAGGAAGGTACCGCTGTTGGACAGCCAAATACATCAAGTGACCTTTCCTTTGATAAACAACATTTAAGGATGCAAAGGCACTTAATCAATTTGGATAATGTTAATATATGCGTTGAAATATTGATTAGGGATGATCCACCACCTATGAGGAGAGGCTCGTTAAAAAACATAATCCCCTGAGCATCCAGCCAGCAGAAAAAGATCAGACGGGGGTGTTTATGCTGAGGTTGACCTGCTGA
This sequence comes from Karalla daura, assembly GCA_029224185.1. Classification (NCBI taxonomy): domain Eukaryota; kingdom Metazoa; phylum Chordata; class Actinopteri; order Chaetodontiformes; family Leiognathidae; genus Karalla; species Karalla daura. Next base: position 8,767,559 of record CM055201.1, read on the forward strand.
ATTAAAGATCAACAAAAATCTAATTTACCCCTAAATGAGCATCAATGATTTATGTCCAAGTCTCGCATTTAAAAACAAGGATTTGTTTTTGTGATATAGTATTTAATGGGAAGTGGACGCCGTCGCCTCTCACTCACTCTCGCCTGCAGACTTGTTCCAAAAGACAAACCGGTTGTATTACCTGCGTGAAACTGCCCAAAACAAGTTAATCAGGGTCAGAGGAGGAGATATAAAGACGACATTAAACGCTGTGTGCGCCCTAACCCCTCACATCCTGAACCTCATTTTTCCTGTTTGTTTAGCTGGTGGAAAAGCAGCGCACCTCTGTGCCGTCGGCGCAGCGTGAATGGAAAGGTGTGCTCTAAAAGATATCCTTTATGTTGCAGTTTAATGAGAGGGAACTCAATCCGAACAGGTCGAGCCGGTTCCTCGCGGCGGCATTGGACAATGAAACCTGCAAACATCGGCATAAATCCCTTTTCTCAAAGCGCTCCCACGCCCTCTTTCACTCCGCCGCCGCCGCCGCATCCGTGGAGACGCCTGAAGTCGCTCTCTGCCAATTTTACATGCGTGTGTGTGTGTGAGGACTATTTTCCATGATGACAGCAGAGGAGTCCTGCTTTTGATGCTTTCATGTTTATCTGTGTTATGTCACCCAGCACGACAGCAGCTACGTGTGTTGATAGGGGCAGAGGAGAGGCATCTCTCAGAGATCGGATGCGGATCGGTATCGTTTAGTGACCGGCAGCAGGAGAAAACAATCAGGGAAGCTGTCGCCAAATTGTATTCGATACTCTCTTACGTGAGAAAACTCAAACCAGGAAACTCAAAAATGACTTCTTTTGTTTTTTACATTATTTTTGTGTGCAAGTTACATAAACAAGGTGAAATGTTGTCATCAGCAATTCATCCGTTCATTTCCTTACCCACTTTTTGGGGGTGACTAACTCCTGGTCACATTAGGGTGAAGGCGGGGACTAAACTCTGAATGGGTCACCAGTTCATCACAGGACACACACACACACCATTTACTCTCACAACAAGGGCCAATTGAGAGTGTCTAGTCGACCCTAATGCATGTTTTTGGTTAAGGTTAGACAGCCATGGGGAGAACATGAACACACAATACACAACTAGGTCTCAGGTTCAAACTGTTTTTTATACAATCTTTACTTCATTCTCCATCTAGTGCCTGCTCAATATGATTGCTAATCATCAAATGGCATTTTTCATTTTCAATATACCCTATGTTACATAACACAGAAACACAATAATATAGTATTACATAAAAACAAAATCAAAGATCATATTACCTCTGACCTATGGGGAATAAACCAATCAGAAGAGTAAATCTGAGCAAGCAAATCTAACAAACGTCACCGGTGGATTTGTAACGAAAACATATAGCTGCCGAATGCCCTTATTAAACCTGAACCTACGAAAAATAGATTCAAGTTGCACTACAAAAACACAGAGTCCTACACTTCCCAAAATGCACCTGGATTACATCTTCTGAATACATTCCAGCGTAATCCTGGCAGTCTGTAGCCGAGACAAAAGCCGTTTCATTAGTCTCCAACTCAAACAGAGCTGACCCGGACTGACTTGAACTTGTGCTTCACGCACCTTGACCTCACTCTGTCTGCGCGAGGCCCACACTCACGTTCCCCGGCTGCTCTTCTACTGTTACAGGACTAACATCATGGCGGATGCTCTGGCTGGCCTCGGGTCATAGTCGGCCGACAATTACAGCTCTCATTGTGCTTCCTACAGTTTTTGTACGGTATCATCCCCCTGGCCTTGTCCTTTCTATGCCTGCTTCCCAGCCGTCTCCTGCCCCCTTAATCAAAGCAGAGTAAGATTTAGAGAGGAGGTAAACACTCTGGTTTTATGATTGGGCCCCTTCTTACAGCGTGGCCTGTATAATTGAAAAGCCCTCGTTGACTATTTTAAGACACTAGTGGGAACAGACTCCCATGTGTGCGCTATGGCTGGGAATGGGGCTCTCTCTTTTTCTCTTGCGTGTGCTGATTGCTAAACAAGCTTGGTGTCTTTTGGCCCGTTGTCTTCTGTCATTACCGTATTGTATTGAATACACAAAAAGTCGAGCGAAAGCAAACAAGTACCTGTCTTCTTACCGCAACGCTCATCTGTCACTCGTGTGACAAAAATGAGAACGGTGAAATTTCACAATTAGGGAGGAGAGGAAGAAGAGGAAGAAGAGGGGGAGGAAAGCTGCACCGTCATACGTGTCTGTGAGCTTTTGAGCAGGTTTTTTTACTCAGACCATCTGTTCTTCACACCGCGCTGCTCTACAATGCCCGACCGCCAACATCCCGCAAACCAAAATTAACGTTGTTTCACTGCGAGTAAAAAGTTTAAACAAACAGAAATATCAGCAGTCAGCGTCTACTCTCTGCCCCTGCATCGGCCATAATAGACTCTTTGTTCCGTTGAAATTATAAACTCTTATTTTGGTCGCCGTATGCATGTGTCAACTTGGTGCCTCGTGCGTCACTGCTAGATTTTAACTTCTGTGCGGACGTCCTCGAAAAAAAAGAAAGTCAGCGACACTTTTCTCGCTTCGAAGCCGGCAAACAGAGGGAGCAAAGAGTCGAGGAATAGAAAGAGCAAGTGAGGACGTCCTTACGCGAAACCAATTAAGTTGCCAAATTACCTTTTAAACAAGGTGAGTCGAGGCAGCCTAACCGCAGGTAGAGACAGATTTATGACCCTCACGGGCCATCTAATCTGACGTGCCACGCACTCATTACGGGGGGATAATTAAGGTGAGGGAATCGGACTCCAGATAGTGCAGGAGCTGGCAGAGCGGAGACATTCCCAAGTCACTCAAATGAGAGCTGACGTCACACGTCGGCGTTGAAACCCTGTGAATCACACGTCGAGGAAGCACCTGCTGGTAAATTACTAAACTTTCCCCCCGTTTTCTCTGACTTCATCGTAAACAGTCCTCGGTGCCACAGTGTGTGAGGCTGCACAGAGCTGGAGTCTCACATCAGCAGGCGAACATGCAGTTGTGATCTTTACAGTCTTGAGAATCCTGATTTTCACCATGGACGCAGTTTTAATTTGTGCCGATGACGTCAGTATTTGCTTGGTATGGCTCAGAGGATTAGCAAGAAGGACCTGGGTCTCACTCCAGGGTTGGACCAGGACCTTCTGTTTGGAGATTTTAGATGTTGCCTACTTCGGTTTCCTCCAACAAGCCAAAACATGCACATTTTTTTTCTTGAATTGCCCCTCGAGGACAAATAACTCTAAATTGAATTGAAAACTGTAAAATGGACAAATTGGTGTTGGATGGGCAACTAAAAGGCTGAAACAACCCATGGTTGCAACATTTATTTCATTGCAATCCACAAGGAGGGAGATGTGGAAACATCTGATCAAAATCCAAAATGTGAACCTTATAGTGACGTCATAGTGAATCATGAACGTGTAATGTATTCTATTTGGTTGATGCTGAGACATTTATCAAGTTAAATAAAAACATTTTAGTTATCAAGTTCAACTAAAAACTTAAAAAAATAGGTTAAGGAATCACTTCAGTCAACACAATTCATCCTCTTGGGAGCATGAATGTCTGCTCTCAGCTGTCTGTCTCTGACTTGCTGAGATATTTCAGATTGGAGCAAAATGGTGGATTGAGAGCCCGACATTGGGCCTTGCTGCCAACATAGATTTGGTCTATGAACTGGAGTGACTTGTAAATGATAATGTAGTAGGTCTCGAGAGAAACCTTGGACTATATATTACGACAAAATGCACAGTTACACGAAATAAACCCTTCTCGGGGCTTGTGGTGAAAAGATCTTTTTTTATATATAGAAATATAGTCTCATAAAGCCATTTAAGTAACATGAAGGCATGGTCCCCCCAACTCCAACAAATAGGCCTATTACCACATGAAAGGCTCGCTCTGGTCTAATTCCATTTGTTATTATAGTGTAACGTGCCTTAACTCCCAGTTTCACTGGGTGTACCTCCTCAGACTGAGGCTCTATTTATCAGTGATTTACCATATACTGACTTTTTTGACGACATTTGATGGGAAAAGAAGGAGTATGTCGAACCAGTCAACTGAAGCACCAAGAACTGAAAGTGCATTAATGTGAAGTGGTTCAGTGTAGAAGCGTTTCCATTATCATGCAATAACGTTATTACCATGGACAAATAATGGACAAGCAGGAGTTGAAAATAGATTAGAGTGGATATAAAGTGAGGCTGCAATTAACGTAAACCATAGCAGATTCAATCAATACACATTACTCATGCAACAGCAATCAAGTCAAACTGTATAACATTAGTGGACACCAGCAGTATATGGGGTTTCCAGGGCCTGGTAACACAACACTGCCTACACTGTGGTCCATTAATGTTCTAATGCAACAGAGGACTCGGGGTTATGCAGATTTCCTTGCGCTCAATCAGGACGGATGAATTCCCCCGCTGATGTGTTCGCTCTGTGCCTCGGTCACACAGGCGATTATGACGGTGAAATCCTGGACTCGAATCAATCGCCGTGATCGCCGGATTCGCTCATGTCGGGTAAATAAAAAAATCATGCGGCGGTTTCACCCGCAGTTTGAATTAGCCCGACTATGGAGCGACTTGGACCAAAATGATGGAAGGAAACCACAGAGTCTCAAAATAAAAAAAAAAAACCCAAAAACCGGGAGGCCGTATTGGCTGTGACAACTTCATGATGAAAGTCAACTTGTCTTTACCTTGGAAAATTCATTTAATGTGCAGCCGTAGCCGTTACTGAGTGCGTTTTTTCTTCCTCCCCCCCAGTAATTTCTCATACCGGACACCTGGAAACACTGCAAACATTGTTTACATAAAAATCCTGGAGCCGCGCTCACGTCCTGCTGCGATCGTCTCAATCGCTGTTGAATCATTCATGTTGTACCGCGGGCGGCTGTGGCTCCGCGGGCCAGGCTGGTGGTTCAGTCCCAGCTCCCCTGCAGGCTACATGTTGGAGCGTCTCTGGTCACTGAACCCCCCCCAAACTGACCCCGAGGCTGTGCGTCATTGATGTGAAAACACTGTGATGACTAGAAAAGGAGCTAAAGGGTAAACCAGTCCATTTACAGTTGACCGTGGCTCTGAATGAACAACAAAAAACAGGAGCCCGAAAACGAAACATGGAGGACTGTTATTGGGCAAGGTCGTTCAAGGTTATCAAGCTTAAATGTAATAGATTCAGGATTATGTGGAATGCTGACAAACTATCAGATCTTTCTGTCCATGCACAAACAGAAATGTTTCTCAGACGTCATTAAATATCTGGTTGCTCGCTTGCTTGACTTCCACTCGTCTGATTGTTCTTTCTCATTTCTGCGGGAGCTCGGGAACAGTTGGTACGCTTTGAACTCCGGTATTGATGAGATGGCGAAAAAAGTGCATCTTCCAATATTTCTCATTGCATTATATAATATTGCTCGGGTGGATCAGATAAATAAAAGTGCAGCGAAGCAGCAGCTCGATCGTGCCAGGGAGAGTCGTGCGAAGGGGCCCTGCAACGAGACACAGCAAATGTGTTTCCAGATTTCAAAGTTAGACCACAATCATTACATTTGATTCCAGAAAAAGATCAAAGGGAGCAGACTGCAGCCCGCACAGTGCAGACATCAGGAAAAACGCCTCACCAGAGCTCTATAAATATAGATGCTCTTTAACATCTCAACCGTGCTCAAAGCTCGGCGCACATATCCGTCAATGGATCTGTGACGAAAAGGGTGGTGAGGGGGTGAGAGATGTTAAAGCGTGTGTTTACACGCTGTGAATGACAAACAGAATGAAGATAATGACTCGTTTTATGCTGTGTTACGTGATGAAACGAGATCTCCGATGGAGCAGAAAGACACACCGTGTTCCAGGGCAAGGTGAACGAGGTGGGCGCCTGGACGGATTACTGGGTCATGAAGGTGCTCATGTCGATCCAGCTCATTGAACTGATATTTAAGAGTGGATGTTTCTCGATGTTTGGGTTTGTAACAAAGGGAGGCAAATGTCGCTCCACTCCTTCCTTTCGTCTGCTTTTAACGTTGGACTTGTTTCTTGCATTTTTAAGGGCGAGTTCGCTTTACGAGCGCAACAAAAACACTTTGCGGGAAGTCTTTAAAAGAGGCCGTAATATTTCAGTTAAGGATCCAGGATTGTATAAATGGATGGACTCCAGTTACAGATTTGTTCAGGTGACATGCTGTTTTTTAACATTTAGAGAGGGACAGAAACGTGGTGCCGCCAAGTAGTTTGATCTTGATTAAGGTTGTACGATTTTCTTTTACATCTCGACAGAGGCCCGATTCTACATGGTTGCCAGATTTGGCTGCATATTTACCGTGCAAAGAACAAACTCGCATTGATCTTCTCTTGGAAAAAGGTGAGAGAAACACATTTCCTGAAAATCATCTCTTTTTTTTTCCTTCTCTGCTTTGGACTGTGTGTAAAGGCAAAATTAAAACGCAGGCAGCACAAAGGCGCTCTGCCAGAATTACTGCTGCAGTCATGGTCCCCAGCTCCACTGGCTCTGCATTATAGTTAACTTAAATTAACAGCCACTTCAATAACAATAAAGCAACAGTAGGCAGGCTAATGAAACACTGAGCTGTTTCCAGCGTGCGAGTCTGACCCAGACTTCACTCACACCCACCAGCATACTTTCCCCTTACATCAGCAAACAAGAAAACTGCAAAGCTTTTTATTATTCATAAAACAAGATAATATAAACTGTCACTGGCATAGCAGACAACGCCGTGGAACCTTTTTTTTTTTTTTAAGCGGCGCATTACGCTCTCATAAAATCCCCGCTTTTTATTCAATACAGCATGTCTAGACTATATTTTTATTATCATTATCGCCAGTAGCTAATTAGGATTTTATTGTGCGAGTCACTTGGGGTTTTGGTGTGCCTTTGTTTTTCTAAGTTTTTGTCATTCCTTGTGTCTCCGGGGGGAATGCCAGTCGGCCAGTTAGTCAGCCACCCACTCGGATCCAGAGGAGCCACAAGCAGCCAGGAACCGTCTGCACGTCTCCCCCGAGCGTTAATATAAAAAGAAGAGCGCCGAGAGGAAAGTGCGGCCGAGATGCTGACCCCTGATCGGGCGGAACAGCGTCGCACCAGAAACCGGTAAAACCTGTGAGCCCACACACTGACTGCAGCCACCGTGCTGGAGACACAGGTATGCGAGGCATGTCTAATAATATGACCCCCGTTGACGTCACTCTGTCCAGATTTTCCTAAATCTATGTGGCTGACGTTGTCTATTTCTGCTCAGGATTACCGGGGACCGGAGCCTCTCCCAGCGTGCAGTGGGCAAAGCCAGGGAAGCAGCTTGGAAAGGTCTCCGCTTCCATCGCAGGGCAAACACGCAGCGGAAGCAGTGACAGTGTCCTCCTGAAGGTGTTTTAATTAGTACTCAAGAATAGACGCTCTAATTATTTGGAGACGGTCCCATTGCACATAGGGCGAAGGCAGGGAATACACCCTGGATAGGTCTCTAGTCCATTAGGCACACACACCGTTCACACCTAGAGTCTCCAGTTGACCTGGATGTGCATGTGTGGGAGGAGAAAGCCCACGCAGGAATGGGAAGAACAGGCAACCTCCCTACAGAAAGGGCCTTGGTCCAACCTGGTGTCACAGCCCGGTCCTTCTTGTTGTGAAGCAACGGTGACTAAGACACCATCTAACCTGACTGATGTTTAATGGATAGAATTGATTGGGAAACAAGTATTGAGCCAAGAGAGATGGGACTGTTTCTACACTAATAATGAGTACTATTCTCACCAAGTCATTTGAGAAAATGGGTGGTTTGTTTTAATATCTGGTGCGCACATTCACGGTTAGGATGAATCACAACCAACCGCTTTCCCATTTGGCATCATGAGGTCAGAATCTGAATTTGTCCCATGTTTTGGTCGATGCCCAAATATCTGCAAAACTAATGGCTCTGCTGTTCCCACGAAGACATTTCCAGGGCCCTTAACGAAAGTGTTAAAAAACAGAAACCGCGTTTTTTTTTTTTATCGCAACAGCGATCGATCTTTGATGTTGTTTCGGTTTTTCAGATCTCTCGCGCATCTTATCAGTGCATCTACACCGCTTTGCCCTCAGACGCGCTGAGAACGCCCCCGCTGCTGCAGCTGCATTTCCTCACGTCGTGCAGCTGAACGTTATGTGTGTTTAAGAAAAAAAAAAACACATGCACGCATTGGTGGGGAATTAAAACCTGCTAATGGTAGCACTTTCTCCCTCCCGCTGTAGTCGATATCCTTTCCCCTGTGGTGATGGACGAGCAAATGGAGCAGATTTTGTTTTTCTTTTTTTTTTTTTTTTTTTTTGCTCCAACAGCAAAGCGCGGCTAGGAATTTGATTTAAAGTCTTTAATGACACGAGGTTGCTTTTGCTCAGCAAAAGTATCCCGAATCCAAAGTTGAATTATTCTTCTTATAATGTATGAACTAATAACCCAGCGTTCCATAAAGCAGAAAGGACTTTTCTGCTAATCTGCTGTGAAATTTACAGACTGATGTGTTTCCAAAGAGAGAGGAATTTCGTGAGAAAGGACCATCTCTTCAAATTTCTCCCAGACATGTATTTCATCATTTCTAATGTGCATGAAACCTTGATTTATGAGCTAATGCACTTGAATGTAGGTAAGCCTGCAAACGTATTCTGACACTACTCAGTGACTGACAGGCGTTAGGAGGAGGGAGGGAAGATGGGGGTGGTGGGGGTGCAGGGGTGCAGGGTTTGAGAGAGGGAAATGGGGGGGGTGGCTGCTGGAGGGTGGGAGCTGTGGAGAAAAGAGTGAGTTACACAGATACAAAGAAAAACAGGCAAGACTGAAACTGAAAGCAGCCCACAAGCTATATATAGGGCAGATGTGGTGCTGGTGATGCTCCTTATAATAGAGGTGGTGGTTGGTGTCGGGCTACACCGCCACCTCCCCCTCCCTCCCCTCTTCTCTGCCTCCTCCAGACTCCCTCCCCCCTCCCTATTACCTCTGGCTGCTTAACTCTTTAGCCCTTGAGTGCAATTTACCCCCGAGGACGTCATCCGCTCCGTCTCCACTCCACAGCTGTCGGTGGTGGCGTCCAAAGGCAAGAGACGGACGTCGGGGGGTGGAGGAGGAGGAGGAGGAGGAGGAGGGGCAGAAGATGTTACCCTCCATGTGCTTCCTTGAAATTCCCCATAGATAGACTGTCAGGCTTGTTTGCGTTGCAGATGACAGAGAGATAAACAACAGGTGTTATATGCGCAGTGCCTGGGGTGAGGATTTGAGAGGGGATTGGTTGGAATATCTTACAGTAGATTGGGTGACATAACAAGAAACCTGAAGCATTGTTTGGGACAGGAGCACAGCATCGCCGACCCTCTGGCACACATGTACAGTAGACCACTTGCGTGCACGTTTATATCGCTTGTCTGTCAGTTTGCTGGCATTGATACTCAGGTGAGCCACAGGGCAACAGGAAACAGGAATCAACTATTAAGGGGAACCAGTAAATCAAGTTTAGGTCGAGATAGAAACTCAAACTTTGACCACATTTACAGAAAACCCATAAAAGAAAAAGCTGAGCTTTTCATTTATGCAACTTAAGTCCCCCAGAACAGTAGGTGGCGCTAATTTAGGTAGCTTTATATTGCATAAGGCGTGGTTAGACTATCACCCATAATTTGCGGACAAAAGTGTTTAAATCCTGAAAGGGTTCGGCACAACGGCTGCCACCATTGTGACACCAACTCTTCAATAACAAAGTAATGTTCGGTTTTCCTGTCGATTATACTCTGAATGGGAGTGGAATTTAAAAACAAGTATTATGTCCTTTTAAGTTGACTTGAAACCAGTCACTAGTAACATAAAGCCAGTATGAATCACTTTGGTATGTCATGGGGTCATTTTTTATATACTTGCGTATTTTTTTTTCTGTTGTTCTATTGTCGATGTTTCGGACCTGGAAGCTCTGTCCATTTCTAAGAACAAAGTTTATATAGTCTATGTGATTGAAACATAGCAAGCCACACTTCAAAAAGTGATGCAGGAAATGCGATCTAGTTGAAGTGGAAGCTTCACTGGCTGTTAAATCCAAGCACTTCATGTTGGGTTAGTCATTTTAATCATAATGCAATTTCCCCTTTTCCTTTTATCAACAGACCTACAACAACCTTTCACCTCAACCAAGTGTTAAAGCACTTTACTATCTTTCTGTTTTTTTTCATTCAACGCTTTTTATGCTCAAATTGAAAACATGCATGAAAACAGATGGATGGAATTGCACCTAAAATGTCCAACTTTTTTGTCCGCTTGTCTAGATTGTGCAACAGAGATAATAGCACAGTCCTTGAAAACAGCTCCATGAGTTAACCTCGTGTCTAAGTGGACACATTTCCATAATGTCCTCTCAGCCAGTTGAGCTTTTAAAAAAAAAACAAAAAAAACAGAAAACGATGCGTTCACTGACCACATCCGCTGCCTCAAACCCATGTTGGAATAACGTCCTGGCCTGGGGTTTGCTCCAGTGATTTTTCCAGCTTTCTTTAGGTGGACTGTGGTTACTACATATACGCTCACATGCCCGTACTTTTTCTTTTAGCTTATTGGAATGACACACACTTCTGTATTTTACCTCAGCTTAGATTACCGTGTTACCACCGCAGCTGACACCAACTGAAAACACAGGGTGATCTATGGTACACTGTAGATGTTTATGGACACCTATATACTATGGGCCGGCAGCTTGTCCTGTTTGTACAGGTATGTTCCTGCTGCAGTATGTGTGTCAGAGCAAACTACCTGAATGAAAGACAGCTGAATGCTGTAAAATGCACCTTTACATCACAGTGATGTGAGAGAGCGTGCACTGTCCCAAGCTGAATAAACAAAGGTAAATGGTATCTTCTGAGGTTAATCCCTGTGGTGCCTGATACAGAGAGACATGATGATTACTGTTGATCTCATTGAGCACTTCCACTCGCAGAGCGCTGGCTCTGTTTTTCATTTTTCTCTCTCGCTGCTTTTATGCTCTCATATATCAGCGTGTGTGATTCCCTCTCTCGATTTCTTTTTCTGTCTCCCTCACTCTCACACACAATTACACACACACAGGCACGCACACACGTATACTCGCACGGCCACATAGCTGCATGCCAAGCAGTAATCTGATGGGCAGAGCTGTACCCAGATGGTTTGATTCATAGTCCTGCTGTTAGCTGCTGATGTTAAACAGGTGCTACCTGACCTTCATTCCACCACCGCTCTGCCCTCCCACGCTCCCCCTCGTATTTCCTCGGCATAAAATCACTCTGTTATACGTCTCGTTCCAGACCTGCAATTTCACTGACAGTTCTGTTAAAAAATGCTGCAATTACGGGATGGTAAATTGACTTTTTGTGACATAGTGACGCCTTTTTATTTTAATCAGGGGCCAATCACTGTTACAGCCAAACTCGGCCCGACGCCATTGTCTCCCAGACTGAGTTTTGGTGCCTGCAGTTATTATGTGCGTTAATGAGAGCTCCTTTCCACGGTAGTAAACATTGCAGTTTTGCATGTTCCATTGTAGCCGGTGATACTGATCACAACCGCTGGCAGCGCTGAGCCGAGCCGCTCGGGCACAGCGAGGCGAGTGCCCATTCAGACCTAATGATCCATGGTGTGATGATTGTTTGTCTTTCTCTCTGAGGGAAATGATTGATTAGGCAAATATTTTCACTGGAGACAAATTCAAACTTAAGGAGAAGGCATTGCAGGCCTTTTCTCCAATTTACCCACTGTTTTGCTTGAGTTCTGATTGTCCTCATGCTGTACAAATTAAGACGATACGATACCGAAACGCTCGGAGCACTAAAAACAGCCTCCTCGCTTAATTACTGGGCTTGTGGGACAGCAGATTCCCTCTATTTATTCGGCCGAGCTTTACAGTTCCGGTTGGGGCAGCTGAGACACACTCCCGCCGTCAGTCCCGTCCTTGGTGAAGTTCTCCGAAGTGTTTAATTATGTTAGAAATTTATGTTCTGAGAACGTGGATCATTCAGATTAAGTTTGTTTCCCAGGGCCATGTATAACCTCCCCCACTCTGCATACACATTGGCCCACAAACTGGTTTAAACAGACCTCTGGCGTTTCCCACATGTGACGACAGGAGATACCGCCTTGGATTTAAACACAAATGAACCTCGCGATGTGTTTTCTTAGAAAATATTTCCAAAATATTCAAATGGGTTTTGAAGGTCTGTTTCGTTTCATCAGGTCCGAATGAAGACAAAAAAACCCCAAAAAAACTCTGGTGCCTGAAAGCCGTTAATCCCGCCTGAGGGCCTAATACAGCTCTAGTTATCTTCCCCTCTGTGAATGGATGCACGCACAAAGAGAAGAGGCTAAGGTGGTAACCCAAGCTGTAGGCCTGTGTCACTGCGTAGCGTGCTGACTGTGAGAGGCCTGGCTCGCGTCCCGAGTTTCCCGTGGTTTGGAGAAAAGAGTCAATTCTCCTTGGTGGTGTCCGATGTCCCTGGATCCAGTGGCTGCTCTGGTTACCGGTGTATCCTAGTGGGAGAAAGCAGAGAATGAAAGCGAGGCCTTTTCAATATGAATTATGCGGCTATAAAAACTAGGTGACATATCTGGTGCGTAAAACTGACAGTTCATTGCAACCTGCAACAATTTCACATCTGCGGCGAGACCCCGTACAACCAAATGGAACTAGAGTATTATGCATAAAACAAACAAATGCGTCTTTATTATCATTTTTTACGAGCTCCCTGTTATTTCGGAGCGTTTGGCAGCCTTCCTGCCGGACACCCTATACTTGACTCTGGGATAAGGTGGCCAGAGAGGATGCTCTGGGATAGAGTGACACAAAGCAGCAGGTGTGGGAAGAAATGGCTCAGCCCATTCTGCCAAAACTCTAACATTTCCCAAGGTGGCCATCAGTAGCTTAGATTTCCAACCGTCTATTTGACCTGTGTTTGCGTTGACGTTGCGTGTGTGTGTGTGAGAAAGACAGAGGAGAATGACTAAAGGGAGGTAAAGGTTGCAGGATGTAGGTAAAGCGATGAGAGACGCGTCAGTGTCATGATGCTTTGAGTCTCGGAGGGACTGTTCCAGGTTCAAGAAAGTTTCACAGAAAACAAACATGTTACAGCTTTCGTGGTGCGCACATTCGGGTTCACTTCTTTGGAAGTAATACTTTGAAGTCAAATTGAAAGAGTACCATACAAACTTAAAAAACTCTGTATTGTATGTCCAGAGGTTTCAACAGTCTTGTGTGTAGTGAAATCATGCAGGAGACCTTTGGAAAGTACTTTGATGGGATGGTGGCTCAGTAAATCAGCAGATGCGAGGGCTTAGTGTCGTCATGGCCCCTGCGTGTGAGTGAATGGTGTGTGTGTGTGTCCTGTGATGGACCGGTGACATATCCAGGATGTACTCCATGCCTTCACCCTACTGTATATCCACTGGGGTTAGGCTCCAACAGACCCCTGTTAAGGTACAAAGTGGGTAAGACCATGGATGGATAGCAGAGCCATGAGATCGTGGGGTAAATTTTTATAAGAAGAGAAATGTGACAGAAGTGTAAAAATAACAGGCTGTGTTTCGTAGACATGGTTCTGAGTAGGACTCTCAAAGCCAGTGTCGTGACATTTAACAAATGAGCAGTATTCTCATGGCAAGACGGCAAATAAATGGATTAAAAAACGTCAGCTTATCCTTGGAAGGGTAAACAGAAACCTGTATGTTAAGGCCTCATGTGTGCCTGTCTCGTATTTACCCTTCTTCAGCTATTACCGCGGTATTCAGGTATAGCTGAGAGACAAAGCATAAAGGGGATTAAATATAAACATGTGGGGGCCTGTATACTGCAGAAGTAGTCTGACAGTCATTATTTAGCTCATATTTCACTTAATATAGCTCCCTTTACAGTATATTAGCAGCTTGTGGTTTGGGGACACATACGTTCATGAGGCTTTGAAGGGCAGAAACTTTTTTTTTTTTTCCTCTGATGTGTGCTGAGCTGTTCGACTGAGCTCGTACCCCCCTCTGGCCTGTAATTAGTCGAAATCTGGCGAAGTCCTCAAAAGTACAAAAACACTGAGAAGAGGAATCGGCTCTCATTTCTCACACTCCTAATGAAGCGTACCTTGCCTTCGTATAAGAGGGGACGTGAAAAGCCTCCTACAATAGACAGATGACTTGTGATACGCAAGTCTGAACTCAGGAATACATCACAGGCCACTGCAACACATGCTGACGGCACTCCAGAGAGTAAAAGCAAATATGCTTACTCAGTTTCCCTGGATTCCCTCTGAAGTGCTCCACGTTGTTTGCTGCCAAACAAACAGCATGATTTTGTCATTATTCCTCATCCTTGTTTTCCCCTCCTGTCTTTTTTTCCCCCCACTTTATGGCCGACTCAAACCCTGGTTGCTGTGATATGCTGCTTTGTTTGTGTGTCATCTAAACCTACTTAAGCAAATGCATCATCGCTATGCGTCGGTGAACCTCATGGGAAAGCCTCGTAAATGTCCTAGAAGGTGCACTGGCATCAAAGAAGGGGTTTATTCGGGGGTAAAGCACCCAGAAGAAGCAGAATGAGGCAAGAGGCGGGAGGGGAGAGTGAAAGATTGGATTTAAAATGTCGCAAACATCTGGTCCTCGATGATGCAATTGCACTGTGCTTGCAGGAGCTCTGCGGGTCGAGTGAAAGCGCCCAGGCCCTCTCCTTGAGGCTCACACATGAAGATCGTGCGTGGACACGCTGTACGAAAAAAAACCCGTAACAGGAGCGCGTTCCTTAAATAAAGCACGTGAATCATCAGCAGGACAGAAGCGCGTTCGGCTCAACACGCCCTTTTCCTGGGCCCCAGAGAGGAAAACCCTTCGTTGCAGCCCTGTCGATGGAGGGCCCCGCGCAGCTCCGCGTCTCCTCGCACAAAACAAAGTGCGACACCGTCGTCACGTGGCGCCGTGCCCAGTCATTCCAGATCCTCGCTCCGGCCCCAGAGCGGTGCCAGAAAGAAGACTCCCCACGCCTTGATCTGGTCTGAGTCAGCAGAGCGGGGACGGTGCCATGCAGATTTAGTGCATGTTTGTGTGAGCGGGGCAGAGCAGACAGTGGAAGGGCGGTTGGAGACAAAAAAACTGAATCCACAAGAAACACAAGGACTGAGCAACGGTTTAGGCAACTTTAATGATATAGTACGTGCAAAGGTATTTAAGAGGTAATTACATAATCACAGAAAAGCATGGGGTTCAGTTCTATTGTGCTGCTGTACAATGGAGGGGACTTTAACACTCTTCCATATTATTGAAAATTGAAATAACTTGTTTTTCTCGGTCATGCAACAGAAAAATATGAGCTCATCACTCTGAGATTATTTACAGATAAAAGCCACGTCTCTCTTCAAAATTTGGGGGGAAAGTCAAGGTTTTTATGTTGTTTTTGAAACACAATAGGATACAGATTGTAAGCAAAGGTGTATTACATTAGTAGCTTTGTTAATGACCTAACCGGTAAAACACAAGTTACATTTATTGCATTTCTAGCATATGTTGAACTCACTGGAGGCAATTGCAGACTTTAAATTGCTCTTAAGGGTCAAAATGAAAGTGCTATGTGTCCTGTAATGGACTGGCGTTTAGACCCTAGTAGGTGAATAGAGGATGAACGAATGAATGAATGAATGAAATGAAACAAACGTACATGTTGCACAGCAATGTTTGAGCCTTTTTTTTGTCTCATCAAAAACCTTTTGTTTGCACCGAGGTGCAGCGAGGTGGTCGACCGGACACAGGAATGGCAGGTTGGTCATTCAGACGAGATTCAATCAAAAACACTGAAAATGTGAAGTGTGTGCTGTACAGTGAACAGAGCCTGTCTATGTGTATGCCTGCCCACTCCTCACGTTGCAGTCTAATGTGTCTGGATGATTTTGCTGTGGGCAACTCCAGCCTGATGTGAAGAAAAATAAGAAAAGTTCAATTCTCCATATGAGCCTTTTACTGGAAAGACAAAAGTTTGCACACACCTTAACACACAATAATTAAACGAAGAAGGTGTGTCCAAACTGGTAGCAAACACCTCTGCAATCATCACCATTTGGTTTAGCAATTTATAGCTAGAAACAGTGTCTTAGCACTCTCAGACATAAAGAGGCCTGAGTTTGATTAAGCACCCCAGGTTGAATCTCAAACATACACAGGACCTGTTTGAATTTATATGTCACGTAACAAAAGACCTTGTCTCTGACATAAGTGCCTGGACCTTGGTTCGCCTCTCTCCACTCGAGGAGGCTGGAAACACTGACACGATCATAATTTTATTGCAGTATTTATAGCGCCTGCTGAGACGTACATTACATGTCGCCGGTGTTTTAGGGGCCACAATTTGTTACTTGGCTCACTTTAAAGAGCCACTCGGCCTCTCACGGGCGACGCGAGGCCGGCGTATTTCATTGGATGTTTCAAAACATCGTTCGGAGATATGAGATTTTATATCAGTCGTACTCTGGAATAGCTCATGGAAAATGACTTTCCGGGGGTGTGTGTTTGTGGTCTCATTGGTATTTTATGGACACAGTGAGTGGATAACACCTCAGCCGCCCGCCGCGTTTATTGACAAATGCGTGGAAAGTGTCGAGCTGATCAGTAGGGATGTGTTTACACAGCGAGACAGCATTCCCGCATGAAACGATCCCGACGTGAACGGCAAAAAAGAACATATACTTTTACAAGCTGTGAGCAGCCGTTTCCCTTCATACAAGATGAGATCAGCTCAAATGCAAAGAAATAATCCAAACGTTGCACTTGTTGGGGCACGTTCAACTCATTTCTTGCTATTGTGCATTATTAGTTACTTCAAGGACTATAAATTTCATACCTCCACGGCCACTGAAAACCATTCATTACAAAATGGTCCATTGGAGACTCTAAAATTGCCCTTAGGTGTGAGCGTGAGAGTGAATGGTGTATGTGTGTGCCCTGGGATGGACTGGAGACTTATCTGGGATGTGTTCCCTACGTTGGCTGGAGATAGGCATCGGCAGGCTGGATGGATGATTTGTGGATTGTTTGCAGCGAGTTTTATCCAGTGCAGGGGTTGAAATGAACCCATGGGTAGTGTGGGAGGCAGTATGGATTACGCTGGCCCCATATCTGTTCGGAGGAACCTGCAACATGAGGCCAATTCTTACACATTATGTCTTTAAAGTGTGACCGGTACAAACATGAAAACCACTGAAACAAATCTGAATTCTGATATTATAAATGAAAAAAAAAGATGTTTTGCAAACATTTAATATCACATGTCATTGAACGATATCTAATAATTAGTTCATTTGTTGAGCAGTGCTGGTATAAAGCCTTGCTGCTGACAGCATGATGTTTCGGTTATCTGCTGTAAGGCTATAAGAGAGAAAAAACATGGCAGCTGAGCTTATTTTCCTACGTGTTATGAAGAGCATATGGGGAACATAACCTTTAATTTCACCCAAATGTTAAACACGATATCTGAACATATCAGAGTATATGAAAGATTACAACACACAGTACGAAGGTAATAGTTATATCAATGATGTGCAAATGTTTGTGATGCACTGGAGCTCGGCCACATCCCTAACCTGATTTGTCATTTGGACACATATTTTTTGTTTTATATCATGTTGCTCCTCTGTAATGCTTCCAACGGTCTGAGGTCAGAGCTGTTTGTTAGTCCGCAGAGGAAGAGAGAGCGAGAGCGAGGGATAGAGAGAGAGAGAGAGAGGGAGAGGGAGGGAGAGAGAGAAAGAGAGAGAGATGATTATGAACAAGAGGAAAGAGAGAAGCAGATGCTCCCACAGGAGGAGGGTTGAGCTGCCCACCTCCTCTCCTGCCTCCCTCTCTTTAATTCTAAGAGCATATGGACACTAAAGAAAGACCACAGGACAGGACACACGCGGGAGAGGACAAACAAAGGGAAAACAAGGGGGGAGGTGGACGGGGGGATGAACCGAGAGAGAGAGAGAGAGAAAATGACTAGAACACGGTGAAAGAGACAGAGAAAGAGAAAGTGGTGCAAGTCGAGAGCGAGAGGTGTGAGAGGAACCGCATGTTTTAAATAAACATGTTTTTTTTTTGCTGAAATTAGAGCTGGAATGAGAGGGAGCGATGGAAAATAGTGAGCATAGCATTGCGCACGAGGCAGCAGGCAGCTCGCCTGCTGAGGCAGGGTGCGGTGAGGATATCCTTGACTTAGTTTGCACCCTTTTCTGGCTCGAACAAAATCGCCGTCAAACTGCACAGAGCCTCCGAGGCTTATCAGTTTAATAAAAGTATGCGCTGTGATTGGGCGATTGGACGTTTAGTTTACAAAAATCAGCTGTGCTCCACTGAAAGGTCTACAAGTGTAGCTTGTGCTTTTCAAGATAAGATATGCTAAATTATTCGAGATGAAATTTTCTGGGCTACGAAACTGTTTTTCGACTTACGTAACACGATGCATTCGCAGCCCACCCAGCGTGTCTGACTCAGATTCCTTTGCATGTTCTGAGCAATTTTTTGCCATGTTTCATGAAGCACTCCCCTAACTTTTTTCACGATATCGTATCCAGGACTTGTCCCCGCGTCCAAAACGGACACGCAACTGCAACACCTGCTGCAGCTGGAGATACAGCGAGGCTTCGAGTGTGGATTCAAAGCGAACATTTAATAAGCCCTGAGCAGCGACTGCCCTCTGAAGCCACATAAATAAACCAGATATATCATGAAAATATATTGGATAATATATCAGTAAGGCCGCTGGAGTCGATGACTGCGCTATCGGTTCCCCACTGTTTCCAGTGCTCGAGCCAAGCTTTGCAAACCCATCGCCGAGGTATCGCTTCGTACGACCAGCAGTGGTGAAATTGTTGTTGATATCCAATCCAGTGCTCCTTTCGATCCTAAATATCTCACTGTTATGCTTAATTAAATAGCCACGGTCATAAAAAGTGACACCCACTGTGTTGTGTTTGATGTGAGCTCATTCTCCTGGAGCGATACTACAGCAATTTGCCCAGATAGTCAACCTGAGTTTGCTTACCAAACTCTGCAGGCAGTTTGGAGTCCTAAAACCCAGCTTAAGGTTTATTTAATTTAACCACAATAATCAATTAGGGTTTTATTACCTGGCAAGGGAACAGAAAGCGAACATATATATATATATATATATATATATATATATATATATATATAAATATATATATAGTTTTTTCTCAACACTGGGTTGTAATGAAAAGCAGATCACAGCATGGAAACATATCATGTTTGTTTTCCTCTCCTCATGGCACCTTGTAAAACTGTCTTACGCTTTTAATCTCACGCTGTTTATTCCTTCCTCAGGCATCGCACTCCAAAAACTTCACACCAGCACTTACCTTTTCCTCGGAGTTGATTTTAGTAATTAATTCATTCCACCGAGGAGGGAATATTTTTGCAGAGCTCAACAAAAACCGTTCAGCCAATTTGCATGAAATTTGGTGGAAAGTTGTATTATGGGTCAAGGAAGATCTTGTTAAACTTTGGAACAAACCATAGTAAGTCTGAGACATGTGAAACTTTGCGCTCTAGCTGTGCTTGTTAGCTTGCGGAGTGATGTCAAGTGAGTCTTAAAAACCGAGGTATACTGTCATTCGACATTTTAGGCATTATAGCGCTAGAATTTATGGAGATTGTAATGCTCTTCCCAATTTAGTGTTCCTGCAACGGCTCCTGATCTTTTCCAGACCACAGAGGTGGTGAGATTCACTTACTGCGCGTGGGTGCCAAGACCAACCAAGCGTTGCCAGATTATTCTGCTTGAGACCCCTTCAGCGAGATGGAAATGGGTCTCCATAGGACATCTGTGTCAAAAGCGAGTCAAAAATTAAGATCTAACTGACCTGGATTCGGTCTTGAAGGCCCTGAAAGCCAAGCGGCCCGACATGAAAGCCTGCCAGAGTCAGAACGGTTAGAAAATTTCCATATTTCACTTTTGGTCTGTGGTGTCTCGATGGTTTGCAGAAAGCTGCAGTCTCAGACTTTCGTGCACCATTCCGGATTTAGCAATATTTTTAATCAAAACATCATGACGGTTATTGAGTTGTTTGCATGCGTTAGAAGCTGTCATTCAAATGCGATCAATCCGCACCTGGTTGCTGTCCCGATAGCCGAGGAGGTGAAAGAGTTTAAGAGGCTTCATTAATAAGACCCAATGATGGTCCCTGCCAGAATTTTACAAATAAACTGAAACCAAGGCCCCTTACGACATATTTCTTCAATCAGCCTCTTACTTTGGCCGATGGAGCGATCTCTATCTGCGTTGTTTTAAATACAATAACACAAGCAACCAGGGTTTATCAAAACCTGCTGCAAGCGAATGGACGCAGAGGTGAAAAGACTGTCTCAATCAGGACTTTTCGCCGTTGCTCATTACACCGCAGATGTTGCCTCATGTGGTATTGATGAGCTCATTTCGTTGGCCAAATGACAAATCAAGCTCCGTTCCCCTTCACAACAGTATCTCAAGTGATTGCCTCGGGTCAGCGTAAGTATTATTTGTCAGATGAGACTTTTTAACCTTTGACCTTGGCGAGGAATATCATAAGAGGAGCATGCATTCATTTCACAAGAGGTATGGCTCCTCGGAGCTGCCTCAAGGTGACGCGTGGAGCCAAGAATGTGCTGATTTCAGATGTGGCGAACGGCAACCGTGATGATTGTCAAATCGCTGCAGTGTTGTTATTCAAAACATGTTTCACTCGGCAGGAGAGACTCCAACCAGTTTGAAGGAGGCCAGTGAACCGCAGCAAAAGTAACAGTGAATAATTAGCAGATCAGATGAGGGCTGATTTAGAAGCGTGTGACGAGTTAGATCAACACTTGGATCGGGCCGTCGTGGCATGTGATCACACAGTGATTGATTCCGCGGTGATTAGTCGCACGATTCTTTTTTTTTCGTTTTGTTTTTTCCACTGTATTTTTCACTGTAAATCTTCCGATCGCTGTGGGCTAGGATGTTCTCTGGAATTCGGTTTCCTGCTAAAATGTGGGTCTGACACGGCTCCAACGAGGCGAATAGTCACTACTTAGCTACTTTGAAACCTAAATCGGCTTTAATCTTTAAAGCCCGCGGAGGACGGAGGATTGGGCAACGCAAACAGCGGTGACGCTGCACATTAAGATAACGCAACATTAAAACAATGCAACAGCAGACCCATCTGAGACTTTATGTTGGCTTGCAATTTTATTTGTGCTGTCTGGAGTTTGGTATTTAGCCAGAATTAATAGCAGAAGTTTTGTCAGATTCCTGTGGTCGAAACCCCCCAGAGAAAATCAGAGCTTGTAAGAGCTAATTCATTTAGCGAGCGCAGAACATTACATCTATTGTAGTATAACTGGTCCGCATGAAGCGCACTGTGCTGAAATTATTGCAACTTGTTAGGGATCAGGAATGTTCTCCTCGAAAGGCAATAAATCATTTTCACAATCTTATTGGACAACTTATTTTACAAAAGTCATAATGAATCTTTGTAATATCAACATTGTTGCAGCGTTTCAAAGGATCCCTGCGGGAATAGTCCGACTGGCCACCATCAATCTCTCTGTGTCGAGGGAGAGAAATTGGAGGTGGTTAGCACATTATATCATTATAGTAATCATAATTTCTCCTAGGCACTGTTTGTGGGTAAACTCGGTGATCCTGTAAAAGTGTTTTCAACAGCAGTCCTAAACATAATGTGAGATAATGCCGGCTTTATTACCCAATCTATAATGCTCCGCTGCTATTAATTCTATTATAATTATTGTCATAGCAGGCGGTGTATTTACGGCTTAGTGTTATCCAATAGAAGGAAGTGTCAGGAACGCTAGAAAACTCATGCACAGCATTGCCAGACTCCACCATATTTCAGCTTCTACATGTGAATGCATGTGTGTGCAGCTGTGGATGTCCGCATGTGCGTTTGTGTGTCTTCTATTGCTTGTTTAACTGTGGCAGGCTAATGAAATGGCCCTGATCTCATTGTGAGCCTCTGCTATGTGAAATGTGTGTTTACTCAGGCATCAAGCTGCTTTTCTTCCTGGCCCGGATCCATCGAATCCTCTTTGACTGAATACAGTTTGGGTTATTTGTTTGGGGAGGGAAGGAGCTGCGTTTCCAGGATAGACAGCAGCAAACGGTTTACCCGCAAATGTGGGAGAAACAACAACATATGAGCATCACACTAAAGAAATAATGTTATGTTATTGTACTACATCATCAGTTATAGAGGCATCAAAACAACGATGTGTTGGGATTTGTCTACTGCAGAACTGTAGTACTATATTGAACCATTAATACTCCTTTACCCATGTGTTTTACGAATGGCCCAAAATGCATTTACAGGGTCATTAAGTTCACAAAATGTGCATGTTAACCGTAATCAGTAAATGCGTGTGCATTGCCAATTTTTAATGTGCAAGCAGTTGACATTCTGCTCATACCTGGCTCGATTCAGTTCACCGCGTCTGTCTGTGCTGCCCTGCAATAGTC
The DNA here is from genome assembly GCA_029224185.1 of Karalla daura. Lineage (NCBI taxonomy): Eukaryota > Metazoa > Chordata > Actinopteri > Chaetodontiformes > Leiognathidae > Karalla > Karalla daura. Next base: position 8,790,113 of record CM055201.1, read on the forward strand.
GGCATCCAGCCTTTCTTTTTGGGATACTCAATTTGCTTACAGTTACAATCCTAAAACGTTGAGTCGTGTTTACCTAGTTCAGCGTGCCTGGAAGCGCCGTTTTTATTATACTACACACAAAGCACAGTTGAGGCCAATGGAAATTCCATCCGATTTGCATACATTTGATCATGAAACCAAATATTGGACACTGAATATTTCCTGATGATGGCGTTGGATGCGAGGGCCTTGCATTCATCCTGAAGACCACCGTGCATGATTATGTTGTCTTTATAGCTCGCAGGTTCGCAGCCGGGGCTATACGCTACATTCCAAACCAAGCAAACTTGGCCGCCCGGCGGTCCTAATGTGCGCGTATATTGCGCTAATGATATGCACATGATCCAGCAAACTGCAACGGGTCTTAATCGATATAAATCATGTGAGGACGAAACTAGATAAAGTGTTTTGTTTAAGGAAAAGATTATGGTTTGGCATGTACAAAAATATAGGGCTGCTTGTGGTTAAAACTCAAGACAGGATATGTTGTTTTTTTTCCTTTCTTTTTCAAGTGAAGTGGTGAAGTAAAGAAATGTGTTTGCTAAAGAGTGAAGCCGTGCATAGGGGAGAAAACTCCTCGGCATGGGCTGGGAATTAAACCCAGGTCACCAGAGTTTAAGGCCACATCCATCCAGCAGTCTGACCACAACAGCCTTCGCTGTCCACCACATCAGTTTCATGTAAAAACCACCGGTCGTGTCCTTCACATAATCCCTCATGTGGTGGGAAAATGGCCTCACTTTTCATGAACATATCTGAATTCTCAACGTTTCATGCTCGCGACCGTTTTGAAGGATAAGAGCTGTTGACACGAATCTGCATGCACAGAGGCTTATCGAGAGCTTTATCAGAGACTGAGATTCGACTTAGGCTATCTCTGATTGCAAAATGAAAAACCCCCTTTCCCCCAACTTTTCTGCACGTCTCTGTTTTCCAAACAGCGCTGACAGAGTTCCTAATTAGAGCCAGACACGAGCTGCCAAATTCTCCTCAATGGTTTACTGAGCGCTGATGTCAGAGATGCAGCGGAGGTGAAAGTTGAAGCCAATGATTCAGCTTGCCTGTTAGACTGTGAAAAAGTTAACAGCGTAATATGGCTTTAACTCTCATTCCCCATTTGTTTATGACAGTCTGTTTTAATTTGTATGGAGTCTGGGAAAAAAAACAAAAAAAACAAAACAGTAAATCTGCATCAGTACTAATTCATTTAGATTGATCGTATGGACCAGAAACCCAATAAAAATCCAATTAACATTCAGCCTTTTAGTGTTTAAACACATTTAAGCCAACTGGAATCAATCAGCGTGCAACAGTTGCATGCAGCTTGCAGGGCTTTACATTGTGGAGCCCCCCCAAGACTTTAACAGTACGTTCCTCCACATTAAACATACTATTCCTGCTCGGGCCATTTTATCAGCATCTTTAAATATGGCTCTCGGCTTAGTTTGTTATGATATGTCTCGGTCAGAGAAGAATGAGCTTAAAGTGACATAAATACTGGAAGATCATAGCTGGGGAAACAAGGCAGACGAGGATATACATTTTAAACTTGATTAGTCTCCGTACAAAAACAGGATTGTATTAACGTTCATCGCAGTTCCACTAGTGTCGTCTTTTGGCCACACGTGGTTTGGATTTGGGGGAGGTCAGGGGCCATCATACGTCTTAATCATCCAATAATAAGTATCAGCGTGAACTCTCACCTCCACCGTCTTTGGCCCGTCGCTCAGGACACAGGGATTGGATCTCAGAACCCCTTTTCATTAAATTATGTTCCGCTGAAGCTCGTTTTCACATTTGCACCATCAACTCTGAGCCTTCGCCTCACAAACCCCTCCATTCATGACGCTAAGGGCCCTGTTCTCTGCTTGTGTGTCTTCCACGGTGTCCACAGTAAAAGTTTTTAATGCGATGGCGAGATGGAGAGATCAAAAAAAGACGATTTTGTTTGATCCTTCGCTGGATTTCTGTAAAGACATTCATGAGAGAAAATATTTATGTACGGGATGATGCGCCTCTGGAAGGTCTGAGCAAACACGACACCCTCGGGAGACGAGACGTCCCGAAGACCCCCCAGACATCTGTGTGCTCTGCAAATGCGATTAGGGGTCAATTAGAGGAGGAACATTTTGACACGTGTCTTATATTTGGAGTGAGAAGAATGAGATATCAGTGATGGTGTATGGTTGATATATAATACACTGCTGATGTTAACGAGTCCATGAGTTTGTGCTGAACCTCACATTCCAGCTAAAATACATCTCTTCGCTTTTTTTTTCTTTCTTTCGTTTTGCTTCACTTTTCTTGTGAAGATCCTCACGTCAGGGGTGAAGTTAAAACTGGGTCGATGCATTACACTTTTTCAGACAACCCGGCTCTCAGACTCATTTTGTTTGCAGTAAAAATCCAGTCAGAAAAACGGGGCTGTTGATCCAGCGCAGGACCAGTCAGTCAGTCATACTCCTTGGGAGCGAGTCCACAACACATTCCGGTGAGAAAGTACACTTACAAGGGTAACATGACCTCACTTTTCTACATGCGTACATAAAGTCAGTAATGTGTCGAGGTCTCCGACGTCACTGAATAGCTCTGTGAAACCACTTAAGCGGAGCTGGAAGCCTTGTTTTGGTAAACACTGCGCTAGAAACCGCCCCGATCAGAATGTGGGCCGGCGTCCGATGCCAGAATTAATATGCGGTTAATGACATGGTTTGGCAAACTGCCCCGTGCTATTGATCCAGCGTGGATTCTTCCAGTCCACTTTATTACCCTAATGTAAAACATTCATCACTGATGATTTGTGCTGTCCAACTCGGGCTGGATCATGTACAGTATATGCAGTATTTTCCCTTTGGCAGCTTTCAGGCTCCTCTCGCAGAAACAGCATACTTGAGATGATCAGATTTACATAGTTTCGTCCTTTACACCCTTAATTGGGTTAAAGGACACTGGATGGAAGCCTGCTGCGGTGTATGCCGTAATGCAACATCTTCTAGTGACAAGTTATTTAGGTTTTCTGTGCAGTCAGGTAAGCAAGAAAAGGAGCACAGTCCAAAACAGTTTACATCTTACATGATGTGCCGGGTTCAAGATTATTTTGCTTCAGCGGATTTGAACGATACATGACAACATCTGGAGGCGATCTGTGCAGCATGATGTTAGCCTGACAGCCAGTGGGATGGGGAGAGGGTCCCTAAAAGCAGCACAGGCTGCTCCAAATGAAGCAATTAATCCAGCGGTAGAGAGCTGGGATGCTGTCACAGAGTCTGAGGTTACGGGCTCATCCCGACGTCTCTGTCCGTCTGTCTGCCTGTCTGCCTGTCTGTCTGTCTCTCATCCTCCGTCTCCCCGTGCCTGGGATGGGCTCCAGGTGTGTTGTAACTCTGTGGTTGTTTCAAGCGTATACACTCGCTGCACAGGCGCCAGGCTGCTGCAGCAGCGCCTCATGATAACTTTTCACCAGTGCTTGGTTTGGATGAGCCAGTGACATGGACTCACAGACTGTGTAAGTAAGTCTGTGAGTTAACGTCTTCGTGGGTCGAGATTCTCAGACTCAAGTCCGAGCTCATTAGCTCCGAGCCCAGCCATGTGTAACAGCCAGTGAACAGCTGAACTCTTTATTCATTTATTTATGAATTTTTTTTTTTTTTTTACAATTCCGGTCACTGAATGACAGTTATATGATTAGATCCAGCTGTGTTCTCATTAGCTGAAAAAGTACCTCTAACATTTCAGCAAATCTCTACACAGGCACAGCAGACTGTTAAGCTTCTAGGAGACTGAAAATACTGAGAAAGAAGTGCTCTTTACACCTTGGCCAAATACAAGCATGTATTGATTTTGTTTTCGGTTCCAGCAATCAGGGCAAATGTTCTAGTTTATAATGAAGCACAGACAAGAAGACCACAGAGAGAGCCATCAGGAAATCAAAACAGAATAAATAATTATTGGATGATGGCGAGAGAAAATACTGTGATATCGTGGAAAGTCTGCAACCCTTTAAGACATGCTAATAAACTCATAGTGGCAAAATTATACTTAATAATACACTACACTGGGAGCCTGGTCTACCTACTGTACCCAGCAAAGTTGTCTTTAAGTTATGATATCAGTGCAGCTCAGTCTATATTGTTCCCAGATTAACAGTACATTCAGTATAGTGTAAGAGATAAACAGCAAAATGCTAAAATCCTCACACCTTTCATTTCCTTCCTTTTTGGTCCCTTATTTTGCTAAATTCACCTCCTTTTTTTGCACCTGTCATCATTTTTTCTGCAGTCCTCTTCCTGTCTTGCCTCACCACGCGTTGCCTCACCCCACAGTACCAATCCCTGTCCTGTCCCATCCCATCCTGCCCTGTCCTGTCACGCCTCGGCTTTCAGTGTCATCCCACCCCATCCTGTCCATCCAGTCCCTTCCATGCCATCCTTTCCCTCCCTCTCTTTCTTCTTTAACATTTTCTGTTGTGGTAATATTGACCTTGCGGTTGAAATATTGACAAACACAATGTGAATCTTCCCAGAAAGCCACTTGACAAACAGGACAGGGCAGCCAAAGAAAGCCAAGCGCCGTCTGGCTCAGATTGTTTGAATTATAGCTATTGCGTCTTTTAGTCTCTCCTCTGCTCCCTCTCGGACACACACACACACACACACCACACACACACACACACACACACAAGAACACACACACACACACACAAGAACACACACACAGCACATGCACACATTCTGACATGTGCAAAGGGTGAAGGAATTGTTACAATCCAGCTGCCTCCCATCCGAGGCTCGTCTGCCACTGCCAAGAGATGATGATGCTGATGATGAAGTTGCACTGGACAGCGTGCCAACACTGGTCCCATGATGACATCACGGGCTGATGTCATGCAGACGGGTGTGGTGATTGGACAGGCAGCTGAGACGGGTATGTGCGTGTGTGTTTGAGTGCATGCGTGAGTGTGTGTGTGTGCGTGCATGCACGTTAGGGCAGGGTGAAAATATGCGGTGTCCTCTGGGGATGTGTGCAGTCGGTCGGAGTTTTGGACGGACAATCACTGTTGCGTTTTTGTACTGGAGGAGCAAAAGGCTGAAGAACAGGGGATGGAAAAGCAGCAGGAAAAAGACAAGGACAGAAACATAAAGTATTGTACATCTAGAAATGACAAGAGAAGAGAGAAACAGGAGGACTGCAACCAGTGCAATGTGTGCAAGTGCTACTATTTGCTGCAGGGAGAGTGACTAGTTTCGCAAGTATTTGGACACAAACCAAAGTGTTGGACAGTTAAGATTTTGACATAATGAAGGCTCCAAATGTTTAAAATCAAGGGAAACCAAAGTTTAACCGAATTAAAATTCAACTCAGGGGAAAGTCTAGCCCAGCACACATGGGGCGAATACACCCTGGACAGGTTGCCAGTCCATCGCAGGGCACACACCCTCACGCACTCACACTTATGGGCAATTTTAGAGCCTCTAAATGACCTAAATGGATGTTTTTAGACTGTGGGAGGAAACCAGAGTAAGGAAACATGATTGTGTGTAACACATTTTACCAATCCATCCTATTAGTTTAATGGAGACATTTCACCCGTGTCCATAAATCCAAACCTTGTGTAGTCACTTAAATCATCACTTTTCATCATCTGGGGACGATGAGTGTCCAAAGGATGTCCAATTCATTCATGCTAACTGTGGCTCAGTCGTCCACTTGTCGGAAGATAGGTGGCTCAATCCCAGCCTGGAGCGGCCTACGTGACCTGAACTACCCCTGGGCAAGATACTGAACCCCAACCTGCTCCGGATGCTGCATCATCAGCCTGTAAATGGCTACAAATTCTGGTTTAACAGCTGGACTGTGTAGGGTAGCCTCTGTCACTATGGTGTGAATGTGTGTGAGGAGGAGATGTCCTGTAAAGTGCTAGAAAGTGCTAGAAAAAAAGTTAAAAATACAGTGAAAACATGTACTAGTCTGATATTTAAAAGCCAGTCTCAAAGCAACGCAATTCTTCCCTCCAACGACCATGAAATGTCTGTTCTGGATTCCTAGTAGCTCCTAGAGTTGCTGCTTTTATTTCTGTGTGTTGATGGACCACTCGAAACAGTTAAGTCATTGACAGTCAAGAAATAGGGCAGAATGAGGGAAGCCGAGGTCTGATTGAAAAGTGGGTCTGTGCTGCCATGAGGTGTCAAGGTTAAACCTTTGAAAGAGCTGCAGTCTGTGACTCAGCTGAACCTAAACAGGGACATACCTGTGATTGCCTCTTTTATCTTATCTCCAGTGGTCTCCCTTCGTGAAAACCCAAGGAATAGGTTCTCCCTATGGCTTGTTTTTTTCCCCATTAGCTAAGGTGAATCCTGTGTCATTTCTCGGACTTTGACCGACCTCTTTGTGGCAATGAATTGCACCACAAACCTCCCACGCAGTCCACAGGCGATAAGAGCATATCAGCAGTTGTGGTGCTCATAATTTGGTGTTGTCACAACAGTTTAAGACACACACGGTCATACAGTGACGTGCTAAGGAGTAAAAATATGCCGCATGTAAGATAGTAACAGCAGGCATCCAAGCAGACAAACTAGTCCTCAAAACTGGGGAAAGGACAATGAGTCTTTATCAGATAGCAGGTTGGCGATGAGTCATGTGTGGGTGAAAGTAGGCCAAGCTAAGAATGAAAGACGCAGGTATTCAGGTGTGGGATGTAACTAAGGAGTGCAGACACAGACCACGACCTCACCCTTGTATTTGTACATAGCAGGATATGTAGATAAGTGTGTGTAGGAGCAGAGTTGGTGACTTGATATGATTGTTTCTGCAAATAGCAAGACACATACAGAAGGTGTAAGATAACAGCATGTTGTGATACCTGTTAGTCCAGAACACATTTATTCGCTAATGTCCACCTGGGGTTTGATGAATCTGGAAAACCTGACAAAGACAGGGCTTGTTCCAAGCAGAAGAACTGAAACATGCTACCCAACAGTGCAGAAACTTCCTAAATTTCAGCTTTTACATACATGTGGTCTTTAAGCACTGTTGTCTATAGGAATGTATGACATATGTCTATATCTTGAGAATTGAGTCATCCATTGAAGCATTATCCAGTAAGATCTCATGAACTGTGAAATCTTTTTTTTTTAAATCATATTTTAATACCAACAGCTGCTGAGCTTAGAGGACCACGCGCATGTTACGTAATTCAGGGTTTGTTTTTCTTGCTATGACGCAACTTCAAATATGGCCCCACAAACCAAGGAGGTTAGTTTATAGACATGTAATTTACTTTTATAAGCTCAGCTTTAGCTGGGAGTCAAAGATGAAGAAAGAAAGCTAACTTTGCCAACTTTTGTATGGCCCGCTTAAGGAACGCTCCACAGCAAAATGATGAGAAATCATCTGATAAAATCTTGACAAGGCTCTCCAATGTGTGTCTTTGTAGTTAAAAAATGTTTATGGATTTATTTTCCAAATTGGGTGTATTAGCTGACATGGAAACCTGTACATTAGGATAAACATGGAGATTTACTGATAATGTGCAGTTTCTAAGTATTTGGACAGTGATATGGCTGCTTGTTTTGGCTCTATTCCAGCATTTTGGATATGAAAGGAAACAAAGACTGTGAGGCTAAAGTGCATTTTTCCAGTGTTAGGGGTGTTAAAGGTGCTCACATTCATATTGGGCGAACACTGTTAGGAGTATTTACACACATCCCTTTGGGGGGATTGTGTGAAAAAAGACAGGCTTGAATTTCATCTCGGTTTATCTGATGTGAATGTGAACCGACCCTCAAATTAAAGCTGAAAGTCAGCACTTTAGCCTCACAGTTATTATTTCATTTAAAATCCAACGTCCTGGAGCTCAGAGCCAAGAAAAAAAAGGCTGTCCAAATACTTACAGACTTCTCTGTGTGTCATAATGTAGGTGCTCGACCTCGCTGAACAGCTGTGGACGATTTTAAACAGATATATCATGCAGTGTTCTCAAACATGACTAAACTAATACACAGCCATTTATAAGGTGGAGAAAGATTTGCAACTAATATACAGCGTCAGTTTATTTGCTAAGGACAACTTGTCCTGTAGTTTCACAGTAGAATACTCACAAAGGATCAGCTCAGTGAGCTCCTGCATCTGATTGGTTAAGATTTAGGACATGTGGCTAATTTAGGTGAAACTGTAGAAGCCTTGACTGGTGTTTCTGTATTTCATATGTTCAAAGTGTTGTTGTTACTGCGTTTAATTTTTATATTGTGTATCATAAACCCTGGAATATAGACTTGAAGCACGTGTCAAACATAGGGTATAGGAATCAACAGGGGCTAACGTCAAAATTCTTGGAGACCAAGAAACAGTCCTGCATAACACCTTGTAAAATGCAAATTGCTGTTTTTACATTTAGGTTTTTGTACAGATCAGCATAAACATAGGAGCTTAACATAATTAGCGAGCCTTTGAGGCAGAGTCTGCGTGATTTTGCCACCTTTGGACAGAGTCAGGCTGACAATTTCCTTCCTTTATGCTGAGTTAAGCAAACAGGTTTACTGGTTATAATTAGCTGCCACATTTGACAGACAGATGTGACACTGATTGCCCTTTGTATCTAACGCTACAAAAAAGGGCATGTTTCCTGAGATCTGAAATTTTTCCATTATTTTAACATGCGACTCACACAGAAGCTGCGTGGCCGGGGGATGAATGACAGGCGAGGCAGACAGGTAGTGAGGTCTGGAGCGGCTGATCGTGGGCCAGCAGGGTGTGGGTTCACTTCCTCTGCCAGCGCCCTGTCAAAAGTCTGGCAGAGGTCCTCCACGTCCTCTGGTGGGTGGAGACGTGTTGTCTTTTAAATGAAGTAACTCGTCGAGATGAATGAGGGCGGGCAGAGGAGACTTGGAGTGGGCATGGACGTCGTTTGGGATGTGCATCAATGGGTGTACAGCCTGGATGAAGACACTTGAGCTTGTATTTGTGTGCACATGCAAGCACAAGGGCGTGTGCATTCCTCGATCAGGGCTGGGCTCTCCTTGTGTGTGTTCGTCCAGCTGACAGGCACTTCCTGTTGTAGTAATTGTCTTTTTATAGCCTGACTGAGGCGCCCCTGTGGCCCAGGGCAGACAAGCACGACAAGCACTTCTAAATCAGCAGCTTGTCAATGGATAAGACGCTCGGTAAATGACAGCAGGTAAAAGTGAAAGCGCATAGACAGGACAGAGCACACTGAGGTAGAGTCAGGAATGTAAAAATGTCATGAGGCCTATCGGCCAAACACTTAAATCAGCCTGAGGCGGCAGCGACAGCTCAGGACCTTACGTAACTTTTGCTCCATTTTGTTTTACTTGAACGACACTTATCTGAATCATGGCCCCCGTGAAAGGAGTCCAGCATTGTTAGTGAACAGAATAGTAAAGAGATTAGAGCTCGGCTCGGCTTTGTGTGTGTAATAACTCCACCTCTGTGGCATTCATAACACAGGCCCGGGTCACAGTTAAGAGGCAGAAAGGATAAAATAAAGCAACGGCAGCGCTCTTATCCGACGCTCCCCTCCCTTCTCTTTTCCTTCCTGCGAAATCAGATCTGAGCCCTGGCCCGTCTCTCCACCCGGCCCCCCGAGAGGGAGAGGGGTCTGTCTGTCCTCAGCGCTTCCTCCCCGGCCTCGCCAACCCGGGTGGCGCTGGACTTGTTGCATAACTACAGGTCGGAGGCACGATGTTATGAGGTCATCGTCCTGTGACCGACATTATGCCTCCCGACTCCTCTCCAGCCGCGCTTGAGCTCCAGCCTGTTCCTCCCTTTCCTGAGTGCATCCTGTGATGTAGTGAAAGTAGGTCTGAGCAGTCTGAGTTAAGTCATGCTGCTATAGTAGGCACACACGCACACACGCTCACTCACAAACTCACAGGGGGTGGAAACAATAACGTTGAGGCTGTCATTATGTCATAATTCAACACGGCAAAAATAATAAGACGTTGACCTCCTGGCATTGTCTCAGCAAACATGAGAAACAAAGGTTAGCATAACAGGGATAGAATTTATGAAAGAGTTTCTGGATTGAATTGCAGCCTTTGATTTAAGAAGGTGAAGGTTTTAGAGAGAAATGTTGTCCCGTTATGTACCTTAGTAATGTAAATGAATGTGGTGATTAGAGTCACCTCAATGGCACAGGTCATTAGGTGCAGACATTTAGGTATTTTTGCGATCCTCAATTACTTTAAAGTCATTACGCAGACCACAGGTTCAGTTAGTTGTCTTTGGAGGTCACAAGGATTTGTGGAATTGTGGCACGTGGACTTGTAGATTCTTGATTCGTTTCACCTTCATCCAAGCCTCAGCATTCACTTTATCAGAACTCTTTGGATGTCCATTTGTCCCATAGTTTGGTTTCTCAACAAATTTCTCATCACTTTAATGCTGTTCTCACAGACCTCAGCTGCACTGAGTACACATTAAAATTCCAGCTGAATTAAGATGACCAAGAACAACACCTGCCGAAATTGGGCACTGCCATTACGTTGCTGTGCGTAAGTACGCCTTTACAAAGGCAGCCAGCATAGCCTGCTCTTTGGGTGGACTTTTGGGTGCGTTTGCTTCACACTGCCGTCACTGTTAGCGTACGTTCAGCCAAGTACAACACCAGGAATGCCTTCGCGGAGAGCCTGCTGAAAGTGTGCACCATAATACACGTTTGTGCGATTCTTTGTGCTGAGACAACAAAGACACACAAAAGATTCCGAGTTCCTGGAGAGGGATTAGTGAGGTAGCAAGATGCAGCCGGGAGGAGACTGTGACGGCAGCCAGACCTCCCCGCCTTCAAGTGTGACCATTTGGGAAACACAGCTTTGTCTGTCAACGCTGTCATAACAGCACGTGTTCCAGTCCAGTTCATTTCAAGCAAGTCAAAGTCTCACGGACTGCAGCACTATGAAGAGAACTAATTAGATGAGCAATACCTCCCAACAAGTGGCCCCTTTATCGCGGAGCTGCTCTGCTTTGGGATTTATGCCCGCAATCTCTAACGATATAAAACTGTGTCTTTGTGCTTATCAATCAAAGCATCAGCAAGCTCAAACAGGAAATGTTGTTTTAATGACCCGCGCTGCCTTTGTACCGTGACGCTTGCCAATTAGCGGCCAATAATTACATGTGCGTGTGTATTTCAGAAATGAACCTTAGCTGCGAGCGCAGTTATTAGCTTTTAAACAGCGTGAGGGGACAGAGTCACAAAAGCTCTCATTGAGAGGCTCCTCAGGTGCTTTTTGTCACTGTGGTCTGCAACCTTATCTGATGAACCACGGCGATGAGGCCCGGCAATCTGTGGTCCCACTCTGACATTTCCGACTGCATAAACGAGAAGCGTTTTGGGCAGCAGATGGTCACGTCATGAAGTGGAGACCAAGTGGCGCATAGAAATGTGATAACCATCAAATTGCTCCCGTCAGCGACAAAAACTGTCTCTGTTTCTCACATTTTATGGCCCAGGCCTGTGGTCCCCGGCAAAAGGGCCTCTTGAAATAGAGCTGAATAAGACATGTTATGGGGAAGGCTACAGAAAAAAAAAAAAGCTATCACAGCATTTAGGTAAGGAAGGACAAGTGGTCAAACCATTTAACATCTATCTTAATATACAAGCTTAATGTATGAGTGCAGGGTTTTCATTACTTTCTCTTGGCTCCATTCCTTTGCAATACTTTCATGCTCATAAATGAGAGATTTTACAGGGATCCTAAAAATGAAGGACCTCAGGAAAAGGAGTCAGTAAATGTGTGAGCAAACAGCTAAAATCATTTTAACAACTGAAGCGAAATGAGGAGAGGAGCCCCACAGACTCTCTATTATAGCTGAGGAAGGATAGTTTAGTATATCACAGGCAATATGAGTCTGAGCTGAGATATAATAATGTTTTAAGCAATGTTAGTCATGTAGTGTGTCTTCACCAAATCGTGAATTCTTGGTATTTTCCATGCTCGCTGAAGATGCCCCTTCAGCATTTTCTCCCTGCTCCGTGTTATTTTCTGTGCTGTCACTGTTACTGAGCCGGTGGAGTGTACAGTTTAAGATAAAAGGCTGCTCCTATCTGTGGGCAGAGGGTGTGTACACCAGATCAGCACGCACATTATCGTCAGTGAATATTTACTCTTTGGCCTGCTGCCCTACAGCTCCTCTCTCACGATGGCATCTGACGTGGTTGACGTGGTTGCTGTGCCTCAACACACACGTCTCGGCTCACACATGTGATCCAACTTTTAAATTCCGGTCGTTTTTTTTCTTTCTTCCCCTCTCAATTTCAGGACATTACCAGAGCCAGGTTGCATATACGCTATATGTACAAGCTGATAGAATGAGTGCTCAGATACTTTGTGAAGCCAAATGTAATAGTATTGCTGGCAGTGTCCACTGTGACATTATAATTTGGGCAACACCCTCATTATGGCTTAATGGAGCTGTAAGAGTGACATAATACTACAGAGACCCTCAGCATGATGGAAAACCCCCTCCGCAATGATCTTTATTTGACCCAGAGTGTAGCTGTCCCCAACACCTGCCTTTTTCACACTCGTCAACTTTTCTCCATCTATTTTCCAACTCCGTATTCTCCATATGCCTTTTTATTCTCTCTCCACTCTTTGTCTTATTCTGTCATTTTACTTTTTTTTTTATTATCGACCTCCTAACTCATTCACTGACGTGAAAAAATACAGATTCGACACTAAACAGATGAACGTTTCCATGGAGATGCATCATCAACACGGTCTAAGCCTCTCCTACATTTATGCCAGGCTGCCAATGGGAGCGAACAAAGCAGCAGTGCAACAACTGCGATAAAGACGGGGACAACAATGATGGTGCAAGTAGTGGAATACTACTACCCAGGTCTGTAGCGGCTGCTTACGCACATATAAGAATGAGTCACAGGGAGCGGAGGGTCCTCCCTCAACTCCGTGGTGTGGTATTAGCATAGTGAGGAGAAAGAAACTGGTTTGACAGACAGTTACACAATCTGGATTCTTTACTGTGGAACGTGGGACAAGTCGTGGTGGATCTCTAGGTGAGGGGTATGTGGAAAGAAAGAAGTAAAAAAAACACCATCAGAGGAGATGGTGGGAAAGATGAAAAAAGAGAATCAATAAGACATTTAGAAAAGAATTGAGACTCCATAAAAGTACTCGTACCTTAACAGTGTCGCAGGGGTCTGCTGGAGTCTGTTTCAGTGCATAGAGGATGAAGGACATGGGCATACATATACTTTGTTAACTCTCACACTCACACTTAGGGGCACTTTAGAGCCTCCGGTCCCAACCCAAACATGCATGTTTTTGGACTGTGGGATGAGATTACTCAGAGAAAACCCACAAAGACATGAGGAGAAAATTGAAAAACCCCTTGGGAAACCCCTCGCTCCAATCAGGGATTCACACCCGGGACCTTTGTGCTATGAGGTGCTAGTGCTACGCGCCAAACCACAATCTCTCCATCAAATAATCCAAAAAAACAATAATGTTGATTCTAAGTATGAGAGCTAGAACTGAGAAACTGGCCACACAAAATGACATCTTAATAAGTTACTTCATCACTAGTGCAATGGGTCTGGGAGAGGGAGATGTGAAGTTGTTGATAATGTCAACGTCCAACATAGTTTAGCCAACCGTCTGCCTAAAAATTATGCAAAACTACTGAGTTCCAAAGAGACGCTTCTGTTGCATCATGATTGCTCTGGCAATGGCCTCACTTCTCATCTAATGTAATGTCAGCAGTAAATCAATTCAATCATTTCATAATTTAGTAATTTTTTCAATTATATTATTAGAATAATTGGACCTTGAATGTTAGGTGAGTAAGAATAGAACTTATAATCTGTAAACACGCCATTTCTCGGTGGCAGCCTTGAGCCCACAGGGCGAAAAGAGGCAAGTTGCTCCAAATATAGCTTAATATCCTCCCTGCAGCAGTTCCCATCGGAGTGAAAGAGGAGGGAAGCGAATACACTCAACTCTAATCTTCTCAGGTAGACAATGCACAGTTACTCTATTCAGCTGTCTCTTTCAGGCACACACAGGCACACGTATAATGAGGAAGTGAGGATACTCATAGCTCCTGGGTACATGTGAGCAGGGGAACACAGCCGTTTATTCCTAACAACACCCCCACTCACAACAGGTACACACACTGTTGATTGTTCCTCCCTTCACGTCATCCCTGCGCACTGTCATCCCATGCACATGTTTGCTGTGTGCTTGAAAGAGCCCCTGACTTATTTAACCAGAAAACACAAATACACGGCCGGCTGAATGAGTCCTTTATTGTTAACACGGGTGCGCTTTAAATAGCAAAATGACTTTTTCTCGCTGTGTGTGAATGCGGCGACACTGGTGCCGAAGCCTCCAAGACAAACAAAAAGTTGTATTTTTCCCTCGGTGTTCAGACCGGAGCTGTGTGTGTGTGTGAGAGTGTGTACGCGCATATGCTTACATGCTGTTTGCATGCCCACGTCTCACTGGCGTTGTGTCAAGTTCCATAATATACCGACAGCTCACCACAGCACAGCATCCTGCATCATATTTTCCCTGGTACAGATGTAGCTCACGTCTGCCATGTATGTGAGCAGGCATACATACTGTAACTTGGCATTGTGGGGTAGTGGAATAAGTCCGACACACACACACACACACACACACACACACACAAACACACTCTCACACTGTCAAGAAGCTGGAGAACATCCACCCTGGCTGTAAAGTCTTGAAACCAGCGCAGGGCAACGAGGTCACATAGTTAGAAACACAACCACCACCACTGCTGCTGCTGCTGCTGCTGCTGCTGCGTGAGTCACACAGTTCTCTTAAAAAGTCTTGAGGTATAGTTGGAAAAGCACACGGTGAGAAAAAAGGTTTTTCAGGAGAATTATCCAAATTATTTCAAAGCTGTCAACTGTAAAAGCATTCATTAAGAACCAATTGTAGAAGCAGTGGGGTTCTCCAACAAAACTGGCATCTCCCCCCCCAGGTTCCAAATTGGCATGTTCACACAGGCAAAAACGGCAACTTTGCAGCAAATGGTGCTTAAAACTCTTGCAGCTTGTGGAGGCAATGGCCACTGTTCACTATCTCAGCCTAACTGACATGCAGTACAGCAACAATGACTACCTGCCTTTTCATGCAAGTTTTTGAGAACCGGTTCCAGATTTAGTGTTTGGATTTAAGGAGCTTTGGACTGGCGTCTGTGCTGAAAGGAGTCACAGTTGAATGAACATCATGGCTCATCTCCTCCTATGACAAATACACCACTATGGGACATGCATAAATTCAAAAAAAAAAAAGAAGCAGAAGAGGAAAAGGATCTAAAACTGGCTTAAGTACCTGTCCACTTCCCAAAGGCTGAACTTGACAAATGAATATTGTTAAATATTTGTTGTTCTGCTGTATGCACATACAACAGGGTTTCCTGTGCCAGTAGCTGAGAAATGAGACAAGCGATGTGATCGGGATCAGGTGTTGAGCTTGCTTCAGTTCCAATGGTCGGATCGCTTCGGGCAATGTTTCCAATATTTCTCTTCAAGGTCATCTTTATTCAATTTATTCAGTTTCCCACCAAAAATCAATAAAACCTGTGGCTCTGCACACTATTCAGAATGTTAAAACAGACTTACATGTATTTCTATTGATGGCCAAACTGTAATGATTACCATGCTTTTGTCATGTGCATGCGGACATTTATGTGGACGGTTTTCACAAGGGTAATCCTAATTTAATTCTCAAGAACTCCTCTGCGCTTTTATTTTCTCAACAAGCCTGTTTGATTACAGTACCATAACGTACAAGCTGCATCATGAATGTCATTAACCGTGGGCGAAATTACTTTAATGTCTCCGCTATTGATTGCAGTGGGTATGAAATCAGAACGTCTCTGAAGTCTTTTCAAAAATGCCCGCAAATGAAGAGCGTTTTGCTGATGTGGCAAAATTCCCACTTTAGTTCTAAAGAATGCAAACCTACTAATTTAGCTCACTTCTAACAGCCAGTTTTCTCTGCAGGCTCATTAAATCCATGTGTCTAATGAACAGCCTGTGTAGCCTGTGTAGACTCTCTCTCCCTCTGTCTAATGTGTGTGCACATGTGTGTGTCATGTTAACGCTCTGGATTGGAACTTTACTTGGACTTCAAAAGAATAGCTTGACTTAGTGGGAAATATGCTTATTTGCTTTATTGAAGAGAAAATTGATCCCATTCTTGCTGATACACTCAGCTCACAGCTCACAACTCACAGCTAGAGCAATCTTAGCTTAGCGTAGCTCTATTTAGCAGTAAAAGAAACTTGCCTACAAATAATTTTACAGCTCCACTTTCACATTAAGCCTATTTTGGGATTAATTAGAACTGAGCAAGATATACAATGTGATAAAAAAAAACGAGCTTTAGAGTTGCATGTAAGGGGAATTTACATGCTGTTACCATGCAGAACCAAGCAAGCTGAGCACACCTGTTTGTAGTCTTTTGGTATCTAAACTAGAGTAGCCTGTGAAGAGGTCTAAATCGTGTGGTCTGTATCACAGTCATTCTTAGAATAGCCACAAAATGGAACCTAAAGCTTAAATGATCAAAGACACCAAAGTTACATTAGGTTTTCTGATTCTGAAGCTAATATAGAATGTATTCCCTGTGCCCTACAGTATATGTGCTGGATCAGGCTCCAGCAGATCCCTGTGACATAGTTAAGGTACAAAGCAGGTAAGATGTGAATGAGAATGAATGGATGGATGGATGGATGGATGGATGGATGGATGGATGGATGGATGGATGGATGGATGGGAGTCATGATCGGTCAGAAATCTAGATCTACATTCCTTTTGTATAATGGATAGCAATATTCGTACCTTACTCTTTTAAAAAGAATCAAATAAGCATATTTCCCAAATTGTCAAACTATTCTGTCTCGAGGATTTATGAGTCTGTTCCAAAAAGAAAATTTGATATAAAATCGTCAAAAGTTTAACATGCCAAGATAATACTTTCACAGCTTTCTTTCCTCTGCCAGCTTCAAGTGTCTTTATGATTAATGGCACAATATCAGATTCTTACAATCAATATAAATTTGACCAAATAGGTCAGTTTTATGACATTTTATTTCACAGTTAAGGATTTCATTGAGCCAAAATACCTCTGTCTAAGGCAGAAAGAGGGAGACAGTGAGGGAGAAAGGGAGGAGGAGGAGGGGAGGCTGTTAGTTCATGAGCTGGTGGCCCATCTGGTTTGAGTTACTGAAACCCCCCTCCTCAATTAGACCCAGCATGATGTCAATAAAACGTCAGACTGGAGAAGCTATCACTTAAATTGGGCCTGTCAAGTATTGTTCTTTCCTCAGCATTCCAGTGGGGACGATCAGTCTGAAATGATTTGTAGTTTGATTAAGGTTACCACAATGTGCCATTTCAGATTTGATTTGGACACTTGGCTCGAAAACGTTGCCATAAAAGTTGTTTGCCTGGGGATATACGTATAAACACAGGAAAGTGCTCCGGGGAAAGAAAACTAATGGCACTGAGTGAAAAAAAAGAAGCAAGAAATAAGTTCCGACTTTGAACTTTTTAGTATCTTTCTGACTATAACTTTCCATGTCTCTCTGCTTAGTCCCCTACAACATTCCTCTTTCATTTAATTATTCCAAAGTTTTGCCATCTTGGTTCCAGATTTATTGTTGAATATTAAAGTTCAAACCATAGGGAGGTTTGGAGAAATAGCAGTGACATTTATGTTTCTCCTCTCTTATTGCAAAGTGAATTTATTAGGGCTTCCCTGCTTGTAGCGACGGGAGTTTCCCAACAAGACTGTCTCCTCTCTCCTACGAACCATGGATCATGGCTACAGCGCCTACAGGATGATATTCCCAGTTATAATTGTTACTTTATGTCTCCGAAGGGTCTCCAACCAACTGCAGGCATGTTTCAAGAGAGCTAATCCAGGACCTGAAAAACGGCGATCCGTGGAAAAGGTCACACATTCCCAACCACTCCCATTGGGAAAACAGGAGAGTCCACACCTTCTCAGGAACGCAGAGGCCTACTACCCAGAAAAATCTGACAACAATTACCGCATGAATTTCTGCATATTATAATGCCAAACACTTTATCTGCAGACTTCCATGCGAATGGCCAACAGCCAGGCTGGAGACCAGTGGATGATGTGTAGGCTATTTGGATGTCTTAGCCCAGAAACTTATTAATTTAAAGTATTTGGGCTTCAATGAATCTGTTGGCGAGTTCAACACAGGCCTCCATGAATTCCAAGTGCAGTAAGGCGTGCGCTCAAAAATCTGTAAATCACAGACCCCAGACTTCATGTCTGTCACCTTTGTCACCTTCTCAAATTCCACAAACAGAGATTTAGATCAAGTGCTGTCAAAATGCTGAACACCACAGCATCGAAATCAAACAACGTACAGCACTAGCCACCCGGGTGCTCTTGAAGGTTTAAGAACACTCCTGATTGCCTTCATGGCTGTGCAGCAGGGGCCTGATACAGACTCATGTGAAGAAATAAAAAACTTTTACACTCTTATGTTTCCATAGGAACTGCTATAACATTGTAAAGATGTGGTCTTGGTTTACTGACAGCCCCATACACTTAGCTTTAATGGTACAAGCGTGACTGAAACGACTCATGTTAAACTAGATTGTTCTATAGCTCACGGGGCTCTGGAATATACTTTAAAACATACTCTGGGGTGGACAAAATGATGGAAAGATTTTAAGATAAGTTCCTTTCATTGCTAACATGGCTACAGATGTGGGTCACATTAAGTTGCTGATTAGCGGTACCGTATGGAACAATGCACTTTAAATGTACTCTGCATTTCCAACATATGTATCTGGGTCGGTCATCTCCAGCTGATGAGTGCGATATTTGTTTTCAGTTGCGGCTTGTCTGTGTTTGCCACATGTTTTCAGATCGTTCCTATTCCGCCCCCCCCTAAACCCCATCCCCCACGCCCCACCCCGCCCGCACCTGTACTTTCTGCACAGATATTTGGTCGTCTTGGAGCTCAGATAATTGTCTCCTATTGGGTTGAAACTTTTGAAACTAAAACAAAAGCTCTGATAGCCAGATCACTTTTATGGCCAACAGATGCGGCTGACGGGTATTCAATGTTAGATGAGGCGTGTCTGACTTTGTAAAGCTTGTAAATGTGATTAGTACCGAGAAACACAGGTTTCTCTCTGTGTTATGTTGTCTTCATGCTTCGGACAGATAACATTCACAATATTTGTTCTGTTTAGCGCACCGCCTTATTAGACCATACTAAACCATTTGGACACTCATTCAGGTCCGAAATTCCCAATCTTTTCGTAATTTTTTCCATTCCTACAACTGCAGCTAACTACAGTGAAGTCATTTCATTATCTTAGAACATCATCTGTCCATTATTAACTGCTTTGTATCTGTAACTGTGCTACAGAAAGGACCTCTATCCAACTGGGAGCCAAACCCAGGATCTTCTTGCTGTGAGGCAACCGTGCTAACCACTCAGACATCGTGAGGTCTTTCATTATCATTCGTAGGAGTTTTACAAAAGCATCATATTTCACTTTGACATTCCGGGGATTAAGAGAGGCTTTTTTCTCTCAGAGTCTTTCCTAAATGTGAATAACAGTTTACCCAGACTATGTTAATGGCATGGCAATGCACCTTCATTTAACGGTGCAGTAGGCAGTTGTGGAGAAACACCGTTAATTAAGGCTCATTCTGTGTGGGTTGGCCACCGGGTGCAAAGTATCAGTATCTCACAAGACTCAGCAATCAGCTGGCTGGTTGTTGGCTGGTTGTTTTTGTTCAGTCCAGTGGATCCTTACAAATGCCACTATGTACAAGGAACACCATGAGGAACATTTTCTGTGGTTCTGGGCTTCTGAGCCAATATGCATCTACTCATGAAGAGATAACAAACAAAGCACAATCAGAGACTTTTCTCCATTCTCATTGTTATTATTAAGATTACTGTAGAGTTATTTACTCAACCTGATACTTTTGTGTTTTCATCCAGTTTTCCATAAACACAACAAGCTTCAATATTGCATCAAAATTGCCACAAAATGTATTCAGAGTTATACAAAACAATGTGTATGTAACTCTCAAAACTGGATTATAAGTACTGAAGTTCTAAGTTTATTGGACAAACATCCAAGGATTTTATGTGTACTTAAACTAAATTAAGCCTGACGTAGTCTCCAAGCTAATTCATTTAATCGACATGTGTCCGCAGTGGATGTGAAACAATACAAAATCAGTCACACATTTCAATCTAAGATGTGAGGCTGGTACTAATTTTGCTGGTAGTGAGGTTAGCGCAGATTGAGACATGAGCCAGTCCAAGTTCTCTGTATGTCAACAAGGTGAGCTCATGGGAAGTCCCTGAGTCTCCCATGTCAGACAGACAGAGAAACACATTTTCTCCAGCTCTGGCAGCCCAGTCCCAGACCTTTGCTTTTTAGAGGCTTCTAATCCTGGCGGGTCCCTGGTCTGACGTCACAGCACCCTCCCCCCACCCCTATGTCTGTCGATGTGCTGTACCCACACTCTCATTTCCTCCGCAGCTCACGAACACCAATCTCTGCTCTGGCCCCTTTGGCTTCTGACGTCTGAGCATCTGATTAAAAGAGAACTGCCTCATCTGGCCAGCTTGAGGGGGTTAAACTTTAGGAGAAAGGAGGTGCTGAGTGAATATGTGGGCTGGTGTGGGTGTTCGGCAGCCGACCAAGCTCCCTCTCCTCCTCTCATTCGCTCTTCCCAACTTCCCCTCATGTGTGTCTCTCCTTCGGCTGCCCAAGCTGCGTCACATGACCAGGAAGTGTGGCTCCCCTCCATTTCCCCTACTGACAGAAAGGAAATATTGTAACAGAGGGGGCCGGCGCTGGGCTCTGTTACGTCGCCGGTTAAAAATAACTGGCATATTTAAGGCTGCCGAGGAATCCCAGGGCAGGCAAAGGCTGGACAGCCTGCCGCCCGGCAGGAGCTCTCTCTTCCCTCTCAGTCTCCTTCTCGCTGATATCTCTCACTCTGCTTCCTCTTCGAAACCAATTTCTCTTCACAAGAGCAACAGGAGCACGACCACCAACCCGTACCTCAGAGGCATTTTCCTACCCCCGTGGAGGCCCACTGCTTAATTATATGATGTGATGAAAGCCCAGGGTTGGTTGGTCGGTTGGATGGTTGGTTGGTTGCATCTGTGCCCGGCCGCAGCTCAGTCCAGCTATAGAGGCCTAGCCGGGATTGTCCAAACAAACAGCCCTCACTGACTCAGACCTCATCCATATGCATACCATCGCGGAGCAGAACTGTCAGCCAGCCCCGTCTGTTAGCGGCATATCCCTCTGGAAAACAAATACAGAACTATTTTGTCACAGAGATTACCAGACCTAATTCCTGTCCCTGCCACGATTATGTACTGGGTTTCCACTTCCTGCTGAACGTCTGGACCGCAGTAACAGGTGTGGTGAACTCTGAGGTCCTAAATACCGTGTTGAGGTCGACAACGGGGCTGAATCACTGAGTTTTTGAGTAGTTGGAAAAAGTCAAGCAGTTCTGGTCGGTCAAGGCAGATCGTACATCTGGATCACTGAGGACTTTAAAAAACTGACAATGACTGTGAATGGACTCCAGTCATGTTCAAATTAACACTGTACATCACCTGATTCTAGGTACAGGTGAAGACAGGATGATGCAGCTGTTATGAACTATGACATGGAACATTGAAACCACCTGTCCATTTCCCAATTAGTCGACTGACAATGAACAAGCGCTAACTGGAAGAGACTTACTGGGCCGAATCCCCACTACAACAGCCGGGTTCGATTCCAGTCCGGGGGCCATTTGGTGTGTGTCATTCCCTCCCTCTTCCTTCGCACTCTTCCTGTCCCTCTCCAGCTGTCACCACCAAAATAAAGCAGACATGGAAAAAGACAGTAAGGACATTAATCAACAACTCTTGCAATTCATCAATTGGTCATTTCATCCATCCATCCATTATGTTACCTATTATGCACCCAGTGGATTTGTGGGGGTCTGCTGGAATACACTCAGATCTCGAGTCCATTGCAGCACACACACACCATTCACTCTCATACTCACACCTAGAGGCAATTTAGAGTCTTCAATGTACCTAAACATGCATGTTTTTGGACTGAAACCGGAGTACCCCGAGAAAACCCACACAGACACTAGGATAACATTAATAGTCTACACAGAATCGCCCTGGCTCTTTCTGTGAGGGGACAGAACTACTCAACATCATTTCAGTCTTTGTTAAAATACAAGTTAGATATTCACTTTGTCTGGCTCCTCGCAAATGACAACGTTAGCCTTTTTGCTGATTGACCTACCTGTTATGTTGTGTTTGTACTGTCAGTTGGAAAGGACAAACAATCTGAGTGTGGGTCCTGAAAAACATTTAGTCACTTCTTTTCGATGAAGCATTGGATGGCTTTTGAAGTGACTCTGTTTGTGTAGGCAGTGTGTGAGCTCTTAATGAGATGGAGAGTCATCTGACTTCTACACTTCTAAGCAAAAAATAAACAAATAGAAAAGAAGAGAAAGAAAAGTGCCGAGGGGAATGATTAATGAAATTACAGTTGTAGTCTGCACCTCCTTGCCGGAGCTGTTCAAAGGGTGACTCGGTGACAAAACAGACAGAAAGTTCCCTACATGTATAATTGTATTAGAGCTAATGCGAGGTGGAGTGGAGGGGAAGTGCAGCACTGAGAATCAAAAACGCTTGACTCAGCTTTCAAGAATTAAGGAAAGAATGAAAGCTATTTTTTAATTACTGAACAGCATCTGGAAGAGAGCACCGAAAACCTCAATATCTGGAGTTATGATCCACTGGCACTCATATTTACTTGGGTGCTTTCCAAGGAGGGGGTGGGGGGTGGAGTGGGTGGGGGGGTCGCAAACTGAGCGACACCGATGGGGCCCATGTCGACCGCATGAACACCGAAGGAGGGGGCAAATGCAAAAAAGGTAATAAAGAGGAGTGGAGTCGAGGTATTTGACTACTTACACTCCATTAGCATAATATCAATGCTCAGACGGCGTCGGCACTACTGTCACTGCTTAGAAATGTCTGAGCTGTCGAAACTGTCTCAGGTGCAGCCAAGAATAGCACGTGAACTCACCTCAGAAACTGTAATTACTTAGAGGACGCTTCCTCAAGCAGGTGCCGATGCATCCAGAATCTATCTGCGCTGATATGTGCACACAGGAACAGTCTTATCAGGACACCTGTTGTTCAAGAGAGGAAAGCATGTTTTTATCCTTGTTGATACAGTAAAATTACCTCAGTGTTCACATTATGTCATCGATGCCTTTAACATAATGTCAAAATCTGGAACCGTATGAAATGATTCATTATGGGTAGGGCATTGTTGCATGGACTTACATTATTCTCTCTACCGTCAGTATAAGTTTGGCATTAACATAAATCCATACAGGGGTTTGGTGTGAGTTACTAAATCGCCATGACTTCATTGTGTCGGGAAAAAAAGGGCACACAGTGGTGTCGTCTTCTCTTCCTTTATCTTGTTTCTTTATTCCTCCTTTTCACTGTCATCATTGGAAGGTAAAGCACCTCCGTTGTCAGGGTCAAACCTTTGTTTTCAGGATCATTTTCAAAACCATTATCTCCCACCATAAAGACTATGACTATAATGACATGGCTGTCATTGTGCTGTAGGAAACAGGTCTTCCAGAACAGAGATGTAGTTCAAACAGTAAAAGAGTAACACCATCACTCACCTGGAAAAGTATGACAAAACAAATATCACACTGGAATAAACATCCCTCTGTTTCTACATCCAAAACAATACATCATAAATGATGGTAGCCTAACAGGATACACATTTTATTTACAAAGCCTTTGTGGTCTACATTATCCTCACAAGTTTTTTTGTTTGCAAACTAAAGCAACATGCATACATGCAACCTAAAACTTCTCAATGAAGATACCATCACGCTCTGACAGTAAATGGGTCCCGCTGAAGTGACGGCATGTTTGTTGACATGCCTAACGGACAAGATCCTGATGCAGCAGGATCAGCAGGAGGCGCTTTGTTTACTCTCTCACTGAACTCTTGAGTAAATGTGTCTAATTATGTTGGACAGTTAGCTCGCTAGCTCTGAGCAAACACCGCCTGAACCGAGTTCAAACTTGACACGGAACAGTCCTCGGCATATTAATGTTCCCAGGTAAGACAAGTTTTCTCGTCTCCATTGTGGATTTCAGTACTCTTTATTGCGGCGTTAACGACTCCCATTTTTACGGGGACTTTTATTTGGCTGCCAGCAGGTATGTGATTCACAAAGAAGGCCATTAAATGTTAATGCAAGAAAGATTAGAGTTGATTATTTACGAATAACTTATTTTAACTTTTAACAGTGCCTGGATGTTTAAACTCTAATATGTGTAATGCAGTAATTAAAGCGAATGTGAAAAACTGGCTTAGCTTAGTTTACTTTTAATCAACTGCGACAGGTCGCTCACAGGTTGGTCAAAACAGACAGGGGACTTCTACAGCTTTACTGCTATATTACTATGAAATGCAAACACAACGAAAAAGGATCTAACTATCGATGCCTGAATAATAGACAGCCACATTTGTTTTAGATTTGTCTCAGAATATTGAGTTTAACAGTATTTAATGGCATATTGAGATCACTGTTTGTAGTACTTTTCTATACTTGTAGTATTCATATTGATCTTAGTCGTTTTGCCCGTATTGAGTGTTTAATTTCTCTGATTATTCCTACACATCTTACTGTTAGTCTCAATGCTTGTACTGTACTTTTGTATGTTTTATTCTTAAAAAGTCTAATCAGGGACAAGGACTGCAAATAAGCCATGGATAGAAGTCCTCATATTTCACCAAGACGCAACAATATTCAAATGTGCCTGTAAAATGAACTAATATGAAAATTGATTTATTGCAAGGACAGTGCTTTCACATATATCCATTCGTAGCATCGTGTTTGAAATGCAGGCTACTGCCACTGCATGATGAAGTAAACTTTAAAACAAACAGGATAACTTCAATCATAACATGCTACAAGGAGCAAAATGGAAACAAAAGATGATGTGTGGCAAGTATCAGGATCACATTTATTGCCGATTAATCATACAGTAGTTATACAGCTAGGAGGAATTTGCTTTGGTGACTGGTACAACAATGAGCAAGGTGGATGACATAAGTTAGTAGATGGATGGATGGATGCACAGATGGATAGATGTAGATGGAGAGAAAGATGGCAGACACATAAATGCATGTGCACAGACAGACAGACAGTACGCTATCAACCTGTAGCCCCTTCACCCCCTCCTCCAGTTAGCTCAAAGCTAAAGCTAAAGCTTCGCGTGTGCCCCTCTTCCTCCAGGTGATGATAAACCTGGCCGCAGGTGACCGCTCCTCCACGCTGCCCTCCTCCGCACCGCGAAACACCCACTGCCACTTGCCATGTCGGACGGACTCTGAGGAGAAGAAAGGAGAGCGAGAGAGAGAAGAAAAAAAAACTTTCTTCGCCCACATTTCACACGGATAGCGGCAGAAAGGTAAGGCTAGGTACCGTTGCTAGGAACACAAACAAACCTCCTCCTTTCCCGCTCTGTTTATCGCTGTTGCCAGGCAAACGTGGGCGTGTCCTCGCGCGGTGATTTTTAAGGAATCACTCACGCGGGCTGCTCAGTCGAGCTCGAGCCGGGCTGCTGCATGGCAACGAGGCGCAAGGGATTCCCCCCCCTCTCCTCGCGTCCTTTCCCTTCAAAACACCACGAAAAAGAAATCACAATTATATGTGCGTCTCAGTTCGTTTTTTTCAAAGCCCGGTCCTGCCGTCAGCATGTCCCGGGATGAAGCCTGACGCCGAGCACCAACTCTGAACTCGGGATTTATTTCTTTTTTTTTTCCAAAAAAAAAAAAGAAAAAAAGAAGAGAAAACCGCAGAAAATTCAGTCGCGCCGGGGAGAAGAAGCCGAGCACGGATTCCCACTGATGAGGTGGGAGAAACTTTCCAGAGAGCCCTCCGGCACCTGACCCGACCCGATGGGACTATAGCAGCAACTCCGGGAGGATTTATTTCATTCTCATCAATATTTTCTCCTCTTTTTTTGTTATTACTCT
The DNA here is from genome assembly GCA_029224185.1 of Karalla daura. Classification (NCBI taxonomy): domain Eukaryota; kingdom Metazoa; phylum Chordata; class Actinopteri; order Chaetodontiformes; family Leiognathidae; genus Karalla; species Karalla daura. The sequence continues at coordinate 8,816,295 of CM055201.1, forward strand.
TCCAGGCAGCCTCCAAATGACGTCGAGATGGCTTTAGGTGGGACTCTGCTACCCTCCATATCCACGTTCGCCAACGGCCCCACCGTCAAGAGTAAATCCATAGGAAGTGCCAATCTAGTGAGTAGCAGCCCGTGGTCTCTTGTTTTCACTGCATGGCAGCCCTTCGCCTGAAACGCGATGCCTTTACAGTGGAGTTGTTTTTGCCAGTCATCAGAGACAGAGACTGGGACTCCACACTGTGCTGCTGGGGCGTGCACCAGTTTACATAGGGAGTCAGTGCAGGCACATGGGGAACTGCAGAAAACAGCCTGGCCCACACAGTATTGAGAGTGTGGTTTGCCGTGGCTCATGTGCAGGATCTAACTGGCTGATTGCAAAGGAATTTCGATATCTCACTTGTCAAATAACCCACAGTATTAGAATTATAATTCAGAGTGCCTCATATGTGGGATACTAAATAATTGCAGGGGTCTTCTGTAGCTCAATGATCTGGTCAAATAATGAAGCTGAGCCACAGTATTAGGATCAAAATGATTTCAGGGATCTTTCTATCTAGTGCCTTTGTGAATGTCTGTGTTCTGTATTCTAGGAAGGCACTTGCTATAGCCAGGGCCTCCCCTCACAGAAGTGTTGACTTATGCCATATCAGTCAGAGTATCGTCAAGTATGATGTTGTTTTGGTGTGTTTGCTGCATAACAATGATATAAACAGCGGGAGGACCGGGAAATGGAATGTGAAAGCAAGCACAGCCAGTCAACAAATGCATATAGATGATCTATGCCTGTAGCCATCCAAAACAAGCAATTTCTAAGTAGGACAAGTGTGATTTTCTTGGCTACTGTCTGCATCTCGTAAACAGTCATTAATGCGTCTGTAACTTTCCCCTAGAGATGGAAGGAGGAGTTGTCTTTTCTTAAGAGACCCAGTGTGCCAACCGGAAGCAGCTGCTCTGACCCAGACCACCCCACTGCCACCAGCACAACAAGCCCCAGCATGTCCAAGAAACACACCGAGCCTGACCCGGACCTCGACTACGACTTTATTCTGTCCAACTCCATCCTGCAGCAGCAGCAGCAACAACAACAACAACAGCAACAGCAACAACAACAACAACAACAGCAGCAACAGCAGGAGGAGGCCATGGCGTGCAGCTCGGCCCAGGCCTTGTCTCCCTCTCCGGGTTCTTTCTCCTCGTCCTACCCGCTGCCCTCGCCTCAGGGCACTGCCAGCGAGCTCCTCTACACCATCCCGGACATCAGTGACGTTTCGCCCTCTGGAGGCTTCGTGGCAGAACTCATGAGGCCCGAGTTGGACCCGGCGTACCTGCACCCCACCAGCCTCCACGGCAAGTTCGTGGTCAAGACGACAATGGACATGGGAGAGTACAGCCAAGGCGTGAGCGTCAGCAAGGCCTGCGTTAACGCCGCCTCGGACCCCACGCCGTCGCGCGCCTCACCATCCTTTCCCTGCCACAGGATAAAGCAGGAGAACGTTCCCGGGAACTGCACCATGTCGCAGCCCATGGACTTGCACCTGGTCGGGGTGAACTCACACGGGGGCCGTGGGAACCACCACCCGCAGCAGCAGCAGCAACCGCGTCCCAGCCACCTGGACCTACACGGCTTCCCTGGAGGAGGGAGATCCATGACGGGCGGCAGATTATCGTCATCCTCCTCCCTCTCCCCGGACCATCCCCTGAGCCGGGAGCACCAGGTGCTGGGGCATCCCCACTCCCAGATCAGTCTACCTCCCCAGGGTTACCACCACAGCTCCCCCCAGGGCTACACCTCCTACCCTCAGCCCGCCTCCATGCAGTACCAAGGTCAGTCCACTTCCCTTTACACACACGCTCTTGTTCTTGCACTGGGACTTCACATTAGATTCAACTTTTTGTTTAGAGTTTGCCAGTCAGGGCAAGGAAAGTGTGCACATACATGTAAAACAGCCTTAACAGGGAACAGATTGGACAACAAAGAGTCTATTTAAAGACATCTTATAAGGGCTTTAATTACAGCCCCAAAAACCCAGCAGTTCAAACGGATTGAAACCTACATCCCATGGCCTTGGACTGCACTGTCTTTTCCTCAAAAAGTTCCTCCGACCAACCAAAATAGACGTAAGGCAGCTATTTAACAAAATGTACAGTTATTATGTTGTTTTCATAGGAACAGTGTTCACTGTTTTGCTCTTAGTTTTGCATTTCAGACTGTTTCACAAGTGGTTTGAGGAGAGAGATGGTATTACGTTTTAAATGTCAAATCTTTCAAGTCATTTCAAAACCATCGGGCACCGCCAGCACGTGACCAATATCCGTTTCCTCCGTCCATGTGAATAACCGCTTTTTTGTGGTTTTTTTTTTTTTGGTTTTTTGTTGTTTCCACCCCGCAGAGCCCCTCATGATCTCCAGCGGGGACTGCCTGCCGGAGGAACCCAAGCCTAAACGAGGCCGGCGCTCCTGGCCGAGGAAGAGGGTGGCCACGCACACGTGCGACTACGTGGGCTGCGGGAAGACGTACACCAAGAGCTCCCACCTCAAAGCGCATCACCGCACTCACACAGGTAGGGCGGCCGTGCCTCTCCGATGCGCCCCGTTGTGTTGTTTTCGCCGCGGCGCCGGTCGGATCTGGTTCAGGTTACATGATGTCACCCGCAGGTAGCAGGAAGCCTATCTGCAGCCCGCTATTAAAACCCCGTTTAATAGCCCTTTCATGCTGTTTTTATTGTCGGGAGCAAATTGTTATCCTAAACGTCTGGTACACATTATGTACCGAGACTTTGAATTACGGCGACATGAATGGGGGTTGGAACAGGTGGGGGACGGCGAGGGGGAGGGGAGTCGTTCGGCAGGTGCAGCGAAACAGGTTGATACTGATCCCTGTTCAAATACAAACCCCAGGCTGCTTAGCTTGGCCTTTATGCGGTAGCTGCAGGACAGGATGAGCCTCTTTTCTCCTCAAGGTGGGGAAAGGTTGGACCAGTTTAACCTCCGGGCTGCCACTAACTGCTCCATGTGTGTATTGTGTTTCCATCAAAGGGGAGAAGCCGTACCACTGCGACTGGGAGGGCTGCGGTTGGAAGTTTGCACGTTCGGACGAGCTCACACGCCACTACAGGAAACACACAGGCCACCGGCCGTTCCAGTGTCAGAAATGTGACCGGGCCTTCTCGAGGTCAGACCACCTCGCTCTCCACATGAAGAGACACTTATGAGACTTGGAGGATGGAATGAAGGCTCCGCAAAAAAAAGAAAAGAAAAGAAAAAAACTGAGAAGAACCCTGAACAAAATTGTGACCTTTTTAAAAAAAAAAAGAAAAAAACAACCATAATTTGCCTTCAGGCCGTCGTCAAGCAACAAGACAAGCTGTGGTGTTCACGGCAAAAGAAAAGAAAAAGAACGCAGAAAAAAAAGAGCACGACTCCCCCAGGAGCCCGATCCCGTCTTCGCACACTGTGCATGTGACTTGACGAGACCTCTCAGTCAGGGTTGTAAACTTTTATGAAAGGGACCAAACTGGAATTTGTCTTATTTAACCGACAAAACTTGGAGGACCAGGTGCCAACAGCTTTTAACTGGAAATGTATTTCTGTCAGGGAAACCAGGAGCAACAGACAAACATCTCCAGAGGCCTTCTACCAGCAACATGCCAATATAGGCTCTGTTAACAACTACACACTGTTCAAAATACTGTACTAATACGTCTATATTTATGTACACAGCTCACCTGCAAAGCCATTAATGTCAGGTACAATGTTAATTTATACAGAATGGTGCTCAGTGACTTTGAAGGGTTTTTTTTTAAAGAAAAGGTACCAAAGATAAAGGAAAACTGACAAAATGGTGAAAACTATGAAAAAGAAAAGTGCCATATGGTCGTTTGTGCGTTTCACAGAAACCTCTCCTCCACAATCGGACGTAAATCAGGTGAACACTTCACTTATAAACGGTGATGGCAATCTTCAATGCACTGCAGCTGCAAAGTGCAATAATTTATATGAGACATTCATATTTTTGTATTGAATGAGTGAACTCTGAACAAAGAATTCTTTTTGTTTATAGCCAAAAAAATATGTAATATAATCTTGAATTTTGTACATTTGTGAATAAAAATGCTTTGTTATTGTTTTTTTTATCATACAGTATCATGAAATAAAATGTATTTGAAATAAGAGAACCGTGACAACGTTGTGCGCCTCTGCTACATCACTGGGCAAAAAAGCAAACAAAACGTTGGCGCCTGGACGTGAGCGACATGCTAGGCTTCCCTGAGCATCGGCAGCTATCGTAAACGTAGGTTTCACCTGCCAGCGTAACGGAGAAGCACATTTAAATGGCAGCAATAGCTGAGAGTGAGCTCCCACACAATAACCACCCCGTCACCTCTCCCCTGATAGTAGTGGGAACGCCGCAGGCAAGGTAACACAATGTCGCCGTTTAAAAAAAGATCTTATTTTTCAAAAAAAGAGAGAGACGAGATGCTCCTACAATGTCCGGTTTCCATGGGGTTCCCTTTCCACCTGTCACTAAGGAGAGAATGGGGAGAGGACGGCCGAGTTACTGGCTGACATTCAAGGACGACACCGAACCTGAGCCGGAGCTGGAAACCCAGCGTAGATGGCGTCTAGATGTGTTTCTGTGATAGGACTGCATCCTTCTGACTAATAGGTCTAGGTATAGATTTAGATTTGCTGCTGGGCGCTGCAACCAAAAAGCCTGTTTTGATACTGATGTTTATGTAAAATGTGTTTTGTACTGCCACATAATCCTCAACATTCTGACTGCTGATTGCCACTCCGCTGACACGAAATGATTTTTGGACCAAACTGTGAGACGTACATTGATATTGAGTGTGGTAAAACGACAGGGCCCCACAAAACAAGTCCTGCCGCCACTAAGAGAGGGTTATATTAGAAGCTACACATGTATAAACTTTAGAACTTGTGGTAAATGTCACCTAATCAGGCTGGAAAATGGACTGTAGAGTCGAGGCCGTGAACTCCTGTAGGAATGTCGTGGTCTATGTTGCCCCCTAGAGGTCACTCCAAGGACGTCCAGCACGGCTACGGAAAGCGCCTTAAAGCGCTTTTCTGTGAATACGCAGAAATAAGTCAGTCCGGTCGATCGGGTCTGAGGCATGCTTTCACGTTGGGAGCTCAAATCCTCCCCTTTTTTCCGTGTCAGCTACTGTATTATTGATCTGAGTAGCGTTCCATGAGATACAATATTTACCTTGCGCCGCTGTGTGAACCAGAGGTCTGAAACTTCAGGTTTTGGTTATTGTGGTTTTTACTTCCTTTGGGAAAGACAAAAAAAGGGGGGGGAAAGGTTTAAACTTTAACTTTAACGTGTGGAGACGTGTTCTCCCTGTGTCCACGTGGGTTTCTCATGAGCCTTCCTCCCACGGTCTCAGAACATACATTTAGGTCAATTGGAGGCTGGAGACTGCCCCTGGACGCGTGTCTGGATGCGTCCTCTGTGATTTCCTGGCAGCCCGGGCACAGCCGCGACATCCAGAGTTCTGCAGTCGCACCGCATGCACGCACAAAACACACGCCGCCTTTGTTTTGATTTCGAAACCTTTATTTCATTTCATTTTTTTTCCGTAAAAACGACAGCAATGGCAACTCATATAGCACATGTATGTAAACGAAGTACGTTTAAAATGCCTTGATGTGTGTGTGTGGGTGTGTGTGTGTGCGCGCGCACACGACTGTCCACGGCCCCTGCAGGTTCGCATGCGGATGGGAGAGGAACCGGTTCGACCATCCGCTCCATGTGCACACTGTTAAGTTTCTAAATCCGCTCCGTCTCAAACACCGGCCCGGGAGAAGGTAAGAACAGCGTGAATACTGTTGTGATTTCGAGATCTAACCTGAATGTAACTCACTTATGTGAGATGTGTGATTTTAAACACAGTTGCAAACCATAGTGATATATATATTAAAAAAAGGGTGTGTGTGTGTGTGTGGGGTGAATCAGATTGTTGTCAACTTAAGCGTAAAAAAATAGCACACAGGTGAGTTGTGAAGCAAAGGTTTTGTACTTTGACAGCTCCCCCGTTTCACGCTGATCACGAGCAACAGTTTGTCCTAGTTGACGGCGATCCAGTGTCATTCACAAAGGGTGAACGTGGAAGTAGTGAATAAAATTTCATTCGTTTGCATGTTTTTTTTCCCGGAACTGCAAAAAAGGCTCGTTTTACACAATTTCATAATCGGTGATCGAGAAGGTCGAGGAAGACGTAAGAAAAACAAAACAAAAAACAAAAAGAGCAAAAAAAAAAAAAGAAAAAAAAAAGGGTTTGGCGCGGAGGCGAGGGCCGCCTCAGTCGTCGTCAAAGTTCTGTTGTAAAAGGAAGTTGGCGGCCAAGTTCTCGTTCTTCTCGCAAGCAAAGTAGGCTTGTATTACAAGTCCCTCTGGAAATCCTAAGGCTTTTAGCTGCAATCAGAGCGAGGAGAGGTGGAAGTCAGACACAAACACTCGCAGACAAACACACACACAGTTTACACTTTGACGTTTCTCAGTCGAAAGTTGGAAGCTAGAACGTGTGTGTGTGTGTGTGTGTGTGTGTGTGTGTGTGTGTGCGTGTGTGTGTGTGTGTGTGCGTGTCACATTCCTGGTGAGCGGCGTCGGCCCGTGGGCCTTCACCTACAGGGAGAAAGGTCAGCGGCGGTGCCCCGCTCTTCCTCACCCTCTCAATGGCCTCTTTCTCCTGCGGCGTGACCTGGATGTAGCTCATGTGACTCCCGCCTGCTGCCTCGCCCGCCACCCCGCCCACTCCTCCTCCTCCTCCTCCTCCTTCTCCAGTGCTGCCACCGCCTCCTCCTGCTCCACCTCCTCCTCCTCCTTCTCCGACCCCTGGCACCGGCTCTGGGTTTGGCTCATTCAGCATCTGGATGAACTGCTCCTGGTGGTTGCTGATCTCCTGTGGTTAGGAACGAACAGTTTGGAGGGCGATGATTCATCGGCAGATGTTGAAGGCAAACCAGAGCGTTTCGTTTTACCCCCCCAGGCCGCCCCTACCGAACCAGTTCCACTGCTGGTTCAGGACTCGTGCTCTAATGTGGAACCTGTTTTTTCTGTTTCGGCAGATGGAGTCAACAGCTCTTGGCCCGGACAAAGACGGTTCTGGAGTGACACCACTTGTTTGCTGGGCCGGGAGTAAGAACCTGCTCAGGTCAGGGGCTGGGCTCAGAGTTGTTGAGACCAACGGAAACAATGAGACCGCCCAAAGAGCCAGAAACACCAAAAATGTCACAAAAACGAGAAGGAATCCCGTTTCCTGGACTCGGCAGCGACGTAACAGACTTTTGCGAACGCCTCGAGCCGTGGTGAAGGAAACAGGTTTTCAGGTCGTTCACGAGATGAAACTGACCAGACCGGTGCCGGAACTGGAACTGTTTTGGTGGAAAAGGGGAAATGTGTGGACACGATTCGAAGAGAGAGCGCCAGGGATGTGACCATTGATCCAAACACCAGGTCCTACAGTTATAATAATCCCTCAGACTCTTTCATTAGCTCCGCTTGTTGAATCCCCTTGTAATTTAACCCCCACGGCTTCAGCTTATAACACGGCTATTATATTACACACCGTATATCAAGCTCAGAGGCGATCTTTAACCATCTGGAGTAAATCAACTGTTCTCAAGGGCTGAGCTGGCTTGTTAATGCCACCCCCACCCCCCCCTCATCAGACACGGGCTCCGTCTGGGGCTTCACCTGCAGCAGCTCCGGGTTCTCCCTGCCAATCTCCTGCAGCAGGGCGGGGAGCAGGGCGGCGTTCTGCTGGATCAGCTGCCGCATCACTTGGAACTGGGGCTGGTTTCGCAGGAAGCTCAGGGGGTTGCCTGACGGGGTTTGAAGAGCCAGGAGTCAAGAGAGCGACAACAAATATTTGCTCACGGAGGCGGCCGGAGCGCGTAGCGAGGTTAAGACGGGGGAGGGGGGTGTGTGTGCGCGTACTTCCTCCTCCTCCTCCTCCTCCTCCTGCGCCCGGGGACGAGCCGGTGCCGGCGGGGACGCCCTCGCCACCCGTGGGCTCGCCGGGGGCCGGAGCGCCGCTGGCCGGGGGATCCGCCGCCTCGGGTCCAGACGCCCGGCCCGGGATGCCCTGGAAGACGGGACGGCAAATGTGAAAGGCGCTCCGGTGAAAGGCTCTGGGCTGCGAGGCCGGCGGGGGCCGCTCACCGTGAGCAGGTACTCCACGGCTCTGTCCGGGTTGTTGAAGCTGGCCCTCAGGGCCGCCACCACCTGCTCCCTCTCGTAGCCCATGAGCATCATCTCGTTCACCATGGCGTCGTACGACGGGCCCGTCACTGCGCGGGAAACACACACACACACAGGCGGTTCAGTGACGGCGTTACGGCTCAATGGAAAACCATGCGCTGTCACTGCAGCGTTTCCACAGAGTGGAGCGGGACATCAAACTTAAAGATCGATGTCTCGACTGAACGTGCACCTGGAGGATTTGCCGAGGAAATACTTTCTGAGCATGAAGCAATAGGGAACTGTGGGGCCGCGTTCTGGCCAAGGCTGCGTGTATTGATCGACATACATCGATGCCGGCCAGCTATCGACATCCTGAATAAAAAGGTGTGGCCCGGCGTGCGCCCACAGATTCAATTTGACCAGTTTCGAGTCCAAAAACAACTAATTACAAGTTCCCAAACTCTATTTCAATGCAACATTCATCTACGCTGTACATTTTCTATCATTTTCTAACCCCACTCTCGCTCTTCAGTGCAATAACCTCATCTCTGTGGTAAATATTCACACATGTATGCAGTTTCTTTTGTATTTTTGTGCTAGCAAAGGCGGGATTTTTTGTAATTTGTATTCATTTATCGTAGTTTCCATTCGGTCGCAGCCTTCGGGAACGTTCATCACGTGCATCCCGGCTGCGACTCCCTGAGGTGCAGCCCTACCTAGGTTTGAGACGGCCTCGTCGATCAGGTTGGAGTTCGTTGGAGCGGCGGAGCCCCTGAAAGAGCCAGACAGACAGACGGACAGATTGTGGGTGGGGCGAGGACCTGTGGAGCGCAGAGAGCGGAGAGCTGGAGACCAACATCTCCAGGTCTTTACCCGCCAGGTGCGCTGGGCGGCTCTGCGGCCGCCGGCCCCCTCTCCGGTGGCTTGTCGTCGGTGGAGGCGGCTGCCGGGCTGCTCTCTGGGGTGGACGAGGAGGCGGCGGTGGGGGCGGTGGGGGCTGTGGTGCTGGGGGCCGGGGCCGGGGCGGCGGGCGAGGGCTGCGGAGCCGGTGACGCCGCCGCCGACTTCGGCTGTCGGAAAAATACGGGCGAATGAACGTACTTCACTACTCGACGGGTCTTCTGCACATGGAATATGATCGAATCTAATTTAAAGGCTCCCCTTTCTCTTCGTGCACTCGTCATGTCCGTTTTGTGCTAAACACAGTAATGAGTCGTGTCAGGGGAGGAAGACAATCTCTCAGCGTAATCTCATTTGATCTAGAAGTAAACCAGAGCCGGGGAGGCTGTGCCACGCCAGTTACAGCAGACAGGCGAGGCGTTGGAGAGACGGGCGAGACCCGACCCCGGCGCAACCTCTGAGCCCGTGCTCGACAAACCAACCCTCAGCAAACCCATTTGCTCGGAGCACATCGGCAATTCCCGGACCTTTGTCACCATGACGACCACAAAGTTCTTCTCGCTGATCTTGTACTCTTTGAGGGCCGAGTCATCGCTGAGGATTTTACCTGGGGAGAAACCAGAGAAACGCGTCACAAACAAGGCGGTGACTCCACGGGTGTCGCCTCATCCAATAAGAAGCTCCCGGAGAGCAGAAATCGCCTGCCTATGTCAAGCGCGTGTTATGCGCTACGTGCGTCTGAGGAAAAACCTGCTTTACAGTAAGCGGCTCGCATTTCACTCTGTGCTTGTGCGAACGCTGCCCCAACAGAACGTCTTCGGGGGTTGTCACTCCTCTTAGAAGCACACAAAATGTGTATTTTGCGAGTGAAAACAAGAATGTCACGAGGTCATGTTTATCTTATCTGCGTTCTGATCTAGAAAACAGACAGACGGTATGAGCCCGTCATCGGGCAGCTATTTCGACATCTTTCCACTCGCTACACTGTCATGTTACCGTTTTCGAAAACGTGGTCAGCGCGAGAAACCGCAACCTCTGAGGTAACGTGCTGAAAAAAAGACAAGTTACCAGAGTATGGATGCTAAAAATGAGTTCGAGCTCACAGTTTTTACAACATTAATTTATGCCAGGGCTCATCTGCAAATGCAAACCAATGCCATCTTTGAGAGTATTTTGCAAGTAAATCCTGAACTTTGCACCACCCGAGACATTTGAGATTGACTTGAGAAGACGGTAAACAAGCCGGGGAATTTCTCCATCACAAAGCACGCAGAGCAAGCCCAGCTACCTTAGAGTGGCAGAAAGAGACTCCGTCTACACTGGCTGGTTTAATGTTTAATGCAACCGTTTTGACAGCAGGAAAAAAAGTAGAAAAGATCCCATTCGTGCACAAAATGGCGGGACACCACTGTAAGAACAACGGTGCCGACAAAACGGGCTGTCCAATCCCGAGTCCGCGCCACTTAGCATGGCGGGGACGGAGCGGGACCGATTCTGCATTCGACGGACTGATTTCAGCCATTACCGAGTCGTGTAAGCAAGGTAGCCACGTGGGAAACCGCCGAGGGGAGCGCGCAGCAGGACGGCGTTTCAATTATTCACGGTGTGGAGCAGCCAGCTCATCCAGGGCTTGAAAACAAGTCTCTTTGGCTTGATTTCTTCACTCTCCGGCGCTGTAACACAGCTTTTGAAGTGAGTGTTTAAACGGTCCATTTGCCCTAAAAAAAGAGACCCTAAAAAAAAAAAGATCTTGGTGTTTACCTATTGGGCTACTACATTTACCCCACAGCACATTTTGAAGTCCTAAAGAAGCCCCTTAAGCTTAAGAAGGACTTAAGCGTTCCTATTAGCGATGCATTTCTACGTATTCTTCGTTAGATGTGAACCAGCAGGGAGACACTGTGGGTCAGCGGATAGCAGGATCTCTGGGTTTGAAACCCAGTTAGGATCGCGTGGAATTTGCACGTCCTGCACCCGCAAACCTAAAACATGCATGTTCATGTCGACTGGAGGGTCTAAACGGCTTCCTAGGCGTGTGTGTGAGAGTGAGCGGTGTCTACCGGCGTATATCAGTTTCAGCCAAGCCACCGCAAAGTTGTCCTTCCCTTTCTCCTGTTCAATCCTCTCCTTCAATGTTTTCACCTGGGGGAAGAAATAAAACCACATGAGTGTTTATTCGTTCCGCTGTTAAAATGTTGTGCAGCCGTGAGAGGAGCACCTAAAGGTCCAAAGGGTGAACTCGAGGCAGGCTGCAAACACCAACACAAAGCTGGACCTCGAAAGCCTTGTAAATATCATACTCAAACATTTTCACATCTTGTTCAATGCTGAAATCGAGTTTATGGGTCAAACTAATGCGACCCGAGCTTACTGTGACCTTATCAGTACTTCTGGCATACATACCGAAAGTAAAAGATAACTGTTGAGAGGCATGGCTTAAAAGTTGCAGTTCACATTTTATAACTTTACACACACAATGTAGACATGTATGTGCATGTACATAAACATATAGAGAGATTTATTTGCCTCGGTTTCAAATCTTGAAAGTACTTTCGCTGTCTTAACTACCACAAACCATAGAGAAAACTGCTGATTCACTGTATCGAGTGCGACGCCAATTGGACTACCTGTCACAGAAATGCCAATTTTATATGTAATAATCTCACTGGTTACAAACTCTGAAGCTTTATGTCTATGTTTAACTTATCTAACAAACATTATCAGAAGCGTTAAGTGGGCTACGGCTAAATGCTGACACTGGAAACTACTTTTTCACGCCAAGTGTTTGATAAATAGCGCTAATCTGTCTTAAACACAAGGTGCATGACCTCGAACAGGAAGCCCGTTTCAACATATACCAATCGGCTTCATTCAGACGTGGATATCTGTGGATTAATGAGCAGAGTGATAAGAATTTAAGCGCTCGCTTCCAGGAGGTACCTTCGTCCAACTCTCCCTGCAGACCCCCCCTCCCGACTGCAATTTATCAAACTCTCACCGTCTCCTCCTCGTCGATGTCGATTTTGAACGTCTGCTGTTGCAGGGTTTTCAAAGTTATCTGCATCTTGCCGTGAGAGGTTTTATCCCCGGTGCTGTTTTAAATACTGCGGCTACAACTTGAAACAATCTTGTCTGTTTTCCTTGGCTCATCACAAACTGTCAGCAGCCATTGACTTTCTGCATTTTCTTCTTCTCTGGGCGAATATGTAGCTGCGGTGCTGCCCCCAGCGGCCAGAGGCCGCCACTGCACCCCCCGCCACTGACACTGAATTTAGATGATAAAAATTAATTAAAGCTCACAGTTTTTACATTTTCTGGGGCATGTTAATGCCAGGGATTATCTGCAAATGCTCACCAAAGCTTCCTCTGATTCTGTTTTGCACTCTGCATCACCCAAGACATTTTGGCATTGATTTAAGAGGACGGCAAACAAGCCAGAGCATTTCTCTCTGCAGTGATATAACCTAAGGTCATTCCATGAAAGACTACCAAAGTTGAAACCTTTGCTGATCCCTCGACTTAACTCAACTAATCCTTTACTTGTAAAGCACATTTAAAACAAATATAGGCCTACATTGATAAATAAAACATAAATAAACAGCTTAAAAGACTATAACATTTAAAATATAGAATAAAGTAATACATGTTGAAGTAGGGCAGAGTGGAGTCATCCAGTGTTTTCATATGATGTATGTTATTATGTATTGTAAACTTGGTCATATTATCTGTGTGTTAAGTAAGTCCATCTATTATTTTACCTATCCCTGACCTTAACCCTAACCCAGTGAACATAGGGCACATATACACACAAACCATTAACCATTAGCTACAAAGCACAATGTGGAGCTGTGAAATATAATAACAGTTAAAGTACTCCAGTTAATTGTAGTGTTTATTGAATTTGTTCACTTGAGAAAGTACTGAAAATCACTGGAAAAACGCCTTTTTATCAAATTGCTCAACAATGTCACAGTTTAATGCAATGACGCATCCATATACATATAGCTGCTTTAAAATGTAATCACAAGCATGATTTAGCAAATACTAATTGGAATGTGTGTCTCAAGAATCCTTGACAGCTCATAAATAACATGATCGAAACATTCAACCTCTGTGAAATACTGAATGTTTGCAAAGCTCTCTCACCACACGGAGGGCAGGATACACATGACGCAGCCAATGACAAACCTCAGATAGTGTTTCACAGCATTATCACAAGTTTCAATAAATCCCTGGTCCTTCAAGCACGAAGGAATTTCAATACCCTGCACTCAGCATTCAGAGCTCTTATTGACTCGCGTCTCCGACGCAGCCATGCTCAGAGGACTAAGAGAGGACCGTGAATTCCTATGAAATAACACACTGGCACTCAGTGGGGTGTCTCCACCCCAGGCCACTTCTGCCTTATCCTCATTAGCCCCACTCAGTTTCTATGACTCCATGTTGAGTCTGTTTATCTTCGTCTGCTGTCCCCCTCCACTGTCTTTCCACATCCTTCTGCTCTTCCTCCATCCTGACACTCCCCCCTGACTGTCTCTATCTCTCCTCCCCATCCAGCGATTACGACAGGAGCAGTGCCCTCGTCTGCCTCGGCCTGAGCGCGCTCTCATCAGGCATTCCTTATGTTGTTGCACTCAGAGAGCGGCAGCAGTGTCCTCCTTTCCCCTCTCCCCACTGTGCTTGTGCCTCTTGCTCCTGTCTCCAGGGGTCGTCAGTCTGCCATCGGGCCCCCTCTGAAGTGGTGAGCCACAGAGATTACAGCCTGATCCCCGGCGACTTGGAGATATTTTTAAGAGATGATGTTAGACATGTGAAATAAAGACTTGGCCCCTTCCTAAAATAAGGCAGGAGAGGAAACGCTGAGGACGTGTGTGAAGCTGAGACTACTTCAGGTCCGCATGCTGCTTTTCACGTGACGCAGAGGGAGATGTGGATACCAGGAGTGAAAAAGAAAGCGGAAACGTAGCTGGTGGAACTTCTTGATCTCTTGTCTTGCGGTATTCATGGTGAAGGAGCTGGAGCGTGTCATGCCTGCACGTTGCACACACACACGCACACCCATACACACACACACACACACATAGCACACACTCCACAACTGGCATACGCAGGGGTTTGCGGTTTTGGTCAGCAGGGCTCTTGCAGGGTGTGGAGAGGAGCAGAGTGAAGGGAGAGAGAGAGAGAGAGAGAGAGGGAGAGAGGGAGAGAGGAGAGAGAGAGAGAGAGAGAGAGAGAGAGAGAGAGAGAGAGAGAGAGCAGCAGAACGGTGGAAGGGTGGAACACAAAGTAAAGGCCAGTCAGATGCCTTCTCAGGCCTGAGCTATTTCCTGTGGACAAGCTGGCGGGACTATTATTGGTTGCTCCGAGGGTTCTGTGGACAAGTTACAGAGGAAATCCTGTGTGTTCCTGGAAATGGGAAACACGTTCTCCAAAAGCTTGAATGGATAACCATGTAGACGTTTCATGCTGTGCGTGATTAAGTCTGAAGGGAGGAAAACATTTGTGAATGACTGCATTACTACGGCAAAAATAAGTAAATAAATAAAATATAGGGCTTGGCACTGTTCATCTGACTGTTAATCATCCTAAAAATGACTGAGGGGCACCAATTGTTCTTTTTTTCCCTTGTATAATTTCTCACATGTTCACCATCTTGGTTTGTTTCTGCAAAGCGTGCTTACATTTGCCATTTGGCACTAAACACAGTGCAGCTGATGCTGTTTGGCAGCGTTACCGGGAGTCATCACAAGCCAGCATTTGAGCATTTGATTAATTTGAATGCTGACTTGGCCACCACAGTGGATGAGAGAGAACGCGGACAGGAGATCCTGGGTTCGTTTAGGCTGATTGGAGACTCTAAACAACCCCTGGGTGTGAATGTGTGTGTCCTGGGATGTCCTGGTGACCTGCCACAGTGAATTCACTACGGTCACCCAGTGTCACCCAACAACATTTAGGTTACAAACATTATCTATTAGCTAAGATAATGGATGGATACAACCTTTTGATTACAACTCAGTCTCAACCCATCCAAGACTTGATGTGAATGTTATGGTGAAATATCTGGTGAATCCTCCGCGGCACCTACAGTGTAAATGCCGGTAGCAAACCTCGTAGCAATTAAACCAATAGATATTTCAGTCTGTAGCAGAGTGCTGCACTGACCAGCTGCAGTCCCCTGAGCTATGCTGCCAATATGGCTAAAAATATCTGCTGCTAGGAGACCTGCTCGAGACCAGTACAGTCAAAATATCAACTTTGTCCGAAGACACAGGCTGCCCCATCGCTTCGCCCTTGACTGTGACAGGCCTCGCTTACGCCTTATTTGCAATTTCTGCTCAGGAAGCTTGCTTATCGGGGGAATTTTAATACTCTGACATCTGTGCCGATAAGCACAATTCACTGATTTAGAGGGCAGAGGAGCAGACGCTACACATCACACAGGAGGAAGCGAGATGACGCGCGATATCAAGTCGGCAGAGGATGTATTTATATCAAAAGTGCAAAGCAAAGAGCAGCCTGTTCCCTCAATTAATTTCACCAAGAGCGGCAAGGACGAAGAGGAGATGAACAGCAGTTGAACCATTATCTGATAACTTTATTATCAAGTTAAAAAAAGACAATGAATTACAATATTTACAGAATATCCAGAGATAAATGGAATAAAATTGTAAACAATCATCCTAGGCAACATCACAACCCACCATCAGGTAATCAGATTTAAATGGGAAGAAAGGCAAGAAGGAGAGATTCTAGTGTCAAACTATTGAGACAACAGTCTGAAAAGAGAAATGCATCGGAAACAAACTAAACATATATACAAGTATCCAGTGTGTTGTCAGCAGGGGCGTAACTTTGGGTAAACTGGGAATAAGACAGTCTAGAGACTGCACACAGTGAGGGATTCATAGTCATTTTCTAATAAAATGATCACAGACCAACAGACAATTTTGGGTTGACAGCTCCGTTGACCCGGGTCACCCAGGAGTTTCTCTCATCCGGGTTTTTTTTTTCCGAGCCGGGCAACAAGCTGCCTCACAAAGCTTATTTCTACAACGACAGTTTTCAAACAGGTTTACTTCCCAAAAAAAAGAAAAAAAACAAACAAAGAAAAAAAAAAGAGCTACAAGCTGGTCCTGAAAAACAGAAAACGGGCTTTGAGGTTCAGCACCAAGAAGTCAAAGGGTTTCCCGGGTTTTTACGAGGACTGAGGAGCAAAGCGGGGCTGCTACAAGAGAGCGGACGCCCTTTACTGGTCATGGAAGAAGATACTGGAGTGTCAGATGTCGGACTGGACTCGAGAGTGGGATCAGTCGGTCGACTGGGAGCCCAGTGTGGAGGTCAATCCCCAGATAAAAGGTCCAAGCAGTTTAGGTAAATGCCCCGAAAAGGAACAATTTTTACTCTTGTTTCTCACTGTGCCACCTTCTATTTTGTCTCCTTCACAACAAAAACAAAAAACAAAAAACCAAAACAGCCCTGACCGAGAACTGCATGACTTTCCTTCACATGTTTAAATATTGTACAACCACACTGCTCTTCCTATCTGCTCATTCCCATTACAGTACAAAAAGAGGAGATATTTTTCACTGTAACCAGACATTGTACAACAGTGTAATAATGTTGGATTGGGGACTCAAAAAGCCCCTAAGGGTTAGCTATCATGATCTTTAGATTTTTTTTTTTCCGTCTTTTTCTTTTTTTTTCTTTTTAAATGAGAACACCGAAAGGAAAAAAGGGTTAAAGTATCCTTTCTGAAACACCACAGTTCAAACACTTAACGAGTAGTTTTGTTTTCTATACATGGCTGCAAACATGTAGATCACCTGGGTCCCTACCCACAGAATTCCAAAAAATTCCAAAGGTCCAAACCCAGATTTCCCATTTCCATCAATGATTCAATGCTAAGGAAGGACAATCAAAGCAGCAAGCACACCAGGCTTAGTAAATATTTTGGTACCAAGAACACAGTTACATCAACTGTGCTCCCCTGCTAATTCGATATTGTCATGTTCAGCCATTTTACTTGAGACTGTTTAATGTTGCTTAATCGATCTTACCGGAATTAGACATAAATTTGACATAATTGCTATTTATTATCTTATAAGGCTTTAGGGCATTCAAGCAGCAACTTCCAACAAATACAATCTCTGCCTTTTGTCAGTATCAACAAGAACGTGACAACTTTGTCTACAATGAAGCACACAAAACGCAGGCTGTGTCAATGCAGGATGAGAATTTAAAGGTGTTGAAGTTTGAAGGGGGTGGAGGAGGAGGAGGAGAAGGAGAAGGAGGAGGGGGAGGAGGAGGAGTGGGGGGGGGGGGTTGACACCTTTCAAAAGTCTTCAGTATTTCAGTCCCAGTGGCAAGCCTCTTTTGTACATGTGGTAACAGACGGTTGCAAGGCTTCCTGACCTGGTTACACTTGTCTTTTCAGTGAATCCTGTCGCACGAATACGGATCAGAGACTGTTTCCGCGCCATCAGTCGTGAATTCGGCGAGCAGCAGATTTGAGTTTTACCTCGATAGCGCCGTGTCTGTCGCCTCGGGAGCATGGACATGTAAATATGGGGCAATGAGAAGAACCTGGACGGAGCTGAGGTAATCACCAGGGCTGACTGTGAAGGGAGGAGCATGCAAACGCATTTCTGAAAATGCCTTTTTTTTTTTGTTTTTTTTTAATAGAACTTCATTTGTGATGCACAAAATACTAAAGATTCACACACACACACACACAAAAAAAAACACTGAAAGTTCAAGTAATACAAATGAATTTCACTGAATCTTTGCGACAGATATTTGGTAAATATACCAAAGCTTACTTGCATGGCTTACTGTAATCCAAATGTGAAAGCACACCCACATTTCACCTGTTTTTACCGTTGCAGGATTTTCCATTTGAGCAGTAATTGGAGAGTAATTTAACATATTCCAAACTATTCAGGGTTCAATTAGGGTGACACCACCAGTGATGGACAGGAAAATAAACTATATACAGTACTTACTGTGCATATCTTTTGATACGTCCATCAGCAGTTTGAGAGGCTAAACCACATTTCTTCATGGTCTCAACAACAATCGCAATTTTTTCCAAATTCCAAATTTTCCCGAAAAGGCACATATTAGAAGAACAAAATAGCTTTTTATATATTTTTTAGAGAATTTGGATGATTCCCCTGGTTGATTCATACCGCTTGCTTGTTTTTGTTGTCTGTGTCTGTTTTTAAAGCTATCAAAGCCATACAGGAGGATTGCATTGTAAGGCACTTGGCACTGGCTTCAACACTCAGCCTTGGTGGTCGACATGTGGTCGCGTGCCCGGCGAAATCGAGACCGCAGCCAGGGGTGAGCTGGTTCTGGACTGGACGACTTCATACCTTTTTTTTTTTTTGTTGCTTTCCTTTCTTTTTTTTTCGTGTCCGCGGATGCTCACCTGCGGCGCGAGGACAGGACGGTCGGCTTCTGACTCTGACACATTGGAATAACAAATCCCGCAGCGAAAAGACAAGTGTAACCCCCGTGACGATGCGTTGTGATAAAACCACAGTCGTCGAGACCTGCAGACCTGCGTCTCGGGCCAACGGACACCTGCGTCGCACAGGCCGCAGTCATGACACGTTGAACATCACCTCTGATGATGTGTATCGATCTGTCGAGGGGAGATCGCCTCCACGGCCTGACGTTAACGGACAATGTAGTAGCACAGTCAAAATGCGAAGGGGCGCCACAGGCTGAAGGCTTATACGCAGTATAATATTAAGGGACCTAAGGTATAGCAATTTGCTACAAACGTTAGGGGGGCATTGTCAGTGTTTCTACGAACGAGGACTTTGAACACGTGTGATTCCACTAAAACAGATAAGGTGCGACTCTTCCTCAAGGAAAAACTTCTACACGTTGAACACAAGGCAAAGGATGGGGAACAAAAAAGAACATTCTCAACAAGGAAAGGTTGCACTACGGCGGGTTACAGCTTTAAATGCTTTCATTACTCGTTTGTTCCTTTTACTTAATTTTACAGTAACCCTTCTTTTTTTGGGGGGGGGTGAGGGGGGGGGGTGAGGGCGGGGGTTTGGAGTAAAAGGTGCTTCAAATGATAAAATGCTAAATTTAGTTTAATCATTTTGGACAACATTCTTCATAAATAGCTCACTTTTTTTTATTCTATTTTCTTTTAGTTTTTTTCTTTTTTTTTTTTTAATGTAGGTGGGATCTTTTCACTGTAGATTTGACCAGAATGTCAGCAATAAAGAGTTCTGTTCACTATTGGTTACCAATATATAAGATCTGTCCTAGGGGACTGCCCGTTCAGAGAGCTCAGCCGTTTTTATGCAGCACAACCTAATACTTAAATATGTAACACCTAAAATCTACTAATGCGCCAACTCAGAACAAGTCACTTTTTTTTCGGTTTCCATCCCGTTTTGTTTTTTTTTTTCTTTTTCTTTTTCCTTTCCCTCGCGCTTCCTTTCGACGGTCCTACGCTTAGAACGATCCGTCTCGGCGCCGGCCGTCCTGCCCCGGACTGACCGGTTTCGACCAGCGCGGCGAATCGAAAAGAGGCCACGATCGAGCTCAACCCAACTGTTGATCCTTTTTGGTGTGCAGCGTTTCTTTGTCCTCCACGCACGGGCCGCTTCTCGGTGGCGGCTCGGCTTCCTCCTTCCTGCCGCCGGACAGGTCCAGGCCCGCGTCCGCCGGGACGGAGGAGCCGGTGGACGACGCCGAGGAGTCCAGTGCGGAGGTGGTGCTGGTGTCCAGTCGGCTGCTGTTCACCGTCCTAATGGGAGAGGAGGGAGCGGAGGCGGACGTTTTTACACGCACTTGTTGGTTGAGATGTCGAACAGTGGAACCTCGAGATACGATATTAATTCACTCTGGAAGGGACTTCCTATCTTAGGAATATGAGAAATTTCCCCCAAAACTGTTGTATATGGTGTAAATATATGACGAGGTCCCACTGTATTCAGAAGTAGATACATGCAGTGTGCACAGAGTGGTAAATACACAATCATACATAATGTTTTGGAAAGTCTTTGGATTTTTTGGATAGGCACGTATGTGCACAGTCGAGACCTCATGGTGGCACTAGATGGTGATCCGTCGGGCGATCGACACATTTCTCTCTCTCTCTCTCTCTCTGTCCACAGTGGTCACACATTAACAGCTCTGCCGGTCCACATCCTGCTGCTCACCTGTCCGGCCGCGCACACCCGCACACCTGTTCCCACGGCCCGATTGGCCCGACTGTAAACACACACACACCCATACCCCCGTGCACTCTAACGTGCTCCTTCCAGACTCTTCTACCTCTGAGTCGATGTGACCTGACTCGGTGCAGCTGCTGCAGGATGGAGAATTTCTTATTTTGGTTTTAGACATTATTCGGACGCAGCGGTCTAAGAAAATAGAATAATCCCGTCAGATTGGTGCTACACAAACAAGAAGCTACTTGTAAACACAATACCAAATGTTCTCCTCCAGTCGTCATAGGACCAAATATTGAAACTGGATTCAGTTAACTTTATTTCCTGGAATTTAATTAGATTAGTATATTCTTTCCGACGCGTGGCTGAGTGACTGAATTTCTGTGAATTGCAGTGAAGGCGATTCTTCAGCCTGTGATTCACATTCAAATTCACCATTCAACATCCCGGGGGCGAAAAAACCATTAAATCCAAATTCCAGCTGCTTGAATGGGACGGAGGAGCCAATTGCGAATTCTAAATTTTGCACGGCGCCGGTCTGACTCAACCTGTACGATTTCCCTCCCTCCCTCCCCCCCTCCCTCTCTCTCTCTCTCTCCCACCCACCCAGCCTGGTCTCTCTGCTCAACCACAGCGGCCCTGCCTCCGGCGTGACCCCCCCCCCCCCCCCCCCCCCCCCACCACACACACACACACACACACCTCCCGAAACCCCCGACGTGTGTCCCAGAGAGAGCGGGGCTCACGCTGGGACGGAGGGAGGGAGCAGGGCGAGAGAGAGAAACAATACTAACATGCCGTGACGCAGGACGTGTCGCTCCCACTCCACGCTGTTGGTGAAGCAGCGGGCCGCAGAACTCGCAGGGGAGGCGCTTCTCCGCTCCGCTGGTGCTGGTGCTGGTGGTGGAGGCGGCGGTGGTGCTGCTGCTGCTGCTGGGAGACGCCAGCACCTCTGGGAGACACAGGAGGTTCAACGGCTGGTCAGTGCTCTCCTCGTTTGATACCATACAACACAATTTAATAGCTCGCCAGCCACCGTCGGCCCCGGACTCGGGTTACAGTGTAATGTGTCAGGCCGAGGTTCGAGTTTCAAGTGAGTTGTTATTAATCCGAGGGAGAGGGGAAAACGCTTTGTTTTGGGAGGGTCGTCGGGGCGAAGGAGGATCTCGCTAACTAACTTGGGGTGTAATAATTGTCTCCCATTCGTCCGTTACCCGGGCCGCTTTGTATCCTAATGGTGTCTCAGGGGTCGGCCGGTGCCTATCGCCAGCACACAGGCAGGGAATAGACCCCGTCCGCCACAGGACACGCAGACCACTCACTCTCACACTCACACCCGGGAGCAATTCAGAGCCTCCATTCGACCAAAAATGCATGTTTTTCCCTCCTCGGTCCCTAATCGCCAAAAAAGGCCACCTTGTGGCCGTTGAGTTTGGTGATTTTATATGAATAAAAATACAATTTGGCATGGGAAGCGGATCCTACCCATCATCTGTTTCCAGATCCTCAAACTGGAATCTACAAAAATTGGTATCAGCAGGTCACACACACGCAGACAGACGCACACACACACACACACGCGCACACACACAAAGAAATTGGATGTGGGATTCGGCCAAGGAAATTGCAATCAGTTCCATCCTTACAAATTTGCGTCTGCTGCCGTGCGGACCTGAGATGACCGTCTGCCGTCTTTGTACAACAGTGGCCATCGAGTGACCTAATGAGTTCTAAGCAAGAAAAGTGAAATGGGAAAATCAATTCGGAGTAGCCCTGTGACTTTTGGGAAGACAAAGCGGGTGCGGGTGGGAGAGCGGCTAGAGCACGTCGCTCATCACGTCTTAGTCATGGCCCCATTTATTTGGCTCAACCGGAGACCGCGGGTGATTCTTTTTTCCTTTTTCCACATGCATCACAACTCAGTATGAAGTACAGACAGAGACAGACAGCAGAGACTTTCCAGTGGAGAGCCATTCATAGAGTATAGAGAGAAATAAACTGAGAAACATACTGCACTTCAATGATATTCATTCAGTTTTTTTTTTTAAATGAATATCTGCACTGAGATCTGTTTTCACCTTGTAGGGCAGGCCTCTCTTCCTCCACCTCCTTGACTTCTTCGGACTCCTTGACCTCCTCCATCTCTTTCTCTTCCTCCCCTTCCTCCTCCTCCCCCTCCTCTTCATCCTCTCCTTTGATGTCTTCCTCCATCTCCGCGTCGTCCGCCTCCCCCTGCTGCCGCACCAGGCTCTCCACCGTTTCCATGCCTTCGTCCTCCTCCTCCTCCTCCTCCTCCTCCCCCTCCAGCGCCTCCGAGATGGCGACCTTCCCCTCTGTGACCATCTCCATCATTTCCCCCTCCTCTTCCTCCTCCTCCTCCTCCCCCAACTCCTCCTCCTCCTCCTCCTCCTCTGCGCTGCTCCCGGGCTCCTGCATCATCTCCAGCTGGTCCAGGTTGACCCGGCCCATCAGCTCAAAGTTGCGGATGACCTGAACACAAACAGCAGGTGTTAAACAAATTTGCCAGACGAGCCTTTGCATTTTTCCTTTCTGAGCAGGCGGAAACTATATTCACCGAGCACTACATCCACGGAAGCTCAGATCAGCTTCATCTCTATTTATCAGGTGAATACTGATGTGAAGTGAAGGCCGACTGCTCAGACTTAAAAGCAGGCACATCTGGTGTTAATCTGTAAAAGCGTATGAATGAATACTTTAGATTTGTTTTTCACTTATTTGCATCTTGGGTTTGTTAGCAGGGCTGTGCACCTTCACAGTGTTGCAGGGGTTCATCTCAGGGCTAGACACACACACACAGACACACACACACACACACACACCTTCCACTCTCACACCTAGGGGCAATTTAGAGTCTTCAATCGATTGTAATGCATGTTTTTAGACAGCGGGAGGTGAACACAACAACACAGAAAGGCCATTGGGGATGAGGACCTTCATGCTCTAAGGGAACCACGTTATTCCATGTTATTGTATGTGGTGGAACGGTGCAACACGGATCTAGAAACAACCAATTAAACAACTGATGGAACGGATCCAGGACACCGAAATCACAATAATATCAGTAAATATCACACAGCACAGAAAGCCACTTCCTGTGGGTTTGTGAACTGCACCAGTCCAAGGAAGAGCAAGTGACTTTGTTCTGCCTCTTGAAGGTGGAGGCCTGTCATCTCTCCAGCCAGAGGTGGATTTCTGAGCTGCAGGATGAGATCATGAGTCAACGGGAAGGATCTGAAACGGGACTGTTTCAACAAAGAGGGCGGAAGATTTTTGATGACAGAACCAGATCACCTCGTGGCTTATGCATCTTGTCACGGGTGACGTCACTGGGTCTGAGCAATTCCCTCCTCCCACGCTCCCCGAGGAGCTGCAGCCCTGCAACATCCTCCCTCCCAGCAGTGACAACGCCTGCTCCTCTCCTCCTCCTGCCGAGGAAGAGTCCTCTCTCCCTCCCTCCCTCCCTCTCTCCCTCCCTCCCCGCCTCACCCGGGACTAGGATTTGTTTGTTTGCCTTGATTTGCTTTCTGGTCCCTTTTTGACCTTCGGAGGCAGAACTGAAAGCTCAGCACGCTGCCATGTGGCTTGTAAACAGCGTCAAAGCGTCATCGAGTCGCATTCAGAGACAAACAGTGATGCAACTGGAGCGCCACAGACCGAGGACAATGAACTCAGCCGATCCAGGAGGATAGTTTCCAGATCACACCGAAAAAACATGACCTAATCTCCAAAAGGCGTGAAGTCAGAAATGACAAATTTACTTGTGAGCAGGATTTACTAGATTTGCTTGCAAGTAGGATTCGATTCTCTATTTTTGCCTTTCACTGGTCTGGACTGGCAGAAAAGAGCCTGAAGCGAATTTTTGGCCACCCGATGCTGTCAGTCATTGGTAACACCTTCTTCTCCCGGTATCGCAGCTTGTATAGACTTTTATTATTGTAGAGTCTTTCAATTCTTGTTTTCTTGGGAGAGTTTTCGCTCATTATTCTTGCAAAAAAAAAGTCCAGTTTGGTGAGATTCACCGGCCCGCTTGTTTACAAGGCTTGATTCTAAAATACATCCGAACGGTTGCACGGAGATATCAATTTCTGCGCTTCTGATGCACGAGAGGATTTTCTCATCGTTCTTTCATGAAGGTCATATTTGTACGGGAGAACACTGCACCACCACTTTGAGAGTCTGACAAATGCTTGCTGAAGGTCTTTCTGGCTGGCAAACCGGGCCTTTGATTTGCTTTTAATCCTACGAGCACCTCTCGCTGAAAGTTTCCGCCCAGACCTCAACTTGACCTCCCCTGTTCCTGTTAACTGCCATTCCTTAATTACATTACCAGCGGAGGAAATGATGACCCGAGAACACTTTGCTCTCTTATTAGAGCCCTCTACTGTTTTGTGGGCATCGCTTAGTTATAGTTAATAATAATAGTTAATAATACTAATGGTAAGAATGACTAAGCTGCTGCTTAGAGGAAACCTTGTTTCCTGATCATGGGGCCAATGTTTGAAGAGCATCTGGTGTTTTTTTTTATTTTCTAAACTTGTCAGCCCACATGCAGAGAAGGTTTCACCTGTGGTGCTTTTTCGTTCTATATACTGCATGTCTAATTCTGTCTTTCCTTCTCCATATTTATTATGTTTCCATCCATCCATTTTCTTACCTGCTCTGTACACTGAAGTGTTGCAGGATCTACTGGTGCATAAGGCACAGGCTGAGCATGCAAGCTGGACAAGTCATCGGGCCATAGCAGGACACACACACACACACACACTATTCGCTCTCACACACTCACACCTAGGGGCGATTTAGAGACTCCAACTGGCCTAAATAAAATGTTTTTGGTGGTAGCCGGATAAAACCCACAGAGACACAGGGTGACCATGCAAACGCTACACCACTCAACCACGGTGGCCAATATTCTTTGCGTCACATATTTTCAATAGTTACAAATGTGACGACTTTGCTCCTGGACCAAAGCAGAACTTAAAATCAGTTTTCACAAAGAGATCGGCCTATGTAGAAATAATTGCAGGACAGATGTGAGCTTTTGTTGTGGGATCCAGCTGCCAGTGCCTGGGGACATATTTGATTTAGGAGTGGCTGGCATCACCACTGGACACTGTGGGAACGCAGACAGCTGACAGGCTGCACGATTGCCCCCCCTCCCATAAAACCAGCAAAGACCGTACAGAAACAACCTGAGCGGTCCGAAATGACAGGAGCTGTCATTTCGCGCGTCAGAGCCGCTAAGCCGTCTGATTACGTCTGATGAACCGCAATCAGCGAGGCTCTCGGTGGGCGATGCGAGGGGAAGTCTCTCATCTGCCAAATGAGCTTCACGGAACAGTTGTCCCACTTTCTACACCAAGCATGTCAAGTGTGTAAAGCAAAAATTAAATTTTAGCTGCGCAAAACTCCTGCGTGCGTGTGCGTATGCGTGCATCGCGGCGTGGACTCGGACTGACCTTGTGCTCGAGGCGCAAGTGCTCCTCGAGCTGGCTCCGGCGACTGCTGTCGTAGTAGCAGAGCTGGCACTGGTACGGCTTGATCTCGGCGTGCTTCTGCAGGTGCAGCTGCAGGGCCTGGTCGCTGGAGCATGTGAAGGTGCATTTGTGGCAGCGGAACACCAGGCCCTGGAGGTGACGCGACAGCTTGGAGCGGCTGACCTCCAGCGGACCCACGCGCTCCTCTGGCGGTGGGAAGGGGAGCGAGGCGAGGCGAGGCGAGGCGGGGTGAGGAGGTCAGTGAGGAGAGAGGGAAGGAAGGAGAGAGACACAGCGAGAGAGAGAGAGAGAGAGAGAGAGAGAGAGAGAGAGAGAGAGAGAGAGAGAGAGAGAGAGAGAGAGAGAGAGAGAGAGAACCACAGAAGGGGAAGTGGAGATGTGGTAGAGTGGGAGAGACAGAGAGTGTGACCTTTATTTCACACACATACAGTTCCTCTATGCTTTTCTCACATAAAGACTATTTGTACCCCCCACCCTCCCCTAACAAAAAAATACAGCTTTGCGTTGCCTTCATCTCTGTCTTTCTCATGCTCATTCTCACTTCCTGCATGCGATGCCTTCAGTTTTCAGTGAGCATCACAAAAACAAGAAAAAAATCATCTATGTATTTGTGGTCTGTTTTAAAAGCGCTGCTGGAGTTGGAGCAGAGAGAACTGTTGCAAAAGTCCATCAACAGTCAGTACCCAAGTTGTGAGGTTTTAATTTGGCCCGACTCACAGTCGATACTGGTACGAGCAAATGCATGGAGCCGCATTGACGTGCAGCCACTCTCTGCCGCGTCTGAGTGGCAGAATATAAAGTCGGCGCCTGTTGCTCCGGAATTAAGAGAGAAATCTCTCAGTGTCACAACACCGCCGCCCGGGTTAATCAATCTGCAATACGGCCCACGAGAGGCTATGATCTCGAGGGTGGGTGCTGCTCTTCGTGCGTGTTGTCCAAGCCTGTGACTTGCGTACCAAGAGTCGAGCGGCGGGATGAAGGTGAGAAGAACCAGCGGGGAGCGCCGGCAAACCCGCGCCAACGTGGCGGCAGAACCACCGTCGCTGGCTTGCGACCGCATGTCGAAAAAAAAAAAATTCTGTTTTTAACACCAATTGGACTGATTCAGCTAATTGAGGAGGCGCCTGGACGCGGGCCAAGAAGCGCTCTAGCAGAAGTCGCCCGCAGGCTCCGTCTTCTCATCTCACTCTACGGAACCAGGGGATAAGCGCGTCTCCCAGAAGCTACGCCTGTCAAAATTGGAAGTCTCCTCCATCCCGGGGTGGGGTGGGGGGGGTGGGGGGGGGTGGGGGGGGGGGGGGGGGCTCAATATCGCGTACCTCTGTGCAGGACGATGTGGTCGATCATATTGCTCTTTTGTTTGGTGTGATAGAGGCAGAGGGGGCAGCGCAGGTCCTTGGGGGGTTCTTCGGGCGCGCTGTTGCTGTGCCCGGCCTCCACGTGCATGGTGAAGGTGTTCCTGAAAGGAGGAGGAGGAGGAGGAGGAGGAGGAGGAGCGTTAAGCACACCAAGTTACAAAGCAAATCCACATGACCCGGGTTTCCTTTTCACACTCTTACTTGTAGCAGGTGAAGAAGGAACAGTCTTTGCACTTGAAGAGCTTCTTGCCGCCGTGGCGGTCCCTGTAGTGCCGACGCAGGCTCTGCATGTACCCGGAGCTGAACTCGCAGAACTCGCAGGTGAGGACGCAGTCCGGCCGGTTGTCGCCGGAACCCAAGCAGCCAGGTGCCGAGCTGGAAGACAACTGACTGCGGGAGGCCAGCTGGTAATGACTGAGCTGCTGCCGAACATCCGCCGGCTCCAGGTAGGATGGGTCTGGGAGACGGGCACACAGATTCAGAGGGGACCCGTTCATCACACTGTGCATTGTTAAAAGAGTAAACCAGGAAACCAGTTCTGGCTTTGACCACTCGAGAAAAACAGGATCTAGATGGAAAAAATGACAAAACTATGAAATATTTCAAGTATCAACGCGGAATTGTTTTGTAATCCATGCATCATGTGTTTCGTATTTTAGTCCGGGTCGACCCCTAGGAGAAACACTGCACTAAACTGTACGTAGTGCAGCGAGTCCTGCTCCACTTCCCCTTGGCTACAATGGCCGCTTTAACATCAACACATCAGTATTCCCAATACAACGATGCCCTCGTATATAATAACACATCAGTCGCTGGGGACCTCCTCCAGCAGGCTGAGCACTTGCCACGTTTAATTACATACGGCAGACAAATGTGTCTGTGCATTTACTTCTTTCGGATTGGACAGCTCCGGGAAACAATTCACAGGTCTGCAGTTTCCTAAAGCTTTTTCAAACCCTTTTCCACGTACAGTGAACTTCACCTTCACGACCAATCAGAAAATCACTGCATGTGCGCTCTAAGTAATTTAAAAAAAACAACAAAAAACCCAAGTATGAGAAAATGTTGTCTTGCCACAATCATCATCTTCTGCAATAGAAGAATGATCCATTGTCACACCCCCAGTATTACGGTGGGGGGGTGGTATGAAGGCAGAGAATAAACTGTGGACAGGTCAACAGTCTCTCTTCGGCCATGCTCACACCTAGAAACAATTAAGAATCTTGACCTAAACATGTTTTTGGACGATAAGGAGACCAGAGGACCCTGAGGAGACACTGGGAGAACATGCAAACTCCACACAGAAAGGCCCTCGGTCCGACTGGGAGTCAATAATAAAACCATAATAAATCATTCTGCACATTTCTAAAGGATTCCGACGACAAGGAGGCGCAGCACTTTGGAGATGAAGTGCTACTGCGATGCACATTTTTGCACAGCAGGAGGGACTTTAACCCACTTTATGTCTCTCCTCCAAACTGACTCATCTGCTTGTTCAACTCCGAGAGACATCAGATAATTGCTGCATAAAGACAATGCATATGTAAGGCAAATATGCGAAGTGCTTAATTAAGAGGCTCTGGGCAGACAGCAGCTGATCCTACAGGAAGCTGTGCCCCCCCCACCCACCTCCCACTCTTCACAGACACAGGAGTGTAACAGTGTCTGTCATCACTCGTCCTCTAACTCGTTCCCCGCTCATTCCCTTTCTCAAGAGTCTATAATATCAGTGAGCAAGCCCATCTTCTTGTCCTACTTTGAGCCTCCAACACATCAATAAATAAACCGCAGTGACACTAATAGAATATCTATCCACGTGAAAAATGCTTCAATCAGCACTTGCAGTGTGAGGAAGGATGGGGAAAGGGGGGGAAAAAACTTTATTTAAAAACTTTGTGAAACGCTTGGGATCTTTTTTTTTTGGTTTTACTTGTGCAGACGAGGCAAGGGGATTCGCACGAATCAAACAATGCCACTGTTGATTCATGCTTTTAATATCCTCTCTGCATCATGGAGAAGTGTGGAGGGTGGCAGATGGGGGGCAAACGCCGTCACGAGGCGGTGATGTGTCTTCTCGAACGGATTAGTGGTCAAAACTGTCTGTTAGGTAGGAAGGTATTAGGAATTCCTCTGTGTGGAGCTGGAGAAGATGGTGGAGGAGGAGGAGGAGGCTTCTAAATGTTTTCAGTGTGACTTTAAAGCAGGGGGCAGGATGTGGTTGGAGTTCAAAAGACCCTGGGTGTTTTATTCATGGTGTCGGCAGGTGCTACCGTTTAACACCGGCAGCTATATTCAAAACATTTCCCAAGATATCCAAGTAAACACCGGAGCCGATCGAATGTTAATCTAAAAAAACACAAAACAAAACAAAACAAACCCTCCGCTCTACACGGCAAATCTAAGAATCGCAGACACCCGACCGAAGGTAGCTACTACTGGCACCGAGGAGAGACACTCAATATGTCAGCTCCGCTCTCTCTCAATGCTCTGCTTGTCTTGGTGGGGCACAGCTGACAGTGGTGGTTGGTGCACTGAGGAATGCTGCCCCGCTCCAGCTCCGGGGAAGATTCCACAGCTCCGGCAGCAAGGTGACAGCTGCTGCCAAGAACAGTCTGTGAGCGAGGAAACCACGGGCAGCACACAGCCACCGAAACACCTCGAGCGGCATCAAGGAGCCGGCTGCGACGCCTACCTACCGAGGAGGTGCCTCTTTGACAGGAAACCGCGAGGAGAGAGGGGGCGGCGACGCAGTCGAACAACGGCAGCGAAACTACTGAAATCTAGTAAAATCTGTTCAGACGGCGGGCAGACGGCCGGTCGATAGCAGCTCGTCATTTCCTCTTTTCAAAAATGAATTAATGGCGTGAAAACTGACGCAACCTGGGAGATGAGAAGTGAATGCACATTTGTCTTTGATAAAAGATCAGATTTCTAATGTGGCACTTTGGTTTCCTTTGCTTTAAAAGAGGGCAGAGTGAATTACATGATTATAAATCAATTAATCGAGTTATCAACAAATATTACTGTTTTTGACATTCATTGTTTGCAGCCACTAAAATGTGAAGGTCAGATGTTTTTCTTTATCCTACAATGATAGTTGACTGCAACTGTATGCAGCTGTATAATGATCTTGAACAGTTGAGAATAATAATGATAATTCTGTCTGGTTTTCTGACACAGGTCAAATAATATCTCATACACTGTACATATCCTACCATTATCTTACCCACTTTGTCTCCAGTTCACATAGGGCGAAGGCAGGACAGGTTACCAACCAGTCCATCGTATGACACACACACGGACACACACACAAACACACACAACCATTCACTTTCACACAGGAGAACATGCAAACACAGGACGACCTGGGAGTAGAACCCAGATCTTCCCTGCTGTGAGGCGACAGTTCTTACCGTTAAGTCTCTGTGTCACCCCATTATATTCTAGACACATTATGTTTTTTCTTTTTTTTTTAAAAAATCACATGAGACATTTTCTCCCAAACAAAATAAACTGTTCATCCCACTGACACTTCCTCCGATCCGGCTCGGGCAGCCTTTAACGTGATCTATCTCACCATCTATCTCAAATCTACTGAAATGACATCATTACCATCCGTGGCCAGGGGGCTCTGCTCTGCTTCAGTGGCCGGCCGGGACGGCCTGTGGGTGGCCTGAGCAGCCTGGGTGGCAGCGCGGAGCTTGTGGAGGGTGAGGGCCTCACCGTGGTCTCTGAGGGAGTGCTCCTTCAGCTGGCTGATGGTCATGGAGGAGAAGGGGCACGACAAGCACTTGTACATGTGCTGCTCACCTGCGGGAGAGCCACGGAGCCGGGAGTCAGCAACTTGACTAATGTAATTAAATTCACTGTACAGTGCGCGGGCCGAATTATCTGCAGAGGCCTGAAAAGTGCTGGAGGATGCTTTCTGAGAGCACAAACACTGCAGCGATAATAGACACATCCAAACAAAGCTATTCCCCTCGGAGCCCGGCTGCAACAAATGTGTCGTCCTATACTCACTTAGCGCTCCCCGTGGACTCATTAGCATAAATCTGATAGAAAATATGAGGAGCAGCAACCTTTATTTAAGTGCCATTAGAATTGAAATGTTTTGAGATATCAGAGATTAACATGAACTTGGGAAAATACAAGCAGGGAAAATACAAGCAGGGTCCACGTGGCAGCTTTTCAACTTTAACTTTCCCTGCAGCCAGTGTGGAAGAAAATCACCGGCACTGTATAAAAAAGTAGACTACATGCGGTATACTGCTAATTAGACGTTTTCATTACCCCTAAAATATGCAAAATCGAAAAACTGATATAATAGTAATAGAAATGCCCCTCAATTATCAAAAGACATTTCAAACAGTCTTATGAGGTTGAGTTTTTTTTACTGATATTTTGATATAAAAGTGTGCTGCAAAAGTATGATGGAGACATTTTTTTCTGTAGGAGTCACATGACCAGTTCACTTCAAATAGGATGGTGTGGTATATGTGCACAGAGGAGGAGAGTGAAGTTGTAAAATACCTAATAAAACCATAAAAATCATAAAATGTTTTAAACATCCATCTTCTCGATTCTCACGTGACAAAAATTATGGGATGTCCCGAGAGTAGACTCAACAAAAAGTACAGTTTATACGCAGAACATCCTTCAAAGGAAGTAGCAATTGTACTTTGTTGTACATTTAGAAACATCGCTTTTATTTTGAAACACAGCTAAAGTCATGTAGGATCCTGTCGATTGGCTGCTGTTGTTGCAAACCTCATCGTTGTTCACTTCACCTCAAATGAAACGAGAGGCAAAGTGACACACCTTGTGTGGGACTGACCTGGCGCTGTTTTGGCTAATGTGTGTCTAGTGGCTAACGCTTTGGTGCAGCTTTGAATGCACCTGCGGTGATGCCGAGCCTCCGGCCTCCTGTTGGCCGTTGAATACATTTTCCTTCAAAACCCAAATGCAATCCTGCGGTTTGGAGCTGCTGCAACAGCTCGACGAAAACTCCCTCCAAGAACTTGTTCGCTCCGAGACGATGGAGCCGAGGCGCCTTTTATCGTCACGCTCGGAGAGCACAAAGGTAGAGAGCCGCGCCGCGAGCCGCCCTGATGAAATTGAAACACCGATTGCGTCACAAAATGCAGCCAATCGCCTCCCCCCCCCCCCCCCCCCCTCTTAAATTGCTTTGTGTCAATTATCCTCAACAACAGCCGCCGCCGCTCCCCCTTCGCTGACAGCACTCAAACGCCTTTTGAAAATTGGCCTTTCTAGTTTGCCGGTCCTGCCATTGTTTCTTTTTGCTCGCGTATTGATCGCTCAGGTGGAGCGTCTTTTTTTTTTCACCCCCCCCCCTTCTCTTTTTTTGTTGTTTTTTTCAGAAAACGATCCCAGGCGTCTGTCTGGGCGTTTGTTGCTCCTCGCCCCGTCTCGGAGTAAACGGCGATAGCGCAAAACGTCTATCCGCACGAACAACATCTACATCCCAACGTAAGTCTTTTAGATAATAAGAGGCGCCTAACGTGTGCAGAGCGGACATGAGGGCTGCTGCGGTGGTTTATGAACTGCACGTTTCTCCATGTGGAAGTTGACAAACGCCTGGCAAGTCACGGAGTCGCAGCAGCTATAAGGTGTGATTTTTATATGTGGCGCGTGCGTGTGTGTGTGTGTTTTCCTTTACCTGTGTGTGCCTTATGCAGGTGGCTCTTCAGGCGACTCACGTAGGCAGATTTAAAGGGGCAGAGCTTGCACTTAAACGGTTTGTGGTGCCCGTGGTGCGACTGCACATGTCTGTCCAGACTGCAAACAAACACACACGCACACACACACACAAACACAAAAAAAGAGGGGAGGATATGAGATAAGAGGATAAAAGATGTGGAAAAAATAGATGAAACCAGGACAGAAAGGATAGCAGATAAAGAGAGAAAGTGACAAGAATGGAGTGGAGAAGAGAGAGCAAGAGCAACTCGACTCTACAGCGTCCGCTTTGATGACTTGAACAGCGGGGCTTTTTCAGCAGCATCTGAGGCGCTCGATTCTGTTTACCTCGCAAACAACAGCCGCACATTCCCAATGACTACAGAACAAGGAGCCGTGGGGTGAACTCATCTACCCACAATCCCCTGGTGGGAATGAGTGTGTGAGTGCCTGTGGGGACAGTGGCTGTGTTTTTAATGCCAGCCTCCTAGGTGGCATGGGAATGCGGCTTCTTTCTGGGTCAGGGCACATACAGTACAGAGGGATTACACCTGGGAGCTCAGAGGAGATGAGGACTCTCTCTTCCCGGCGCGCTCTGTGTCTCTGTGATGGATAAAACAAATCACACTACCAAAACTGTCTGTCTCGCTGTAATGTTTGTCTTGCTCTCCTAGGAGGGAGGAAATGTTCGAGAAGATTGAAGATTCAAAGGGGCTGGTGGTCGGGTAAACAGAGGAAAGGTGTAAAACCGTGCGCTATGTACAAAACGACTTTAACATCCAGCTGATTTGTAGAGCAGCTGGAGGGAGATTGCTGAGGTACAGGAGCTGCACAGTGCACGCGCTGGAGTCGTGCACGAGCGCAAAATCTGATTTATTCGCGGCTATTTATGAAATCATTCACCTTGAAAGTTAAAGTTGTAAGTATTGATTTTCCTGTTTTTACTACAAGTCAAATTCCAAAGCAAGTCAATTTTCATCAGAATCTTAAAGCGGGCACATCTTTGACACATTGCTCAAATGGAAACGGCGCAGAAACTGCTCATTTATTGATTCATATCATCGGTGTGACTGAATTCTGACATCTGTTGAGTCCGCCACGTGAATGAGGAATGACCTCTAAAGGTTCAGTTGCTCTCAAGCAAACATGTCGCCGGGTCCTCGGGATCTCAACTCTTTGGACTTTGGGATGAACCGCTTTCAGCACAAACAACCGGCACATTTCATGTCCTATAAATACCTCATAGTCTCCGCTGTCTTTGATAGAGTCCACCTATCTCACACTGCATCTGCACTGTCTCTGCATACACGAGTGAGCAATCGCAGGGCAGGGTTTTACTCCCCCCCCCCCACCCCTCCCTCGCCCTCACATCACAGCTGTGCTGCCTTACTCTGACTCAAACCAAACACTTCCTGCTGATGCTACTTCAGAGTAAAAGCACTCCCACTGGCAGAACAGGTCTTTTATTGTGAAGATGACACGGGAAGCGCATGTCTGTCTCCACAGTCTGAGCTGTCTGTCAAAACTAGGGCTCAAATCTGTCCATCTACCTATTATGTATCTATAAGGGGTGTTAGAAAAGAAATCAATAATCGATGAATTTAACTGTATTACTGGTGATTATGAATGGATTAATACATTTTCAAACATCAAATAAATGATAGGTCTCATTCATCTATTGTGAGGCTGTAATAAAGTCATAGGTTGAAGCCAACAATTGCTGTTGCTTTAGTCTTTTCATTGTTGTTGACTGTTATTAATTGTGAGAATGTATTTATTAGAACACCCAGTTTATTTATTTATATCTAAGGCAATGTCAAAACAATGAACCGCCCATCTCTCCGTGTGCCTGTCTATCTATCTGTTCTACTTACTTGTGTCTGAAGGGGGAGACGAACTGGCAGTACTGGCAGCTGTATTTGTCCTCCCTGCTGAACAGCGCCATGGCCGAGTGGCTGCGCTCATGGGACCTCAGTCCCTGCATGGACATGAACACCCTGTCGCACTGGGCGCAGGCGTGGCCCCCCGCCGACAGCCGCCGCTTCAGCTGGTCCTGGGACACCACGGCCCGGGCCGCCGCCACCAGGGCCGCCGCCCGGCCCTCCATCGCCTCCCGCTCCGCCGGCTCCAGCGTCTCCTCCAGGACGCCCTCGTCCGCCGGAGTGGCGGGGGCCAGGGGGCCGCCCATGGCCGAGGCCGCCGGCCCCTCCAGGTTGTCCACCTCCGGCGCCACGTCGCCCTCCAAGCTGCCATTAGTGAGGGCCTGCGAGGACAGCGACAGAGGGACCTCGCTCACTTCCTGCTGAAAGACAAAGAGACGACGCCGGTGACATTTACAGGCCTGGCGCGTCTGGCAAAGCATATGATTTCACCTTTCCACCGAGGTTCTCTGTGCAATATTCTCACTTTCCAGACTCAGCTGCAAATATTCACACCTGGGTTTCCAGCGCGCTGTTCAACATTCAACCGCGGTTCTCGGGAAATGCTGCTACAAAACTGTGTTGTACTTCATACATTGTCAAAGATTCTGATTGTGCCACACACAGAATAGGAATTATGTCTTTCTCTTGACCCATGGTGTAGAAAGCACAAAAGGTGACTACAGCAACCACAGAAAATTTAAAAAAAACACAAACGCAATTGGTTTCTGTGCCACATATACTGTCACTGTGCTTATATTACTGACTATTGGAGGACCACATGTATGACAGTCTCTCTATATGGCTGAAATACTACAGCAATACGAACACAAACCTACCTAAACTGCAGTAACAGCCAATGCTCAAAATGCCTCAAGTTAATTCACATCTCAGGTGGGCTCAGGCTCATTTCTTTTTATTGCTGTCCCCAAAAACAATCATAACAGTCCCAACGGTTCTGTGCATTATCTCAAAAATCAATCAAGAGGATTTTCTTTACTTTATTACCACCTACAGCTGTAACAGGGAAGTGTTAGCGTTGAAAGTAGAGTTCCCTCCAAACTGTGCTCAGCAGAAATACACTTATTTACAGTAAACTTGCTGTGTTGTGACAGTACACTGGCCAACTAACAGCTGACCAGCTTCAATACGGACCCATTATGAGCAGTGTACCATTAGGGGCCGAGACACTTAAACATTACTTTTTTTCTAATCACTTTTAATCACCTTGTGTAAAAACCAACGCCAAAAAATACTTTTTAAATCTCTTACACCACTTTTATTCTTTATTTTTGAATGTGCTCCACCTCCTTTGAACACTAGAAGTAGTTTTATTGTTATTATTATTAGTTATTTATCCTCTACAACTTGGCCGACCTGTTCTGCGTTTCTGGAAACAACTGCTCTATGTGTCTCTGAATCGTCCCCCGGGGACAAATAAAGTTTTTAATTGGTTGTGTTTGTCATTTGTTTATCTCCAGCGTCTTTCGTCCCATGCACATTTTCTATCGCTTCCCACATAACAGGATGTAAGACACTGGTTTTCTCGGTTCAAAAGACTGAGAACCAGTTGGGGCCAGCACGGACAGGCCTTCCTCGAAGATCCTCTGCAATTATTAGCTGACACACTACTCGTCCACGTGAAGTGACATGAAAATTTACTTCAGCCTGGGCGGGAGCGTTGTTCCATATCGTTCCCATACTTTTCTCCATCCTCTTTACATACCTCAGCGCTGGATGAACGCTGACAAATATAATAAACTTCCTCTTGACAAAAATCAATCACAACATGCACCCACTCCTATCTTTATACCAAATCACAAGCATTTGTTCTCACAGCTTCATTACCCGCTGCCGCTCAGTCGCCCAGGGAGGAAATGGGACGATGCAAAGCAAACGCACGACAAAACAGATGAGGAGGGGGGAAAAAAAACAGACCACCTTGCACATTT
This sequence comes from Karalla daura, assembly GCA_029224185.1. Classification (NCBI taxonomy): domain Eukaryota; kingdom Metazoa; phylum Chordata; class Actinopteri; order Chaetodontiformes; family Leiognathidae; genus Karalla; species Karalla daura. Next base: position 8,853,055 of record CM055201.1, read on the forward strand.
ACACGTCTAGCGAATATAAGTGCCAATCTCCATCCATCCATCCGTTTCTTTTCCTTCTCCCATCTCCATGCTGGATCCAGCCCTCATCACGGGTGGACATACTGTCGTCTTGACTTTCTTTTATGGCCCAGAGGAAGCTCAATCCCTCTGTGGAAGGACCTGAACCTGCACTTCGTGTAGCAGTAAATAAGACGTGGCATCCACGGACCCCAACCCCTGCCATCTAGTCCGCCCTCGCTCCACCGTCAGCCTGTTCTTCATCCAAACGCATCAAAAACCACTGCGACCGTCTTGGAGATGTAACCCTCATTCCAAAAATGCTTGGCCGCTGAAAGTTAAAAACAAAAAGGAGCGAACTATGTCGCCCATGTAGTATTTATCCTTCGGTCGTGAACCTCGCCTAATCCATCTTTGTGAACTTTTGTTGCCCCTGTTTGGGCTCTTTTCAATTCAAAATAAGCATAAATTTACAAACAAATCTATCAAGTTGATGGGGATAAAACCTTGAAAATATTGGCTTTGTGCTGTGCGCACATACGTCCAAAAAAAAAAGCATTTTAATAAAGCACATTGTTACATCTATGTTTTACACGGCTGCCAAATGTTTCTGTAATCGGGGTTACGCATCGTTATTATGTCAGTATGTTGTAGTCTGTGACTGTGTGCAATTAACCCCGAACACTGGCAGAATAAGCACTTCATTCCACTTATTGTGGATACATTTCACAGTCAAAAGTGGGACATAAATACTCTCTTTGTTTTAGGAAAACCTCCCTTGCCAAAGTGAATACTTCAGAGGATCACTCTCCGCCGCCCCAAACCATCTCATCTTAAACACATCAGACAGACCCGAGTGTCTGACGGAGGGACCAGGCGTCCGTTTGGGTGAGGCGTCGGGTCCTTAGGCCTGTTCCCCTCACTGGCAGCCTCAGTGGAATACTAATGCTCCAATAGTTACCCGCCACTGCCCTAAAAGTTATGGCTCACTACTCCGTCCCCCCCCCCCCCCCCCCCCCCCCCCCCCCCCCCACCACCCCTCCACTGCAATGGGACAGCATTGCTTGTTTTCTCTCGGGGAGGCTGACAGATTGTCTACCCAGAAGCTTCCGTCAGTAATAAACAAAATGGGAAACAGAACCCGAGTTCAGTAAGACAGATCACTGCAGAGCGAGGAGGATGAGAGAGGGAGATTAAAAGACAGAAACTCCAGGGAAAAACAAAGTGGGTCTTTCAAGTGTTGCTTAAGAAAATTTAGCGCTGATTCCTTTAAGCAACACAGAAATAAATAACGCACACTGTACGTATGCTGGATTTTTTTTTTTAGAAGCAACAGCACAGTTTGTCAAAGAAATAGCTTGACGTTGTGGGGGAAATACAGTGAACTGCATTCTTGTTGAGTTAGATAAAAAGACTGTAAACTCTGTACACTAAATATAGACCTGAAACACGAGGGAAGCCAGTCAGGCTCTGTCTGAACACATCCTCCAAGATTTACCTTCACGTGTCCTTCTTTGACCTCGCCGTACTGCACATGCTTCCTGAGGTGGTTGCAGATGGCCCGGAGGGTGGGGTGAACCTCTCTGCAGAAGTTACACCTGAATCCTATAGGAGCTTTATTTACAAGGCTTTCCTGTTCACAGAGAGGAGGGGAAAAAAAAGAAAAATGTTGGATTTTTTTTGGAAATCTGTCTCTTTTAATCATTTCAAGCTAATAACAGTCGTGCAATTTACGGCGTACCATGAATGGCTATTATTTTTCCTCTTTGATATGAATCTGAAATTAAATACTGTTTCTGTCATGTGATAGGCATTAAATGAGATCAATGGGATTTGTAATTAACTAGTGAAAGTCACTCATCATACCTCGTCATCACACACTGCTATATATTCCTGGTGATAATTATGAGGCAATTAGACAAATAGAGCGATGTCGTTAACTTTGTTGGAATGCTTTGGTTATGATAATTGAGATTCATAAAGTCAAGTTATGATTCATTAATCGTACTTGTGGCTGCTTCCTGCTCACCTTCTCAGGTTTGGCCTCCAGGGGTTCCAGGGCCTTCTGTTTGATAAGCAGCCTCCTCCTCTCGTGCCTCAGCGCCCTCTTCTGAAACTCCTCGTTGTGACTCAGCAGATGCTGGGCCAGAACGGGGAGACCCAGAAACTTCAATTCACAGTGCGTACACTGGTACAACTCGGAGTCTTCATCCCCGGGACCGGGCGAGACCAGGAAGTCCCTCTTCAAGTCATCGTTGTGGTGGTCGTTGTAGTGCATAGAGAGCAGCTCGCCTGTGCTGAAGGACAGCCGGAAGCATTTCAGACATCTGAAGGGCAGCCAGTCTTCAACCCCTCCGTCCTGCTCGGGCTCCAGCGGAACCTCCAGCACCTCCTTGTCCTCCTCTGCCATCGAATCGACGGCAGGATCCTCCAGTTCTTTGGCATAGATAACAGTAAAGTAGCGACCGAGCTTGCTTGAATGCTGCTTCTTGGGGAAGACACCTGGGTGGCGCTTGATGTAGTGCGAGACAATGCTCTTCCTGCTGAAGGCCTGGAAGGCGCAGAGAGAGCACCTCCGCCTCTCCACGGCCAAGCGCAAGTCCTCACTCATCTCCGAGTTGTCTCCTTCCGACGGAGAGGGCGGCAAGACTTTGCTGGGCTTTTCGCTGATGGTCTTGGAGGCAGCCAAACAGTGGGTGTAATAGGCGTCGATGTCGTGCCGCTTCTGGTAGTGTGCCGCCAGGCCTTTGCGTATGGGGTTCGTGTACGAGCAGAGGGCACATTTGAAGACGTTGTTCTTACCCTCGGGCTGAGCACGGACGTTGTTGTGCTTGATGCGGTAGTGGCGAGCGATGCCTTTCCTGGTGGAGCAGAAGTACTTGCAGAGCTGACACTTGAACACGGCGTGTTTCTCACTCTTATTGATAGGTAACTGGGAGAGGGCGAGGTCCAATTCGCTGACCTCCTGGACTTTTGCCGCGCTTGACATATTGCTAGCGCTGCATTCAGCTACTGGCTCCGTGTCTTTACCGGGCGAGAAACTCGTCACAGTGGTGGTGAACATGTCGGAGGCGGACTGATTGTGGTATTTTTCATAATGGATTTTGAGTTTCTCCAGTGTGCCGTGAGTGTACGGGCACATCTTGCATCTGTAAGCGCCGTAGCCCTGCCTTTGAGTTTTGCACTTGTCATCGCCTTCATTCAAGTCAGAGATGTGCTCAATATCATCTGCAAAGTCCTCTGCGGTCACTTTCACTAACGGGTGTCTTTTCTGATAGTGAGTCAGCACGCCGTGGATTCGCGAGTTGACATACGGACAGTGGCGGCATTTGTACACAGAGCTGGGGTTGATGTCGGCCTCCTGTGCAAAGTCTGCAGCTTTTACTTTCATGCCTGGGTGCTTCTTGCCATAGTGAGTGAGGAGGCCGTGGAGGCTGTTGTACTCCGACAGACATACAGTACACTGATAAGGGTTGCTAGAGATGGAGAGACGCGGGTGCGAGGGATGGGGGTTGCTTTCTTGGGGAGGGGTGGCGATGACCAGTGTCCCGTCTTCATCGATAGACTGGCAACTGAAAGCCGCTTGTTCTTTGGCAACCTGCTGGTGGATGGTTTCAATGGAGCCGTTTCCTTTGATAATATCCAAAAGCACAGATTCGTCGCCTTTGATTGCCCAGGGGTGAACTGCCTGATAGTGACTAGTGATGTCCCATATGGAACAGGCCTCGAAGGCACAGTCTCTGCACTTGTAATGCTTAGCTTCCATGCCGTCCCCTTGCTGAGTGGTCTCTGGACCGGCCCAGAGTTTGCTGGCCATGTACGTGTAGTCAACGTTGTGCTCGGGGTGGCGTCTTTGGTAATGGAGCAGCAGGCCTTGGGGCTCGGCGTGGGAGTAAATGCACCACTCGCAGTGGTAGCCGGCCTCCAGTATGCCATCTTGGTAAGCCCAGTGTAAAATGGTCATGGCTGTGGCTTTCACAGTGGGGTGCTCTTTCTTCAGGTGCTTCTTCAGGGCGTAGACATAGGGGGACGTGTAGGAGCAGTTCCTGCACTTGAGGGAACGCAGGGACGGGGCGTTGTCGGCGTCTGCTGTGACTGGGATGACGGCAGAGGAGATGCTGCCCGACTGGACAATCTGTGCGCGCTCACGCTGACTCCGGACAACGGCCGTGTGGCGGCGCACAAGGTCTGCGTTGGCCTTGGTTTCTCTGTGCTTCTTCTGGTAGTGAATGAGGACACCCTTTACCGTCCGGTTGCCATAATCACAGTGTTGGCAGAAGAACAGCTCATCCTCACCCTTCTCCACACTGCCTGGTTTGGGACTGGAATTGTTGGACCCATCGTGACCATTGTTCTGAAACTGCTTCAAGAACTGTTTGGGAGTTGCAATCTGCAATTCGTCCATCAGCTTCATCAGACCGGGGGTGGGGGCACCATGCTTGATGTATTTCGCTGTTACTTTCACTTCCGGGTGTCTCTTTTGATAATGCACTAACACACCGACGACAGATCTGTTGCTATACACGCAATGTTTACAGTAGTACATTTCCTCATCTGAGCCATACAGTGCTGCACTTGCTTGTTTCGGAGGGCTGACCATGCTGAGGCTAAATGAAGAGTTTGCTACAGGCTGCGACTGATCCACTGAGATGACCTTCATGGTTTTCTGTATGCGGAAGTAGGATGCCTTCTGCTCCGGGTGTTTCTTCTGATAGTGGACCAAAACGGAGTGCATGTTGGCGCTGGCAAAAGAGCATATATCACAATCATAGACGACAACGTTGCCACCGATGGGTTCCTTGAGGGGGTCAGACTCGGCAGGGCCCTCGGGGGTCTTGGGGGCAGATTTGAGCACCGGGCTGGTGGAGGAGCGGGGCGTCGATGTGGTGGGGCTGAAACTCTTGGGGCCAGAGTTCAGTATTTCTCTCAGCGTTTGCGATTCTCCGGTCTTGTGGGACTGCTCCACGATGTAGCTGGAGAAGATCATAGCGTTGTTAATTTTCACTGTGGGATGCATTCTTTGGTAATGGGGCATGAGGCTCCTCACATTGGGGCTCGTGTACGAACAAAAGCGGCACATGTATATCAGATTTGGTTGGTTGAAATTTAGCACATTGCTCGCTTCAGGGTGGTGATCCATGTAGTGTTGGTGCAGATCGTTGTAATTTGTGTATTCAATGTAGCACTCTAAACACCGGAACACTGCACTCTGGTCCTCTGGGTCCAGGATGTACTTGAAGCTGAACTTTATGTAAGGGTGCATCCTCTGGTAATGTGTGCTGACGCTACGAGCTGATTTATTGTGATAATCACAGTGTTTACAGTAGAAACGTGTAGTTCCCGGTTCCTCTGAATAATCAGCGTTCTCTTGGATAGTGCCTTCACTGGGGTCGGCAGAGATGTTTTCACTGTCATCCGAAAGAGTCATGGATAAAGGAATGTTTCTGGGCTTTGACTTGGGGTTGCTTTTTCTTTTTCCAATCCTGCCTCCCTCATGGGGAATCATGGAGTCTGCTGCGTGAAGCTGTGTGTAAGTGAAGACAGGATTTATACTGTCAATATCGTCTCTATCAGCATGATTTTCTCCCATATCTTCCTCATCCATCTCATCGAGGTTTATGATCATGTCCTGTTGGCTTTGGCTTATCTTACTCTGAAGGTTACTAGCAATTTCATCAATTCTAGTTCTCTTCTTGACCGAGGACAAATCCAAAGGCAGGTCATTAATGGATTTCCTGGCTCTTTTACCTGTTCCGAGGGACTTTTTGGTAGCAAGTCCTAAAATGGAGGTCTGGGTTTTCTTAAGAAAGATTGGAGAAGCGTCTGCTTCAGAATCCGGCTGGTCGTTCAGCTGGCTTTCAAAGACAGTAGAATCTAGGTCATCACAGTAGGAATGCTTATGCTGCTGGTGAACCCTAAGACCTTTCAGAGTGGTGGTGGAAAAGCTGCAGAGTGTGCAGCGATGAGGGTTCTGCTGGTCGTTTGATGTGCTGGTTGTCCTTTTTCCATTGACTTTGGAGCTCACAGTGCCCCCATTGACTGGCTCTGCGGCATTCTCATTCTGAGGATCGGGGCTGTCGCTTGTTAGGTCCATGGTCTCTAAATCGGAGGAACTGTGGCTCTGTTTGTGCGTGCCTAGTTTAAGAGGGCTGGTGCAAATAAAGGGGCATTCGTCACATTTATACACGGTGGTTTTGCCTGAAAGGTGAATGTTCTCAATGTGGCGGGAGATACTGCGCCTGTGCATGGTGAGGAAGGAGCAGAAGGGGCACTGAAATCGGTTCATGTACTTCCTGAACGGGATGCCTTTAGTCTCCAGTAACTTGTTATCATCATCGGTTAAAAGCTGCTTTGCGTCTGCTGATAAGGTACCGGTATAATTGGGATCGTCCATATCGCCCAACTCTTCGTCATCGTCATCATTTTCTAAGCTGCTCCGAGAATCTTCTTCATTGAGCAAGTTGCCGTCCATGTCGATGACGCTATTGGAGACATTAGATGAAGCAAACCTCTTGGACAGAATGGAAGAACCTGTGCTGTTGGGTGTAACTGCATTAAACTGTGAATAATTGAAGGAAGACAAATCCGAGGCCGATTCCAAGTTCTCTGACGTTTTCTCTCCCGACTCCTCCTTTCCAGTGAAACTCATCTTCGATCCGGTGGGGCTTCGGGAAGCGGAGGGAGAGTCCGGTTTGGGCGAGTCTGCGCCCGTCTCCCCTTCCAGTTGTGCAATGCAAGAAACAATCTTCACCTTGTCGCTGTGTTCCTTCACCACATGAGTCGTCCAGTCGTCCTTCTGGTCAGTCTGGTAGTCACACCATTCACAGGCAAACGTTCCCTTCACCAGTGCACTGGGCGAGTCACATTCCTCTCCGGCCTCGGCCGAGAGATCCCCGGCGCTCTCTGGGGAGACTTTGTTGTGATACATCAGCTGGTGTTTCACTATCCTCGCCTTGCGTGGAGACTTGTACGTGCAATACTGACAGGAGTACACTTTTGAGCGGTCGTTGTGCATCACGATGTAGCTGGGCTGTTTAGCAGTCAATGAGGAGGCGCTCCCATCCGAATCGTCCTCCACGACGTTATGCACTTTTTTGGTGTGGTTTCTTAAGAAGGCTTTCGATCTGAAGTAACGGACACAGAACTTGCACTGGTAAAACGGCAGGTGGTTTTCGGCTGTCTGCTTCTCTGCCGTTTGGTTGGAGTTGTCGCTCAAGTCGGGGCCTAAAAATGAAAAGAAAATATGTCAGACGCTGAAAAATAATAAATCACGGCCGCTATCATTTGGACTTTCGTTAAAACCAGCAACTGCTCAATACATTTTTATGCTCCTAATGAAACATACAATCGTTCTACTATGAGGAGTCCCTTTAAACAGAAAAAAGAAGTGTTTCCTAATCCTCAACAAATTAACTGTGACATCTGAATTAATGTGGTAGGCATACTCATTCCAGCTTTGGGAGGCGTATAATCCTTGCCATCCTTGGCATTCTGATCCTCATATTCCTCCTCTTCCTCGTCCTCTTCATCCTCATCTTTCAGAGAGTCAGACTCATCTGCATCTGCAGGTTGCAGGAAAGCCGTGTGCACTTCCTGAATATGGGTTTTTAAGTCATCGTATGACTCGGCACGGAAGTCACAGCCGTCACACTGCAATACTTCCATCGCTAAAAAGAGGGAGCACTCCCTGGAAAATCAGGGAAACCTGCAAAAGAGAGAGAGAGAGAGAGAGAGAGAGAGAGGAAAAAAATCATGAGCATTTTTAGAGAATATGCAAGAGTGAATGCATGAACAAATGAAAAGCAGTTTGTGGGAATCAGATTCAACTATGCAGCCTCCATTTACATCGATTAAGTCAGTCCTACATTTAGGGATGAATATTATCCAATAAAGCTTTATATTTAGTGGACAAGCCTCTCCATAAAAATAAGCTTTGTGAGAATCTGGCAGTCTGACCAATGACAACTACAGCTGTGAAGAAACAGTGATCATGACACAACTTTTCCATAACAAGACAATGGCCAGCAAGAGATGCTTTCAAATCCCGAGGATCATACGATCTAGAGCAGCAGGACGGAGCAAACGCCGTTCCATTTATTTACCAGAATCAAAAACATCGAAGTATAAATAATTTCTCACAGAGAAAGAAGCCAGAATCTCAGCAATTGAATAAAGAAGACATTAATTTTATATATGTGAGCGAAGCCTCAAATATCTGTCACGAAGTGAAAACCCCAGAAATGAAGAGTCACAGATTCCTAGGAAAATGACAATACTTCCAATCACGGACATGCTTGAAGCTGGCCACAGGCTCTGATCGAATTCCTCACAAAGCAAAACAAAGAGGAGAAGTCTGCAGATGCTGATGTTACTCGGAATACTAAGAAGGTCCTGTTTTTTTTACCATAGAATCATCACAAGAACAATGGAGGGACTGAGGAGGGATTATGGGCTGATTTGTCCCATTTTTATTACCTTGGGATAAGCAACAGCTGGAGAGCAGCTCCACAGCTCAGTATTTAGAGCAGACTATTCCATCAGATTGTATCAAGTGCTCCAAAACAAGATTGAATGAACAAACCAGAGATGAAGGCTTTATGTCTCCGGACTTGGTCGGGGGAAAAAAAAAGAGAAAAAGGGTGTTGATGATGTGGCATCATTTCACAGCTCTTTCATCATGGCTTTCAAATCATCCGTCATTTTGTCTTCAAAAACCATATAATGTCACACATGGCATTTGTAGCTGACATGGGTTTCAAGGTAGGCAACAAAAGAGAACAGTTTCTAACCTTGGCCGTAAAATCAAAGCCAATCAATTGATTTTTTTTCTCCACAATTTCTATTGAATGAAATAACAGAAAATCACTTTTTTGTGAACATAATATGATTTCTTAGCACTGACATTTGTTAAGAAGGAAGAAAAATGGGTCTACTGAGGTATTTCACGTGGAAAAAATATTCACAGGATACTGAAAATGTGATAAAATGAAAAAGGAGCTCTCTCAATTCACAGCCATGCTACACACTGACCAGACGTGAACAAATATACCAGTATATCAATACATCAAAGTCGATTCGAAGTGACATTAAACTTCAATCAATAAATCCAAATTCCTGTCGTTACAGACCTTCTGGATAGAACTTGCCTCATTTCTCTGTCCCTGATGAATAAAACAGCTATTTTCTATCTCTCAATGGTTTTGAGAGGTTTTTTTGGAAACGTCATTTCCACTTTGATTTCACACGGTAACAAATGTGAATCATAGCACGTAACAATGTTGAGCAATTATCGTCCACACAGAATAGCCCGGCCTAAAGAAAGTCAGCAAATAGACGCTTCACAGGAATTGAGTCAAGACCTCTCTGACCTAGTTTGTCCAAGAACTGTGAGCATACAAAGCTGACATTCATGACAAGGCATCCATTCATGTCCATCCTGCTCATATCCAAGGCCCAGGCAAGAGAACACAGCCAACATCTGTTATGCCGTCGGGTATGGCTGCATACATACATACATACCGAACCAAAATCTCCCAGGTATGAACCTAGGCACCGTCATGCCCTCTGTGGCATTATTTCAGGGTGGATTAGTGCGCACTTGGTCATTGTCACCGATTTAAAAATGCCAGGTGTTTCCCCTTCACGTCCGTGCCAGATGGAGGGATAATACGTGAAGATCGAGACCAAAACAAGCATCGAGTTAACACATGCAGTTATACATCAAGATGTGCACACACTAAGCCATGCACAATGAGTAGCCACAATGCATGTCAGTTCAACTCAAATTCACAATTAGTTTGGACATATGGCACCGAGAGTTCATTTCCTTGGAATGTTTCCTTTATAACAGGAATATATCTGTGTATATCTTTTACTCACAGGCTTAAATACTTTGCAGCTATTCAAAGGAGTAATAATGGTCCACAACACAAAGAAGACGGTTTATCCACCCATTGTTCCTAGTGATTAAAGTCTACCCTACAATGAGCTGTGGTACCGAGAATACAAATAAACACTCTGGAAAAGGGCATTTCTAATTCTTCATAAACAGCTATAAAAATCAAAAAAGCCTTTCACAGCTCTTGAGGGTTTCCCAACAAGTCCGTGCAGTACAATCATTGTTCAGTACCACAATAAACAGGACAATCTACTCGGATTCAACATGGCAACCCTGAGAGATTTCTAGTCCACTCAGCTTAGTGTAGACTCGGAGAGATTAAGTTATGGTAGCAAGATTCAAGGTTAATAACGCATGGATATGACTGTCAAACATTTACTGACTACCCATCAATCCAGCGGTTTCAAGCCCCTTGTGCAGTTTATCCCACTTCCTTTCACCTCCTCTCTTTGTTGAAAGAAATGCTTAGGCGGCTCACTGTTGCAACGAGACACCTCTGTCTTTACTCCACCAAACTGTGCGACGATAAATAAACATATCTACATATGTGAGGGGTGGCATTGATGTCACACGCTAATGACCAAACTCTCAGTCGCATCTGTAACTTTGAGGAGACAATTATTCAATGTTAAACTGGATAAAAACATTTCGGTTCCACTGTGATAAACTTTCCCTGAAAGTCTGGAAATAATGCTACAAAGGCAACTTTGACTTCAGCAGATACATAATGAAATGCAGTTTTGGTGCCACGATCAAATCCACTCTACTGATGGGCACACTGAAATCGAGATATTTCAGGCGAGATCAAGGAGAGGACATTGGGAATGCCACCATGCTTCCCAGTCCCAACTGTCTGGCCAGTGGAGATCTCCACGTGAGCCAGCCGGGCTGCCAGTATGTCCCTGAGCAACCAGGAGATCCATTGTTGTAGAGGGTCAGGTTACAGCCTCACCACGGGGCCCCACCCTGCTCTCTTGGCAGTCCACTGTTGTTTTGAACAAAGTTGCTTCCTAATGCCAGGTTCCTTGACATGGATATCAAGAGAATCCTTTTGGAGAGGAATGCCCGGGGAGGAGGGGAGGCGCAAGAAAGAAAAAAAAAAAGCCTCCTACACAACTACCATCTGCCTTTTCAGCCGGCCGGTCCCTGCACCACACCAAGTTAATGGGTGAGATTGTGTAGCTGCTTTCATCTAGTCAGCTGGGGCTCTAACAGGCAGTGACTGAGCTGCTCAGATCCTCCTCTGAGCCCAGCTTCAAGGGCAGCCATTTTAGGAGCTGACTATGTGTGCTTAGGTGTTCAGCCAGCACACAACATGGACCCACAGATCTGATCCTCTTCCTCAAAGGCAGGCAGCCTGACACTGGAGAGCTGCTGACAGAAATCTATCTGCCAGATGCACAGCGCTGTACCCAGGCCCTCTGCCCACACAGCTCAGCAGAAAACATCTCGCAGCCTCGCCGGGCTGACTCTGCCTCTCCTCGTCCGTCCATTTCTCAGGGACATTATCTCTAGCATCGGGAGATTCCAAGAGAAACGCTGCGATGATCCCCCGCTCCTCCGGAGTAAGGAGAGACGGAGGAGGTCAGCGCGAGCAGCGTGCGCCGGCACTTTGAGGAGAAGCTTGCCAACTATGTTTCCACAAGGGGGGTCTAAAAATGTGAGGCATGCCTGAACTTCTTTATCTCGGAGCTCGGTAAAGCTCGAGCCCCGAGGAGAAGACGAGGAGAGGGCAGAGAGAGGGGGGAACGGTGGGGGGAGGGGGAGGGAGAGAGGACAAGCCCCTGGAGGGCGAGCAGGGGAGGGAGGGAGGCAGCAAAGGGAGCATGACAGAGCCACCTGGAAGACCTTCAGTGGTAGGCAACAGAGGACAAAGCCATCAGACTGGGCTCCCTGGATTCCAAAGTCTACTGACATTTGTTAATCACCAACCGGTCTCTCTGCATGGGCGAGCTGTGCCAGCAGTCACACCCTCTACTCAAACTGGCTGACAGCAGCTGCTCTGTCTGAAAGAGGGCCTTTGAATAAGCCAACATTAAGCTGATTAGGAGTACAGAGGTTTTGTCCTTAACTGTTGGTTGGTGCTACCATCTCATGCCATTGGGGTGAGAGAGAGAGAGAGAGACATAGGGAGAGAGGGAGAGAGAGAGAGAGAGGGGGACAGAGAGAGAGGGGGCAGAGAAATCCTGTGTTGTGGTATTATTACATGGAGAGGATCCTGGTCGCAGATAATTTGTCAGGCAAACAAGACAGGACGTCACATCAGCCTGCACATGCTCAATAATTAATGACTCCCTGATTGGAAATGACAACCAGGTTTTGTTTTATGAAAGGAAAATAAACCATAGCAGGTATCCACAGCCATGGAAACCATTTTTCTTTGTGGCGTGGCGGGGATGACAACGTCAACGAGAAAAAAATCAATACTTTTTTTCCCTACTTAGGTCTGAAGAAGGTTATTCAAGAGGAAAATAAGTGAGGGAGAAGGTCCATCGCATAATGCTTCAAATTCTGATCTCTTTAGTTCACCGTCTCCTCCAGGTTTTCGAACAGGAGAAGAAGAAGAAGAAGAAGAAGAAAAAAAAGGACAGCAGCAAAAGGAGCAGAGAGAATTGCGTCACCGGACCAGCGAGGAGCCGGCCGTGTGCACAAACAGCAGATAGAGAGCTGGGGATGGAGACGGCTGCTCCCCTCCTCTGATGTCAAGAGCCCCGCAGAGATCCAACACACTGGACCTCGCTCATATACAAAACACACACCGCCTAACGTCGCGCTGTGCAGTATAATGCACCATAAATCTGCTCCGACCAGGATGCGGGCAGCCAGGGCTGGTATTTGTGCAGGTGTTTCCGCGTCCACCCGCTACACGCGGACTTTCTGTGAAGGTATGAGAGGGGAAATCAACTTTGAAATCTATTAAAAGCATGGCACATAAACAAGTTACCCAACAGCAGAATGCGCTTAGCGGCAAGCTCGACACGTGATCTTTCAGACGCCACCCAAACCGCAGTCTAAGTCGCTTCACGTGACGATCGGGAACAAATCACGCAGATGCACATAGCAAGCGTTGCCCCAGACCCCGCGCCGTGGTCATCGATCAGCTATTTGACCGGATGGCGGTCAAATAGCTGATCGAAGACTGGTTGATGCAACGGGTGGCGGACCTGGAGCGCAGGACGCCTCACTGGAGCAGGGCGGGTGGGGGGGAGACTTGTTTACATGGATCCAGCTCCCGCAGCTCTTCTCTGCGATTACTTTATCATGAATTTATTGCGGGCAGCGGAGACAAGATGTCGGGCCGGACACCACTGAGCAAACAGGTTGATAACCAGCGGCTTCTGCGTGCCGGCACACGCGCCCCGAAAATAGCCGCGACTCAATATTCCATGGTAACAGGCTCGTCTTTGCCTCCACGGACGGGGTCTGAACAGTAATGACACATTAAAGCACTTAGAGCTGTGAGACGCGTCGGCACATGGCCGGATGGGGCCGAGAAGGGCTGTAGGGGCCGTTACACGCATGACTGAATGATAATCGGCATTATTAGAGAGCGGTTTGTTTTTGTTTTACCTTTATTATTGGTAACAGGTGTGAGGCGGCTCTTAAATTGCATCCTCCCGCCTCTCATTTACCACCGAAATGCTAAGCCAAGGCGACGGTCCCGAGGCATTCCTGAAGCGAGTCGGCCTCACCTCAGCTAATGTGTTCGTTGTGTCTCTTGAATCGCCTGACGGTTTCGGCCTGTCACTCGCCTTAAAACGATAAAAACTGAAGTCTCCACAGCAGCCTGTTCTGAAAGACCAACACACTCAAGCTAAGTGAAAATCTGTCCGCCATCAATTGCTCAGATTTTTTCACTGATTATATTATTGGTCGAGCGTGTTTCTGTTCCTCGACTCCTCAGCAAATCGACTGATAGTTTCAGTGCGGCAATGAAAGTACGATGGTACAGCGTTGCCTATGACCAGATTCATCATGATACTCGTTATTCTCACAGTCTTTCTTGCACCTTGATTAACTGCCGATGTGTTTTAGCACCTTGACATCTTCTGCAACGAGGACAAGGTTTGTTTGTGTGTGTGTTATGCAAATTAAGCAAAAAAAAAAAAACTACTCAACTGATTTCCATGAAATTTGGTGGAAGGGTGAAACGTGGCCCAAGGTAGAAGCCGTACAGTTTTGGAGAAGATCCAGCCTGAGCCATCATGTTTTACTTCCTGTTATGCATGATGGGGTAGTTCGCTCACTGGATGTAGGGTCTAGCTTGAGGTTTAATGTTTTCTCACTTTAAAAAGACATGGAAGACATTTCCTCACTCTGATCACAACATAATCAGATGCGATGAGGCAGAACCTTTGCCTTCGTGCGGCATTGCCAGATGTTCGATCTCTTCAACATTTGTGGATAAATATTGCTAAATCTATCCTAAATATCAACCTGTCAATGCATGTTTGTTTTGACCAGATCACTTCGCTATCACACTTTAAATTTTGTGGAACATTTGAATCTGCACTCCCCTCTCACACGTGAAATGTCTGTGAATGTGCACAGTGGTCCTTCAAACAGATACAATTATGTGTAGTTTAGATGAATTACCACCATTAAATACATGTCAAACACAGTTTCAATTACCAAGGAGGTTTTTCTCTTCTACATTTGGGATTTTTCACTCGTGGGGTATTAAGTAAATTGTCCGTCTTCTGCTATTTCACATGATTAATACGTTGCTCCCACTTTGCCTCTGTTTTCATTCGCAACAATCGCTCTCAGTAGCGCGCCATGACAAACTTCTGTGCTGCCTTCCAGTAGCGCTTTTGCGTCCGAGAGCCCGACTCATCGTCCTGAAATCCAACATCTGCTGATGCAAGTACAGGCCAAGTCAAGCAGCGGCAAGAAATATTTATTTTGGCACCCAACCTTTAATCATTCTCTTTAGTAGAGATACAACCGAGGAACTCTGGAAGCAGAAAAACTGAAGTAAGGCTTTAGTTTCAAAGCCAAACCCTGTTTTTTTTCCCCCTCCCCTGCACCTGGTGTCCGCATCATTAGGTGTAAGATCCAGAGCAATGAGTGGAGCCCGACCAAGGGATTACTCACAGCCGTGCCCGTTTCGTTAGCAATTGGCATCGACATTAGACGGTATTGCAACGCCGTCGGACATGAGTCCTTTGGCACGAAAACATTTTATATTTTGACAATAAAGTAATCTCTTTAAGTCGTGAAAGCTCATGTGTCGGTGCGGCCATTATTTCGCTCTTCCTTCGACATTTTTACCACCAACAATTAAAGCAAGTAGAGATAATAAGACTCTAAATAACGGAGGACAGCAAATAAGTATTAGTCGCAGCTCCAGACTAGATGATTGATGTCTGTGAGTGTGTGTTTATCATAAACACAGACGCAGATAAACATATAAATTCATCCATTCGTTTCCTGGAATCTCAACACAAACTCACACTAACGCTGTTACACTAACCTTATCCCAAGGCTTCGTCCTAATATTTGATGATTAATTTACAGCATGGGCACTTACATAACAACGCCTTGACAATAAGGATGTGTAACCCAATCCTGTTAACATCGTTAATACGCACCCACACACACACCACACACGCACACACACACACACACAGGTATTTTGCAGACTGACTGACAATTTATTTAAAAATGAATCGAGCATTTCGGCTTCAAAGAAGTGTCTTTCATGTGCAGCACCCCGCACAAAAATGCAGAGCTACTTCAGACTCATTTTACACCACAAGTTTTCCACTTTAAGACCGCAAGAGAGTCGGGGATGATGTGCGCGCTGCATTTCAATGCAAAACATGACAAAGTTTTCATACCCCTGAATGAAATCAGCGCATGCTGGAGGGAGTAATAAATCTGGCCAGAGAGGGCTCCGCTCGGCAGAGCTCTAACTCCATTAGATACGACTCCTAAAAACGGGCTGGAGACACGCTTACGCGGACAGGAAGCTAAACAGTTGGGAGCTCGGTGACTACCACCGCCATCCAGCTGCAGAGGAGCGCACAAAGAGCCACCACAGACGGTGACTGAGGGTCAGGACAGCTGAGTCACTTCTTCCACATCTGTGGGAAATCTTAACACGCCATTTCGGCTCGAGTCGCAGCTAACCTACTTGACCTCAGGGAGCTTCGAAACCATTCTTCTCTGCGACTGTGCAATCACTGGTGTCACAGCTCAGTTTAATGGCAGCAGTTTAATGAAACTTTAATTGTACACCATCCTCGAAGCCCATATCTAGGGATTACAACATGCATCAAAAGAGTATTGATAATTAACATTGTCTATAAAATGTTTAAACTGCAACGTGGTGTGATTTCCTAGAAGATGAGGGAGCATCTTATATTCTTACATCACTGAGATTAAGCCCATAGATGGATAGACTTTACAATCAGAGCTGAGAAAAGCAGCTAACATTCACTTCAAATAACTTCAATTCAGACTTTAAACTTGAAAGAAGACATATTTTCAGAGATCTAAAGAATTGATTTATCACTAATAAAGGATAACTTCACTCAGTTCTTACTATGAATTACTGTACTATACTCAGCTGCAGCATAATCTGGTGTGACCAGTGACTCATGGGACTAATATTAGGCCAATGACAGCAAACATGTGAACAAATATTCCAGGATATGTGACATACTTCTTATTGAATGTCATTTTTCAGATTCGGCTAATGTTTCCTCCTCAGGTAATCGGAAACTCATTGTACTCAACTCAAAACAAATATCAAGGTTGATCTATAGCTGGAGTATGTCTGAACCGAATCTGTTTGCCATCAAACTTCAAAGGCGACATTATGTCAATAACGCCCTCGTATCTTGTTTCCATTGCTCTTAAGTGAACAAACCTATCAGATATTACAGGTTTAATTTAGTAAAACAAGATAGCCATAAATATTGCTCGGCCAGACACGTTTATGCCCAACATAATTTCCGACCATTCCTGCCGTATTATTTATGGTGAACAGACACAGGGCTGCTACAGGCACTCAATCCACTGCCCAAGGGTAACCAGGGAGCATAATTAACGTTTGGACGTTAGACAGTCGGTTATCATGCAACCATATGTGCCTGCGCCCACATTCACTTAGCCAGGCATGAACGACACTCAGAAGGCAAAGAAACACAAACACACGCGCACGCACGCACACATGCTCACACACTTACTCAGCACCACCACGGCCTCAAACACACACACACACACACACAATGGTCTGAATTGCAGCTCAACTCGTTTTGGATTCTCCATGGCTTCGCTTCAACTGAAGGTGTCAACGCACACATAGGAGGATTTGCTCCTGAATACGTCACAGGGAATTATTGCTTTAAAACGACTGCCCAAGAATTTCTTGGTGCACACTTTGGGGGGGACGTTTTGGTTCAGATTAGGAACGGTGCCTTCAAACGCAGGCCAGCCAAAACGGCGCTGATGTGGTTTTTTTGCAGCCGTCCTCTGGCCTGCGCGCAGCTCTCACTCCAGTTGGCTTTTATCTGTCGGCACTGTGGCAAATAACAACACTGGTTCAAAAGAGCAAAGCGGGTCCGACCTGAGTGACCTTCATATTCCAATAATCCCTTCAGAGAAGAATAACATATTGACAAACACAAGCACATCGCTGCAGTCTCAAACTGTGTCAGCGAGGATGTTAAGTGTAGATTCGATGCATAGTTGCCGCGTGATCCCACAGCTCGCTGGTTTGGTGGACTGATATCAACTGATTCTCACACACTGAGACCTTGGGCTTCCTGTCGTAGGATGACATCAAGGTTTACAGTCAACCACAAACAACACGCAGAGCTCAGACACCAATGACTAAAGACAACGATCATATCAGAAGGAACTGATACCAGCAAATGATGGGTATTTTAAGATTTTAAGCCAAGTATCTAAAGGGTGGTGTGAAAGATCATGAAACTTTGTAATAACGACCCCCGATCCATACGACCCTGTAGTGTTACCTGTATTAACTGTAATTATTGGAGGTCAACGTATCACCTGTAATTCACTGGTATTGACCAGCACAAACACTTCACTTCAATTCCGTGAGTAAAGACTTATAGACTTGGGATTAGTTGGTGCCACAGTCTCACCCCCCGAATCTAACACAAATATCTTGTTACTGCTGTCTTGACGAGCCTATCTGTTTCATTGCGCCGGTGCTTCAGTTCTCCGGTGATAAGAGCGACAGGGAGCTGGACAGTGACCTCAGTCCTCTCTGACTGCCAAGGCAGCTTCCTTAAAGGACCGGATCACATGGTCTCTGCTCATTTTGAGGAAGGTCTGAATACACAGAGATGAGACATCGATCCCACCTGGACGATCAATGGGCCGGGGCCTTGTGTGAGGAGATGTGAGGAATCAATAACATTCGGTATGAACATTTTGTCATAACATTAATCAGACATCTGCTGGAAAGGGATGAAGGGGATGAAAATGCCATGAAAGCACAATAGAGGTGGTGCAACAGCCATGCCATCACACACCGCCCTGTTAATTGCTGGCTTTCATTCCCACTGACAGTATTTCAATTGTTCTACACTTAAAGATCAACCATACAACAATGATAAATTTTATACGTTATGTGGTGATTTTTTCACTACCTGGCAACTGTGCTTATTTGCAACACACTGGACCACAATGTGTCAATGTGGTTGATGCTAAAAGGCAACACGGCCTCTACCAGTGGTCAAAATAACCAAAGATAAGATATTATGATCCACCTGACAAAAAAAACTCTGGCATTAATCTGGCAACAAATCTGTTTCAGCAAGCATATGGCATTCAAAAAAGTAGGTCAACCATTAACCAGTGAGCACAGCCTGGACCAGACATGTTCTTCTAGCGCTCCTACATCTTCTGAAATCTTTGACACAGCAAAAACACCACATACATTAAAAAGATAGATGTAGATTTAACTTATTCAAATATCTAAACACTAATAGACGAACACAGATTTCAGCTGGGTGCACTCAGGAGCTTTGCAACTGCAGCCTGACTATGACTAGCAGCTAATGGCTCAGTTCCTGTGACTGAGCAGACCATTTCTACCCTTTCTAGCCCTACTTAGGGGAAGGAACTCTCCAAGCACAATGAACCGTGAATGACATAAGTGTACGCTAACTGGTCCGGCATGTGGGTCCACCACTGCCCTTTCTAAACGTTGTGTACATAAGACAACGTGAAGAACAACAGAGGTGGAACACACAAAAAAAGAGAGGACCGACACTGAAGTTCAGTCACTGCAGAATAAAGGAGCAAATTCAACCATTATACAGTATCTACTAAAATGTGTTTGGTAATAGAACATAGTAATGCAAGATATTAACTTCAACAGAAAAAACAAGAATCACAACAAAGGCTTATGTTCCTCTACCTTTATTTCTGTAACCTTTCTTCAGTAGACAAGAATGTTAGCTAAGGTAGCTAGCTAAACACAGGTAGCTAGAACGTTCTTCTGCCACAACCATCTAAAATATCTGACACAGTAAAAACACCATGTGAATAAAATCATAATTAACAAACTTAGCTAATTAAATCCCTGTAGAAATATAGAGCACCACACTCACTGTACTTGTTTGGAACTATACTGCTTGACTATACTGCTTTGACCTGTAGCTTGTGGCTACTAATGTTAGCTTTAGCACACTTCCGACTTGTTATGTGTTTGTTTGGGCTCCAGCTCTTGTTTAGTTGTGTTCCTGTTCACTTCTCTCCAGCATTTATCATCATCCAGTAACTGGTGCTAGTTGCCACAACTGAGGCTATATGCAGGTTACTGCATCATTTCAGAGGGAGCTAAAGGAATAAAAAGACTGTCCAACATAAATTGACTTCAATATTACTCTTTCAATAGCAATAACAGAGAGAAAAACACCTACTTTCTGGGATTTTTTTAAGTTGCAAAACGTATCAAACTTAAAAAAAAACCCACACATTTGAACATATTCTCAAAGTGTCTGACACCACCCTCCATCGAGCCAACACAGCAGCTGTGCATTATCCGGGGCCTGTGCATTGCAGTGAGCATTGTCCTTAAAGTAATGACCTATGCTCGACGCGCCACGTTGCTCTATTTTAGGCATTAAGATCACAACATTCTACCTTCGATTCAACAGATCACAAGTTCCACTTCCTGTCATGAGAACGAACCACATGCTTTCAAGATGAACATGTGCTCTTTGGAGAGCAGCGGTCTTCATCTTGTTGCCCCTCAGCTCAGAAGTGTTCATAACACATGAAACTCTCACTCTGTGCATGCAGTGGTGAGGCTCTGCTATACCGTCGTGCAGTTATTTTTAACTTGCTGTTGGCCTCTTGGTAGATTTTCCTTTAGAGTTTCCTCTTTACATGACCATCCATCACAGAAAGATGACCCAATGTAGACCGGGCCCTGATGGAACTGTAATTACTACATAATGCTTTTGTTTGTAGCAGGAAAAAGAAAAAAATCAAACAAAAAAGTTTTAAATGTGATTTTCTGTTTGTTTCCTGATCTGAATTTGTTGGCTTCTCACTCTCCACCCTCATCTCTGCACACTTTGACATTCACCGAAAATCTAGTTTTATTTGATCTAATTAGAATCCCTTCACTTAATTTAGAGAAAAATTAGCTCCCTTCTTGATTTTCAATGCAGCTAAATGAATCTTAACAAAGTTACAACCCTGCTCTGATGAGATCGACGCGTACTTAAACTACCAGAATGCTGGAACCCACTCTCAGCACAGAGGTGCCACAAATGGCAAACTTTCTGTGTTCGGCTTGCATTTAAGGGTTACTTCAGTTGAACGAATGAGACAAAGAGACTCTGGATTTTGGGAGCACACTCAGGAAACCAACTCAGTAATCCCACATTGTCTCAGAGGACTGGTAAATACAGGTGCAGAGCCTTTCAGACGCTGCAATCCGGCGAGCTTTGCTGATCTGTCTGCAGCATGACCTTCACTGGCGTCACAGTCAGAGGGTGTTGAAAAGAAACCCCTCGCCACTGCAGGCTCAGGCCACCCTTAAGGATTCTGGGTAAAGGAGAAGATCATGTGGGCTTACCACCATCCTATTAAGTTGAATGAACACAGGTGTAATGGGAGAAAATTAAGCCAGAGAAGCAGAACTGAATCCTCTTTAGCTGTATCACACAACACGACAGATTAACCGATTTCCAGATTCAACTTCAAAATGAGCGTATGAACACGTGCCACCTCGATCATGAAGGACAATGAGCGATGTCCAGAGCCCTGACGGAGTTTGATCGTCGGACCTCAAAGTATTTCTGCTGACTGAGGCCTCTGAGCGAGTCCTCACATCAAAAACAGAGACAGAGGGGCTGAAAGGGAGAGCGAGGAATGCCATTTGCACGGCTCCCAGTTGCAATGCTTTTCTAATCCTGGGAAGAGATGATAATTTTCTATTTTATGCCTGCGTCGTCCATACTGCAAGGTCAGACAGTGCTTGTGTCAGCCCGTCTCGCTCTGACAGATGGTTACCTGACATCACCCACCCAGTCAGATGGCTTTTAATACTTAATATTGCTGCAACCACTCTCTCCGAGTTATATTCTTTCTTTGCAAAGCAAGATATCCTCTTCCACCTCTCAAACGGCAACTTGCTAATTGCATGTTCCTATAAAGCTGCACCAAAAAAAGAAGGAGAAGAAGAAGGAGAAGGAGAAGGAGAAGGAGAAGGAGAAGAAAGATGCTGACCATCGTGGCACAAGTAACCTTGCTCCAAGGGTAGCCTTTGTGTTCAGCAGAGGGCTCAGATTGTTCTTTGTGAAAAGGAGGACGGCTGCGACGCAGCACGCTCGGCAGCAACATTTGACCTCTTTTGCAGAGAAGATAATGACCAAGCAGATTAGGAGGAGACAAGCATTAATGGCCATCTTCCATGTGGCTGCTGTCTTCAGGTTGTCACAAGGGGAGAAAAAAATTAAAAATCAAAACAAAACAGATACTACTCCCTCTGAAATGTTGGCGCTCACGGTCTCCAACATCTCCTGTGTTTATATTTTAATCACCAAAGACATTTGTGTGACCTTCAAGCCTTCGAATATTCACAGATCAACAAAACAGGGGGGGGCTGACTCCCTCAGCTAAAGCCTGCAGGGTGTGAAGGTTAGATAACAGAAACCCTTACAAAGTCATCCTCTTCATTCCTGCTAACAAATCCAAAAATGGATCTTTTCATCTAAGCTGGTCTTTCTCTCCTTTTTATTCCTCCCTCTCTCACTCCCTGTCTCCAGCCACCGTGCGTCTGCTCCAGGCAAATAAGCACCAAATTCAAAATGCAGCTAATAAGAGAAGTCAGAGCCCGGGAAATCAAGTAGTTGAGTGAGGATGAGACGCAAGGGAAGCACACAGACGTGCAGGAGTTTGACTTCTCTGGAAGCTTAGAGCTCAACCTCCCCCTTAGCACAGTCACCTCACTTGGCTGCTCTCTCGTGTCTCTCTCTCTCTCCTCTCTCTCTCTCTCCCTCTCTCTCTCTCGGGGCTGACAGAATTATCTTCTGCATCAGAGCTGAGGCTGGGCCAACGCTCCACACACAGGACTCCATTTCACACAGCCGGCCCCACCGTGGCCAAGGAGACACAGCCAGTCACGCTGGAGTGTCAGTGGCAACGGCCATCCACCATTTTGTGCTCCTCAAGGTCTTTGACTGTCCTCAGCTCAGCTGCGTGGAGCTGCCTCTGCTATCTTGTTACACAGATGGAAGTGTTTAACTTTAAGAGCGCAGACCTGAGCGAGCAGCTTCCCTTCCTGCCTGTTCCTCTGCAGACTGTCATGGCCGTCAGCAAAAGGAGAAGTGAGATGTGCGGTTTTGTTTGCTGCAGAGGCGGCCACCTAAGGTGCTGCTCGGCTGTCCCTAACAGCTGAAGGCAACATCCAAAAGAGATCTGAAGCCCAGGCTTCTAAATATGGAGCCTTCACTCAACCTCCTGTGCAGAACTTTGTCTAGATGACACAATCAAATGCAGGTGACCCAGAAATGTTCTTCCTTCTGCGCTTCAATGAGCATGGAGAAAAAAAGAAAAGACAAGAAAGAAAACATTTTTCTAGACTGCAAAGCACAAATGATAAAACTTGGGGCAACCCTCAGCAACGTGATTAAATATTTCCATCCAAAAAATGATTAAGTGCACAATTTAATTAATCGCCTTAGGCGCGATTATTTTTACAATTTTATGAAGAGAAGGAATAGGTGGATATATTTGGTTTTCTCAAGAGGTCTCTTCCCTCGAGCTCGAGGAGAAAAATTCTCAGAAGAACAATTCTGTCAAGAGCTGTACACAAGTAGGCTACAGGCGGAAAAAGTGTTTGCAGCGCGACACACAACACTGATCGTCTGAACCGCACACGCTCCTAGGCTGACAAAACGCTTCCAAAGCGGGGCTGCCAGAGTTGCATAAACACGGCTGAAGAGTTGGGGGCAAGTGAAGGATGTCCAAGGACACGTCCTGGAGAGAAACCAGGAAGTGTTTTTCCACAAAGACAATTACTCCAGGAAGCCTTACATTCCTTTCAGCCTTGTAGCCATCTCTGCTAGGAAACCATTTCCTGATGTAAATCAATCTGCCGCTGTCTGGGATCAGTCCTGCATCATCACAGATGGCACATGCGGACGAGCCACACACACCAAGGTCAGATCTCAAGGTGCCAGGCCGAGTCGAGCGCCGTGTTATTCGTGTGATAGAGCTTTCTCCTCGATTTCAGCAAGACCATCTACATCTGATAGCTCTTATCTCAGGTCTCAAACGTCAACTTCATCGCCCTGTTACACCGCCTTCAGTGGTGTATCTCATTCCAGCAGCTCAACAAGGTAGAACAAGAACAACGAGAACAACAACAGCACAAAAAAAAGATGGTGAGAAAAGGCTGAGAGTTGCACTGAAGGGATTCTTGTAAGTGGTGCTCGGTGGACAACTGCCAGAAAACACTGCAATGCTGACTTCCTCGTAGGCCTGACACGGCAGTTACTACAGTTACGAGGAGTGGGTGAGGTTACAGGCTCATCAGGATGGAGCATTTGAGAGTGACCAGAGGAGGACATGGGGAGAGCGAAATTAAAAGAGCGAAGAAAAAAAAAACAAGAAAAAAAAACAGCAGAAACGTCAAACTCGATTCGCTCGCCGAGGCATTGGAGGCGCGATGATATTTTCTTTGGACAGATTTTTGAAGTTTATCTAAGGAGAGACGAGACGAGGGTCCTCTTCAGGTTCACCAAACTGACCTCTTGAGGCAACAAGTTTGAGAAGGGAAAGATGAGAGACCCATCAATATTAACTTACCACTGAGACCTCCTTTCCAAGCCCTTAAATATTTAATCGTCCTTGGACAGCTCTGTTGCTTCGTAGGCCGAGCCAGCGTGGATCTCTCCTACAAGACCACTCCTGTTCCTGCTCAATGAAGGCCTTGTCCGGTGGCACCACACTGCCCAAGGAACGGGCGTCTCCAAAGAATTCAGGATTTTTTCCACCACAGGCAGCTCCAGGCTGACAGACTCGGCTCACTGTGTCTTATTAGCGAAGGGCATAAATCCTGAATTTATCCTGGAAACCTGAGACCTGTGCCCTGATGGCTTCATTTATCTCCCCAGACAAAGTGTCTCATCAGCACAGCCGCTTTACACCTGAAGTCTTTATTTTGCAGAAAACTACAAACCCCCCCCCCACCCCTGCCAAACTATCTCCACCTCCATATGCCTACCATGTGTGCTGAAAACACTGTCAAAAACACAACTGCGAGCATCTGAGCTTTGTTCTCCTCCAGAGGGGAGAAAGGTTGGGTTTCTGAGCCGTTGATGTTCGGATGGAAAGCAGATAGGAGGAACCAGTTCTGCAGCGACGTGACGTGGCAACTGTCAGCAGAAACTGGAATGACAACTCCAGCGAGCCACTTCCTTGTTGCATTTAAACCCCCCGAAACCTCCTATCTCACTGCTCTGAGCTTCTCGGCTGCGGTATCGAACTCAAACATCTCAAATTGAGAGAGAAAATATGTTTGTGGAGTCTGGAAGGTCAGTATGAGAAAAAAAAAGCAGGAGAAAGAAGTGCACTTTAATGACTATAGTGTTCTCGGATCTGGGGGCCTGTGTGTGCTTGTGTGTCTCAGCACACTTACAAGCGCAGCAGCAGGGCCAAGCTGCGTCTCATGAGCCATGCATCATGTCAAGAAAGCACTCACTGGAGCATTTCAATTTGCTTTTGTGCGTCTCCCCAGCCCTCCTCACTGCCCCAGGTAGAGGAGAATGGGGGAGTGCATCACCCAATGTGAGCGAGTGAATGAGAGAGGAGGGAGGGCCAGTGTGTGCGTGCGTGTGTGTGTGTGTGTGTGTGCCAGAGACACAGAAAGTATCAGGGTGAGTGATGAGCTTCACAACCACTTCCTTCCAGCGTTCAGACCATCACAGGAGCCTCTCTTGTTTAATCCTCTGTCCTCTCTGTCGTGCGTTTTAAAGCGTAATCCTGAAATACCTTGCACAAAAAAAAATCCAGTTATGTAATTTGTTTTTTTTTTTCCCGAAAAGTATCTACCATAGTTCAGTTCATCCCCGTCACCTCAATGCTGACCCGCAGCAACAACGTGTGTTAAATAATGTGTCCCGCGCAGGTGAAAACTCAGCTGCCGCGACTTGGAGGAAGCCTCCGTGGCTTTAAGTGTATTTAGTCAGTCGAATAATTTGGCAATGAAGTTGGAATTAAATCTACAAGTCCCATGTGGCAACAACTGTGTTATCCACTCACCAAATCAATGCAGTGTAAATACATTGGACATAAATGAAGTGTGTTTAGCAAATTGCTACAACTTCGGAAACGTGAAACTGATGGAGGAAGAGCCAAAGACAACCACTAAGAGGTAGAAATGAGCTTTGGGCCCCCTCCCAACAATACACACACACACACACACACCCACACGAGAAACAACACGCACGGTTTCCTAA
Organism: Karalla daura; assembly: GCA_029224185.1. Classification (NCBI taxonomy): domain Eukaryota; kingdom Metazoa; phylum Chordata; class Actinopteri; order Chaetodontiformes; family Leiognathidae; genus Karalla; species Karalla daura. Next base: position 8,878,912 of record CM055201.1, read on the forward strand.
TACATTTTCCCTGAAGTCCCTCGGGTCAGTTAGTTTGTGATAAATTGATTAAACACGGATCGGTTTAAAGAAGTGCACCATGACAGCAGAATACTAACTAAAACACACAGAATAGTTAATCTCATTTAGCAAGGCTGCTGCAACCAGTGATTATTTTCCCTATTGATGAATCCAATGATTATTTTCTACATTAACCTTTTTGTCTGGCAAACCAAAGAGAGATGCGAGAATAGCCCGGGGCAACATATTCATATGACATGTCTTGTCTGACTAACAGCCTAAAATCCACAGATAAAAGCAACTGTTTAAAATCATACCGGTTTCCCCTCACACAAATCTGGGAGAGCAGCAAATCCCCACATAGGAACAAACTGGAAGTGAGAGATTTGTTTGACATGTGATTTATCTACCACTTTTACTTTAAAACAAGAGTCACAATAGCTGCAGATTAAATTCCTGTCAGCGGAGCTGCTGATTAAAAGACTCGTGGTCTCAGTTTCCTCCATGCAGACACCTGCCCTGGATAAGAGGGGGGCCTTCCCTTCAGGTGAACAGCCAGGAGCCCCCATGGAGCCCCCGGGCCTTTTCAGTTTTTAATTTACTTTAGTGCCGTATATTAGCAGACCAATTTCCAATCAATCAAATTACAACAGAGTAATTGCCACAGGGAGGACCTCAACCCCTTGGTGCAGAGGCTAACTTGGCCCTGATAGTAATCCGGCCTCGCTTCGCTTGAAGACAAGGCCACCTCTACCCCCGTCCAAAGCAAACAGCCCTGACCCGCACAACCCTCGTGGCTGAGCTGAGGTAGAAAAAAAACCTGAGCTCGCAGATTAGCTTGTACCGTCGCAAAAAAAAAACCCAGGAGAGAGTTGAGAATGTTTCAAAGACTTGTGAAAGTGGCTGCAGGAACTCAGAAGCTGCAGCTTGCAGCGTCACTGTCAGACATGACCCCACAGCTCTCTCCCTGTCTGTCTGTCTCCACCACAGAAACATCACACAGTCTAAACCCGCTCTGCTCGTTTGCAGAACATCCAGCAGACTGTCTCCACCGCGCCCGCCTGCCAGAACAAATGTGTCGAGCGCAGCAGATTCCTGCCCGGCTCCTCTCCTCGAGAACCTGTTTGCCCTGCCACGCCGGGGAGAAGGAGCATCGCCACCATTTTGATTGCTCTCCTCAGCCCCGGCATTGTCGCAGCACAGTGTGTCAAGCTCACAGTCTCCTTGTCAGCAAGATTTCACACAGTGGCCGGGGGAACCGCAGAGCGTAGCACAGCCACACGCGCACACACACACATGCGGGCAGGGACACACAACACGCCTCCTTCGATCCCCCTGACAGGCTTGATCAACACACACCCTTTCGGGCTATAATGTGTGAAAAGTGACCTCGAGGTGGCCGGTTAACACAGAGTTAATTACAACACATGGTTGGTTAATAGATGACTGACCAGCCGAATCCAGCAGACAACTTTTAAAGTCATTTAACACGCCAAGGAAACAGCAGATGCATAAGCCCAGCCTTGCAACAGCAGGCACACGTGCAGCAGAGCAGACAGACAGGGGTCCAGCGGTCGCTCTATAAATAATTACTCCATACATTATGAATAAGAACATAAAGCAGAATACCAGGACTGACTGTAAAGCCATTGCGCGGCGTTGAGAAAGCAGGCGCACAGGTGAGAAACCCTCCACAAACTCGTCTGGAAGAAAAGCAGAGAACCATCTTGAGAACTTCCTTAAAGAAACAATCTGCAACAGCCATTGCTTAACTCTCACACACACTGAGACCACTTAGTTGAACATTAACTACCTGCATGGCCCAAAAAAAGCACCGCATTACACGGCATTGAGATTCCACTCTGCACGAGCGTGTCCCCCAGATATCAGACAACACACGGCCACCTGCAAATCCCTCAGCCTATGGCTGGATGTATGTAGATAAAAAAAACCCATCATCATCTGCGCAAGATATGCACGTGCACGCGTGCTGTAATAAAAGCAGCGGGTTCACAGGGTCAAAATGCTGAAGTTCACCTTGAAAGCCCCACTGGAAGAGATCTAAGTTCACTTCGCAGAGTTCCACTGCTTCCTCTAAAAGCAGACTAAACTTCCGAGCTGAAAAACAGCAGCAGAAGAGGAAGCAGCAGAAGCAGAAGAAGGAGGAGGAGGTGGTGGTGGTGGTGGTGGTGGTGGAGAAGGAGGAGGAAGAAGAGAAGCAGGAGGAGGAGGAGGAGGAGGAGGAGGTGGTGGTGGCTGATTATGTGGTGAACACAACCTTTGTTCAGGCGTGAGGGACTCTGAGGTCTCTGCTCTCTTTGGAGACTCATCTGCTTTCCTCCATTTTATGGTGAAGCCCCCACTAGCAGCTGACATACCTGACTTGAGACCATGCAGTGACAGCACACAGAGAGCCCCCCCACCCCCCACCCCCACCCCCCAAAGAAGCAGAGCACATACAATAGTAGAAGGCATAATCCCCAAGGACAGGAGGTGTCTAGCTCTAGCAAGCCCTGTGGAGAACCCAACATCGGCTCTCCCTTTCTTTATATATATAAATCAAAAAGGAAGCAGGAGAGAGATGGAAGGGGAAGGAGAGGGAGGAGGGTTCGCACACTCACATACACATATACAAACACCATGCAGCCCCCCCTGTTCCTCTCCCTTCCCTTCCTTTCAGGCTGGACATGTTATGTTAGTGCCTGGACCCCGGCGGCTATGCCAGCTCCTCTGTGGAGCTTTAATGGAGGCTGCTCAGGGGAAGGAGGAGGAGAGGAGAAGAATCCGTGCTTCTCATGACGGCCAGTCAGCCAGGCAGCCAGGGCCGGGACCCAGCAGCAGCAGCAGCAGCAGCAGCAGCAGCAACAGCAGCAGGAGCACAGGCAGAGGCAGCGGCGGCGGCGGCGGCCACTACAACTACAACTCCCCCCTTTCCTCCTCCTTTCCTTACCCTTTCCCGTCCCCTCTCCGTCCCCACCGACCGGACCAGACATGTCAGAATAACAAACCCCCCCCTTCACGCCAGCCAGTCGCCACGGCGTCCATTTCCTTGTGTCACCTAGACAACAACAAACCGTCACGCGACATAACGACGACGACGACGGTTAGGAGGCGAAAAACCGTTGAGGTGGTGGATAGGGAGAAGGTGAACGGGGGAGGAGAGGCGAGGAGACCCACTTGACTTTGGCTGCATGGTGACCAAAAGCCGAACCCATTCCCCCAGCGAGTCCGACCCGCAACCAAAAAACCTTCTTCTCCCGAGTCGGAAACCTGGACTCAAAAACCACCAGGAGGAGGACCAGGAGGGAGAGGAGCTCTTTCCAGGTCATCTCTCCAAATTATATCCCATGATCTACCACGGCGACGTTCTCGCAGAAACCTTGAAAATATAGCGCAAAGAGGTAGATTTAAAAAAAAAAACTCACTGGTACAGTCTTCTTCTCCTCAAGCGATCCTTCCAAAAGTTGTCCCCGTATCTCATGCGTGCGCCCGGTCGGTCTAATGGATGATCGCCATCTTTCCTGCTTCTCCTTTGCTGCAGCTGCAGATGACCTGAGATCCGTCTGTGTCTGAATAATGAGCAACCACACAGACAAGGAAGACAATCTGCAAAGCGGGCTACACAAAGAAGTTTGGGAGTCTAGCAAGCACCAGAGGGTGCACAAGAGTTTGCGATGAGACGAGGGAGCATCAGCAGGATGGACAACGTCTATGTCTGAGAAGCTCATCCTTCATCTAGACTCCGAGTCAGGGAAAAAGCCTGCAAAGCCCCTATCAGCGGCTCAGACCACCACCACATGCAGGCTGTGGTGAATTTTATATAGGCTTTCCATACTCTGTGTGTGCGTGTGTGTGTGTGTCTGTGAGTGTGTGTGTGCCACGTCATGGGGTTATCTGTAGTTCACTTTAGTAGTGGTGATGATGCTGCTTCACATTTGAACCACATATATAAAAAATATAGATAGATAGATAGATAGATAGATAGATAGATAGATAGATAGATAGATAGATAGATAGATAGATAGATAGATAGATAGATAGATAGATAGATAGATAGATAGATAGATAGATAGATGCACAATTGCATTGAATGCACATATTATAAACCATCAGGAGAAAGAAATGTGTACAAAAAAAATCCAAAGAACTTTATTCATCCTGCAGGAATTTATTGTGCCTTTGGAGGATTGCTCCAAAGGCAATGAATGTATACATAATATATATTTACAATTACTACAAGGAATTGTATAACAAGACCCCCTGGTACTGCCGATACTAATAGCTGCTGCAAATAAGTGATTAATAACTGACTCATATAATTGACAACTCTTGTAATTGTGATGTTAGCCTTAAAAAATATATTTTTCAGTTTGCTCTTTGAGATTAATTGTTGCCGCTCCAGATTTTACTATTGTTTTGATGTCTGGTAAGCGGCATCCTTGTTGCATCACTATTGTTTGCCATGCAAACGGCGAATTGTTTGTAAATATTCTCTGTGCCCCAGTATGTAAGTAGCCCCTGCAATTTTGTTGTACTTGTGGTGTCTGTTCCTGTATAATGACAATAAAGGGTTTATTTTCTGTTCTTTTCTGTTTACACTTATTCATTTGGAGGGGAAGAGAAAGAAAGAAATGTATTCAAAATCACAACAAAGACCCAGTGTCTTAATAAATACTGCTCTACATGCTCCAGACTGCCATGGGATGAGAATGCAGTGGAGTAAGTGTAGACTACAGGAGGGATGTTAATTAGGTAGGTAGAATGCAAATGATGGTGTTAAAAGGTGAATTACACCAGGCAAAAGGCAGAAAGAGTGTGCGTATCAAGCAGGATCCTCTGAAGAACTATAACAAAAAATAGAGAGTAATTAAATAGGAAACCACCCCTCTCCCTCACCAGCATTCTGATAAAATCAAAACGATAAACAAATCTTTAAATTTCTGGGGAAAAAAAATAAGAAAAGGAAAACGGCTGTGTTGCATTATCTTGATTATGTTGTCATGACATTGGTGCTGTATGATGCTGCTGCTGCTGCTGCTGCTGCCGCTGCTGCTGCAGGCTACTGCTCTGTCCACCAGCTGCTAACAAAGAGACAGCCCAAGACAAAAGGTGCAGGGTCCTGCTCAGATGTATGTCAGTGTAAAGAGGGTTGGGAGGGTGGGGGCCGAGCAGAGGGAAGGGGGCACACACACACACACACACACACACACACAGAAACACACAGAGGCAGGAGGGTGGGTGGGTGGTGAGGGGGAGAAGAAGAAGGAGTCTACCTTGCATGATTGAGTGACTGTATAATGCCATCTGAGAGCAATGATGGCTTTTGTTGGAGGGAAATTTAACACAATCTTGTTGCATCGAGCGTCGCTCTGAAATATATTTAGATCATTCATGAGACGTGTTTTAGACGTGACAAGACTGTTGCAACAAAATCGCACAGTTCTTAAGTCAAGATGGCGCCTCCCCACGCGCTCAAACTATGTCCATGAAGGAAAAATGTTCCATGATGCAAAAGTCTCTGACCTTTGGATCTCTAGTTCCTTATTAACAATAAAGCTTGATTGCATTCACAGTTAACCAGACACATCGATGCGTTTGTCTCATTTTGCACAATTATAGGAAACTATTACTAACAGGAAACACATTGCATTTGTGTGTTTTACAATACCTGTTCATAATAATTACCCCACTGTGCGAGTATCAGATGATTTGTGCTTAAGTCTTTTTTATACAGGATATCTGACCTGATTCTAACTAAAACACAGTATTTTTTTCTAAAATCACATTCAACAAAAATGAATGTTATTTGTGAGCTCCAGAAACTTTTGTAGCTGATAATCCTGTCTGTGACATTCAGACACCTCAGAAACCTCAGCCACAAATCTCGTGAGCTCACCCGCAGTCATGATTGTTCTCTGATTTACAGGCGCAGACGCGGAGAGGAATTAAATTTGTGTAAGATACAGATGCAGTTAATCATGTCTGACAAGTGTTGGTGTTGCCTCTTGCGAGGGTTTCTTCTCGCCTATGAATTATGAATCACGGTATATACATTTTTTTTCTCTTCTGCAATTTAATTGAAGGCTTCAGATAAGACACGACACTCAGCCAGCCTTTGTGTTCGCTGGCCTGCTCTGTGTGTCACCTGCGCTGAAACACGCCCGCTTTTCCCACAGTGCTGTCAACCAGCGTGACACAAGCAGAGTCTGAATTATGTGACACCCTCCAGGTCCCAATCATGTGAGAATATGAAATATATAATGTACCGGTAAGCATAAGGTGGCAGATGGAAACAGGAATGGGATTTTGTTGAAGCCCAGGTCCAGTGTGCCAGTTCTCCTGCTGCAGTGACGTACATAGCCCCATGTATTTCCCAAACACTGTGGCAAATGATCACTTGGCCCAAAAGCGACTTCCTCCTCCTTCAGGGACACCTCTGATGACCTTTTGTTCCTTCGTCTTTCCTTTCCTTTTTTTTTAATTCCAAGGAAATTAAAAACATTAATGCGACGGGTACACACACACACACACACACACTTCACGCCTGTCATAAATGCGTTTATGACATCTCAACAGATCTGTGGAGGAAAGTCTCTGGAGGAGCGAGGTGTGAAATGCACACGCACACATGCACACACTGTGTTTGTCAGTGCGTCCTGAGGGTTCCAGGTAGCAGCCGGGGTTTATCATGCTGCTTGGACATATGGCTGCTGCGGCAAATCTGATTAATATGGGATAGCCAGGAGTCCAGCGTACAGCAGAGGACGACAGACTGCACCGGGACATCCCCACTGGTGTGGCCTCCCCCGCGCACCATGCCAGGCCTCCGTTCAGCGCGGCTAAAAACAGACCAGTCGTCAGGGATTCAGATGGTCTGAGCAGTGGGAGAACGGGAAGGGGGGGTGAGGTCGCTGTACAGATTTAGAAGGTGGGCAGGGATTTTTTTTTTTTTTTAAAGATACACGGGTAATTAAAAGCAAGCATCTTATGTCAGTAATTGCTGAGCAATAAGAGGAGTTTAATCCAAAACAACCGACTGGGTTTTTAATTTTTTTTGCATAAATCCAAACTGCTCCTACCAATGGCCCCTATGGACTGGTGACATGTCCAGGATGTGATCCCTGTCCAGCAGATCCGTCACAATACCGGCTAGACATAAACTGAGTTAATATGAGTTGTTGTCTGGTGTAATCTGCCATAATTAATGAGGAGCAAAATTAGCTACAGAATGAGAATCAAATGGCCTCTTATTAAATAATTAAATATCAAATCATTAAACCTCTGACCATGCATTAACAATCTACATTCGTAGGCATGCGTTGTGAAAATCATTAAAACAATTCATTTGAAGAGTGACGGTCGCAACACTGCATACTCTCCTCTATCCTGGTGAGAGCTCCAATGTGCCTCCCTAAAAAGTTCCCCACACTGGAGCTGAGAGACACAGGAGTCCTGTACGGGTCAGCAAACATTATGAAAGGTCGACTGTGTGCCAGTGGAGCGGGGACAGAGGAGATAAAATGATTGTCGCCCTGATAGCATCTTCAACTACAACTCTGATTGTGTCTTCTCCTTTTTATTTTATCTCCCTGACGTCTTTGCCTCATAAAACACAAGACAACCCCATGCATACACAATGAACACATAAACATACGTGTGACCTGTATGTGCCACTTCATCTGCGATTTCATATCCCCGAGTAAGACAGACAGACGACGGAGCGGAGGTATTCCTCCAAGATGGATCTTGACACGTCTACCTAATTGAAATGGATTTTTCTATGAGATTATGATGAAAGAAATGGCAATACATATTATTGTTTCTTTCATCAGTATCTTCACCATCTTCCCTGAATAGCTTTTTCTTCCCCCCAAAAAATTGCACTGCAGCTAGGGCATGAGGGATCTCTTGAATTACAAAAAAGAAAAAAAAAAAAACAAGCATAACAATGTCTATAAAACTGATATAAAACCAGTGGCTGCTGCCCGAGAGGACTGCGAGACAGAGACGTTACATCCAGCAAATTGTCATGGCATGTGTCTAAATGGAGAAATGATCATGAATTATTAATGCTTCAATTACTGTTTCATTTAGATAAGACCTTTAAGTCATTGGGAATGTTTCATAAATGCCTTCATGTTTCCAGGATTGACAGGAATGCCGGCTGACACACTTGGAACCGGCCCATTGTGTGTCACATTTTTGCTTGTTTTCTGTGTGTTCAACAGCCCTCCAACAGTTCATGCAAATCAGGTGAATGTGAGGCCCTAAGTTGCCGAGAGGGAAGTGCGTGTTTGCCTGTGTTTATACCCAGCAGATTGGTGACTTGTATAGCGTGTTTGCCTGTTGTTTTTACAATGCACTCCGTGTTGTTCTTAACTATGCAAATACGGGCAGGAAAAAGACTGACAATCCATGAAAATGTGCTGCAAAATTAAGTCCTTTGAATGTCTTCGAAGGCGTAGCAAGCTTTTATTTTTGTCCCTCATCTAGTTTCAAGTGAAATTTTCCTCTGAATCAAAACAGGCCAAGCAGTGCAATCACTGCAGTACACTTGCAGTACATATAAAAATAGTAAAACGAACAATACATACACCTGCTGTGTAATCTGAACACAATTGTCGGCAGCCCAAACTAAAAACGCTCTTTGGAACTAGAGCACTTTAACAATTTGTCTTGGCAGACAAAGCACAGGGACTGAGAGAGAGAGATCTTACTTTTACTTTCAAGATTGAAGAATGCTGCTGTTTTTTCCGTATATGAACCCACAAACTGTTCGCATTGTATTTATACAGCATCTTAAGTTATTAAAAGCAAAATGTTGTGTATTTCTTCTATCAGAAGAAATACTGTTATGCTATAACAGCTTTCTCCCACTGACCTTCAAAAGGGGAAAAATCCATTAAAAAAAAAGAAAGTAGACAAAACATGCATTTCCACTTACCTTAATCAGCACCTAACAGGTGTAAAAACCATTCATTCACATGCACATTTCAGAAATTTTAACATTTGGACCTGTAATACAGGCAGCGCGTAACGCCCTGATGCGAGGGGAATGGCTCAAACATGACACAACCAGCATGGCTTCACACTGCCAGCAAACTGCTGCCTGGTGATTTGCATAACCTTTTCACAGCTCATTTGATTATCATATTCTAATCTGTAGATGGCCTCCCTGGATGGATCACCTTTCTGCAGGACTGAGGGATTGCGCTATCGCCGCTGTTTATCCGTCGCCTCCCTCATGGCTGACTGCCATCGGTGCTGAAGGTGTTGAGGGCGCGCAGCAGCGTTCTGTATTCGCACCTCCGCGCAGACGAATGGTTATGTCTGGATACTCTGCTTCGAATCGCTCTGATATCATCAAGTCAACTGTGTTTTCTTTTTCCATTTTTTTACTGTAAATCCAGGATCAAATAAAAAGCGTTGAATGCAGATAAACCACACAAACAGTCAAACTCAACAACTGACATTGAGAATCTAAAAAAAATAAATGGTCTGTCACAGGGCATGCACACATATGGGAGTAGCCTCATGGAGTGGAGAACATGCAAAGGCCCTCGTCCTGGGAAAAAAACAAAAAACACAGAGACATAACAGACTTGACATTTTGAGAGTTAGTATGACCTATGACATCATAAGACAATAAACAATAGCCCATCTAAACTTACCGTTCACTCAGGAACCACAGAGGAACCATCTGATCCAGGTGATTACGCCAGGCTTCAGCATAGACTGGACTCAGTGGAGCCAAACCTCTGCCAAGCACTCTCAACATGGTGATTCAGTCCATTCAGCCAATGCGTCACGGAGGCTTCATGTAGCCAGGCTCGATTTGGCGTAATGTTTACTATGATCACAATCTCTGATTAACATATTTGCATGCAACAGGTTGTTTAACAGGATGGGGGAATTTCTTGTATTTCATTATGAATTATGAAGACGTCTGCTGTACTCAGTTTCATACATTTTAAGATATATGGAATACGGCATATCAAGACACCATTCTCTTGAAGGTGTTGTTTTATTCATGAGAAAGTGTTTTGGCACTGTAAAAATACCACAGCACGTGCACATGTGTGTAAACTGTGTGTGTGCAGGCAGATAATTTCTCATTGTGGAGAATTTTATTGCTTTCAAGTCCTCATTCTCTGACCTCAGTGAAGTGATTGCCTCTGATAATGCCATTAACTACTGCCCTGCAATTCTCTGGGGCACAGTCAAGAGACTGAGAATAGAAAATACTTTTATTTCTGAGGGAGGTGTGGCTGCTTCTCGCTCCTGATTTATCAAAGGGCAAAATCTGGCCACATTTTATTTGCCTCTAACTAACTGAATCACACATCGATCGGTCCTCACCTGCTATGCCTTTCATTTTTATGCCACTCTGGCTGCGGCAGAGAGAGATGGTGAAATAAATGTGCAGTATTAAATGGCACAGTAATGCTAAAAGCACTATGGCCTTCTGTTCTTTGTTTATTGCTGTAAACCACAATAGAATTGGAGTATAATAGTCATCAGAGCATTCTGTGTTTACAATAATAAAATTCTGTCAGTTTTCTGCTTTTTACTCTTCTCCGTTAATATGATTTCACAACTTTATGTTGTGCTGTTTGCAACCACCGATATGGTTAAGATGTTTTTAAAAGGCAATAAGATGGATCAGGGGTTTTGCACTGATGACTCCAAATATCCTGTAATAAAAAAACAAAACAAAACATGCAAACCATGCAAAAAAATGCATGTGTAGGCTAATTGGAGACTAATTACAGTCTGAAAAATTGGTATGTGTGCTCTGTGCTCATGGGCATCCACAGTGTATTCCCTGCCTTCACCTTATGCGCTGAAGGTAGGCACCAGCAGACCACTGCAACACAGTGGATAACAGATGGATGGTCTTTTTGTTGGGTCCTGGTATTTGGTTCTTGAGCTTGATTAAAATCTTGCTGTTCTTGTGGAATAAAGGCATTCCAACCTTGTTTAAAATCCCTTTCCTGCTCCAGCAGACTCCATGACACACATAAGTTGCAAAGTGGGTAAGGTAATAAATAGATGGATAGATGTTTCTTGTAAAGAAAACAAACAAACAAAACAAGACACTTGGAACCATGAGAGCAGCGGACCTATGGCAGTGTCAGACTGCTGTTCACTGTAAAATAGTGGAGCAACCATTGGCAGGATTACAAGGTAAGTCGGTGCAGATCTTTACGTTCCCCTCAGGATGAATTGTGCAAACTGACTTTTCATCTAGCATCATCATCATCCTAGCATTGGTCGCTGCAGTCTCTTTCATGTAAAGCACTGTAAGGTGCTCTGCCTGCCAACCTGATATATTTAAATATGTATCCAACACTCTACGTCATACCTATCTGAATCGGCTCTTCCTCTCTTCCTCCATCCCTCTATCTGTGTTTCTGTCTGCAGGCGATGTCGAAGGCGCCCAGTCTTTATCCCCATCTTTGTGACAATAAATCTGCTCTGCCACAGGAACTAAAAAGTCCCCAGGTGAGAGCTGCGCAAGGAGGCCCTCCTATCAGGGCACAGCCAAGCATACAGTGGACAGTGGCATCTCTGGGATTAAAAACTGCTGCATCCACTGTTCCCCTGGCCCATTGACGGATGGATAAAGCCTTGGACTTCACCTTATTGAAAGAAGGAGAGAGCGCCCGGGGAGCCATGAAATCCATAGACCCTTCTTTAAATGGGTTTGTAAGAGGCTTCCGCCGAGCAAACCACGGCTGAAAGAGCCCATTAAATAAAGCCCAGCTTCTCAGCAAGGAGCTGGGGCAGATTCATCAGAGAGAAGAAGGCAAAGATAATGATAGCTCATGGCCAGATGTGAGACGTCGGGTCCACTCGAATGCCATGTGGGACCATGTCAGTAAACACAACAGGCAGACAGACTAACTAACAGTCTTTGCTCGCTTTCATCTGACATCGCTCTGTGGGGACAGTGTCTTGCAGAAGCAGCATCATAAAGGTGGACACAAAATGTAAGTGCAGGCAAGTCTGGAACATCAGCCTGGACCATTTCCTTACCCAAGCAGTCTCGCAGTTTTATGTCAGCCATGATCATCTTATTTCATCAGAGATTCCAGGATGTGAGTGCTGCAGAGCACCACCTTCAGCATGTGCTCTGTCATTTTCATATGTCTAGCTGTGGATTAAGAATCAGGGAAGGGGACATCAGCCCACCTTCTCTCTCCCCTGGTGGTTTGGTGAGACCTTCACAGCAAGAGAAGGTGGAATGCAGCCGGGACAGATTTGAATATCAATGTGGTCCGACTGGACGGGAAGGTGCCGCAAGGGAGGGAGGACGGAAGGCTGAGGAGGGCCTCTGGCAGGACAGTGGAAGAGATGGGAAGAGAGAGGGGGAGAAATGCTGGGAAGAACAGAGAGAGAGAGGGAGAGAGAGAGGGAGGGAGAGAGAGAGGGAGGGAGAGATTTGTCATTTGCTCTTCGTTCCACCTGCTCCCCTGTCATGCATCCTGCCGGGGGGTGAGGGGGGATGGAGGGGGAAATACACCCTGATGTCTGAGGGAGACAGCAGGAAAAGGATGAGTGAGGTGGCACGATGGCGGGTTGTAATGAACAAATAGAGGATGGGGGAAAGATGGACAGGGGTGAGAAGAAGACAAAGGAAGGTATAATACGAATAATAAGAAAGAGAATGGGAAAAAAGGAGGAAAATAGATGCATATTGTTGTGTATTGAAGATGCCAAGTCCAGACATACAGGTGCTAACTACAGGGGCTGGCAGGTATGCAAATTGGAGGACGTACCAGTGCGCCACCAGATTACTTTTCCTGCATTTGCTATTCATATATTTGCAAGGTGACTCACTTCAGACAAAGCAGGTGATCAAGAGCTCCTTCCTTTCTCCCTCTCGGTTTCTCTCCTTCTCTCATCCTCCACATCTGAATAGCGAGGAGAAGAGGAGAGCAGGCAAGGCATGATGGATCCACAGCCTCAGCACAAGTCATAAGCCTTGCAAATGCCGCAGCCCACAATTGCATGCCTGCAGATTTGATATGTATTCCGTCAGCAAACCCCATTTAATCCATTTTGCTGTCAGCTCCCCCCCCTTAAAAGCATCTCGACTAATACAGGGAGAGTTCAGAGTACGGGAGAGAGACAAACAAGACAGCAACATGCATAGCTAACAATCACACCTGAGAAACATTTGAAATTTTCACTTTGCTCTACCAGACTAATTCCCTTCACGTGGCTCTCTCACTGCTTCTCTCAGAGAGTCAAGCTTGTGCATTAAGGGCTGACTTTCCCCAAAGCATCGAAGCATCGACAGCCCCACTGACTAATTGCACGGAGTTAAAATTTTTGACTAAAATGCTTTTGGCAACTAAAGCCCACGTTGCAAATGGATGTACTTGACTTTGGGAACAGGCTTGGAAATGATGACCTGCCTCCTGCTGTTCCTTTAATGAACATCTAGTGAATCCAGGCTCAACTGGCTCTGCATACAAAAATAAAAGAGATCACATTTGTACCATGTGTTTTGGGTGTCTCATTGATCCTAGTTGTTTGAAGGTGCTGTGCTGCATCTTAGCTTTTCTCTTATTCCAGTATTAAGATAACAGCCCCGAATACCCCCATCATCATTGGGATCACTTTGGTGATTTCATATCCTCTCTAGTTCACAGCCTGTTATTCCTTCAGCCTGTCATGTTCCCTCTTCTTCCTCACCTCCTCCATCACCACATGGTATGCTGCAGCCTTTGCCAGGGACAAGAACAGACTGCAGTGTATCATAACATCAGAAAAACAGCTTTTTCCCCAGTACTACTAGGCTCTTGACCCCCACCCCCCACCCCACACACACACGCACACACACACACACTGCCTACCTGGCTAATACACCTGATTCTTAGCAGTGGTGCCATTTCGGACCGCTATGTGCATTTCAAGACCTTAATTTTCTCCCTTGTCCATCACTGTTCTTTATGGTTGTCTGGCCAATAATCACTCATCTAAGTGGATTCAGAAGTATAGGATCTGAACTGCATATGGTACTCATATGGTCATATGGCACTGTTGACTCTTTGTGTTGTCTCTGTCATGTGGATTTGGCAGGATTCAGTAACAACATTGAGGCATCATTTTTCCTATGCAATGTGTACCCTGATATAGGACTGACTGTGACTTCATCTATCGTCAGTCATGATGACTTTCTATAGAGCAAGTTTGGTGTTCACATCATTCCATTGCATGTTAACATGCTTACAGCTGATAACTAGCTCTGAGGACAAACAACAGCTGCATAGGAGCAAAATTGGCATCAAATTTCATGGGAGTTTATTTTGAATTTGTTGAAATATTTCTGTCTGGATCAAAATGTTACACTTTAAGCCAAGGTAATTAAGCTGAAAGCCAGGTAATATTTTAGTAGAACTTATTATTCTTCTTCGTTTTGTGCCTGTGTCTGCTCTCACATAGACAAGGCTCTGGTTCTTAAAAAAATGTTTTTTCCGCCTTCTGTCAGTGACCATTGCTCAAATGTGGAGGTAGAAGCACAAATCAGTTTCAAAATCCTGTAAAGATTCATCCAGGATATGGTAGCCCTTCAGTGACAAGGCAAGGCAACTGGACTTCTGTAAGGCTCTTAAAGACATTTCACCTTTCACCCAAAAGGTTCAGTCAGTTCTGATTTTGGCGTGGGTGCCATGTTCATGTTTTGGACAGACAAGACAGATGAATTGAGATGGGGTAAAGGAGTTCATCTATGTCCATTTAGAGTGACCTTCCTTCAGCAGAAGAGGTTGTTTAAGACACCAGTTGTCAGCAAATTAGAAAGCTGTCTTGAATGCCCTCCCCAAACAGTATCACTCATGTTCACACTTTGACCCATGTGACTTTATCAACCCTCATGGTGCTCAGGGGGAACAAAGACCCTGATGAATCACAATTTGGCTCTTGTGACCTAAACAGTTCACATGATTGTTATGCTAATGAGTGAAGGTGCCTCCTGGGGGTTTAAAAACCACACCTGAAAGAGAACCGAAAAAAGCCCTTTGGATGAGAAGCGAAACTTCTTCAAGAACCAGGGCAGTCCAGTTGCCTTGGTTTTTATCACTGTGGCAAAATGACCTCAAATGTGGCAGACAGCTGTAAATTTATTTTCTTGGGGAGGTTCCCTTCAGGGAATTTGGTCACCGCAGATTGAGGTGCCTTGCTCGGTGCACAACAGCTGTGCTGGGATTCGCCCGCCTTTGATACCCTCCAGGTGGTTCAAAATAAGGATTGTGAACCTTTTTCTGAAAGCCCCAGTGGAGGTGTAGGATGACATGTGGCATGCAGAAGGGATGGCATAAGAACAGGCCACAGAACTGGATAAACAAGTGAATGAGGAAGCAGGATTTTGATAGAGTTTGATGAGCAGCGTGATTTAAGTGTGTTAGGCTGTCACAATTGCCTTCAACACATGCACCCTAAACCAGCACTTCCAAGGGCCTTAAATGGATAAGAGGCTTGTGTGAACATGACCAGGCGTGCTCTGAACGATTGGACGTCGGTTCTGCTCTGGTTTGGCTCATGTGCGAACAGACCCTGGGTAACAAGTTATAGGGTTACACATTCATTTGTTGCACGATTCTCAAAACACAATTTGGAAGAACAAGAGTCCAATAGCATTTGTGACAACTAGACCGGCGACGGGATTGAGGAGATCCTCTTTATCCGTGGTCCTGTTAGGGACTCCATAGTATACATGTGGTCCCAGTATTCCTGTTGTTGTTCGTACATGTGTGAACCGGCACTGACCAGCTGACTGCCGAACAGGACATGTGTGAAAGGGTTAAATCACTCACAGAGCCAGAAAGACTCTGAGGGTATCAGATTGGGAATTTGCTGGCTCGACCACGTCCCTGCTGAGATGGTGAGAAGAACATCATGCACAAATACAGAGAGGCAACGACACAGAAAGGGACAAGACAGGCTGGGAATCCTACAGAGAATGGACCACAACCCAGCATGTTCAGGTCTCAAGAGCAATGGTCGGAAATGAAATCAGTTACCAGCAATTAAACATGATAACGGATCCGTCACAGCCTGAGCAGCCATCTCATGGGGTTTAGAATACTGTAGGCACATTGCAGATATACTGTCGGTCCACTGATACAGATATATTCAGCATATTGATCCAGATTTTACTATGCTTACTGGTCTCTCTCACTATTCTCAAGGGGCTTTATCTTGGCAAAATCTGAGATGAGATCTTCCTTCCAGTTCTATTTGATGTTAGCCCTGTGAGCTCTCAAGGGACGCTGCTGCTAGAATAACATTGTGCATTTCCATTTAAAATCAGGAATTTGTGGCAGTGCAGGATCATATGATGAGGTTCAGCACACAAGCAGGATATCTGCGATGGACCCACAGCACTACAAGGTGTCACCGTCACTCCAAGGTCACACTCCATCTCTCCACCAAGGCTGTCATGCAATCACAAGAAATAAATGAAAAGTAGGCAGCATCCTGAGGGGGGAAACACAACAATAATGGGCTGTGGCTTATGAAATCACACACACACACAAGATTTTGAAAACCATTTCCATTAGGCGTCATGAATGCTAATATTGTTTTAATCTATTTAATTCTATCTATGATATTTTTTTATTTCGCTATTGTGAGAACTCCCAGTCATGAAGAAAACTGCCAATCATTTTTGGAACTGCCCACACCTGCAGTAGACCTAGTATTTCTGAATAAATTTGAGGTGATTTTTCTTTTCCTGCAGGTCAAATCTCTATCATCAAGACTCCAGGCATCACAGTGACCCATATTTCTTTGGGAGGCCGATTCCCTTGCTCAACTTGTTTTTTCACTTCACCCAGTTCTGGCTAATATTCTTATTTCCCCTGATCTTCAATGCTGCCTCTGATGTCATAATAGTTTAATATCAAACATTTCAGTAGTGAAATACACAAGACATGAAACTCACATCGAATTATGAAACAAATGCCTCTGTCTTAGTTTGAATAATGTTATTGAATTGTCATTTTTTGGATAAAGAGTTGGAAATTGAGGATTCTGCTAAGAAAATAATTTGTTGATAATACACCAATTACTCATGAGAGGAAAAGGAATAATTGTTTCTGTGCCATTTTTAGAATTGTAGTTTGTGATAATTGGCGTTAATTGAAGCAAATTAACTTGTATCTAAAAAAATGAATGGACATTTGAATAATCCAATTAAGTAAGCATTACTCGAGGATAATTAAAAGGCTCTCTCAAAGATGGAAATTAACCAACTGCAATAGCACAAACCATGAAAGGATGCTTTATGTTGCACTTCATCTTCACTCCTTGATCCTGGTTCTCACGGGGTCATAGTTCTCCATAAAAAGATATGGAAGCCAGAATGAAATATTAAAGCCAGGGCATAACTCCAGGAAGTACAGAAGAAGTTGTCGGCATTTAATTTCACTTCTTTGTTGAGATTTCTTCCTGGGACAGTTGGCTGCGTCAGCAGATTCTCGCTGCTGGCACGAAATTCATGGGACAAGTGTCCATGTCAGCACTTTCTCCCTCCTCAGCCGGTGTATAAAAGGACATCACACTTGTCAGCTGCGGTAAGCCGAAATTATAAGGACAAATAAAATGGTGTGTCTGTGAGCGGTGCTCCTCAAAGAGGATGTCCTTTTGGCTGAACGACACGATAACTTGTATAGGGTTCTCCCCTATGTGTGTAAAGCTGGTATAGTGTGTGTGTGGGGGGGGTGTGTGTGTGTGTGTGTGTGCAGACTTTTGGGTGACATCTTGTCTAAAGACAATACTTGTTATTTAGGGTATATTTTAATTTATATAATTATATATAATATAATTTTTATTGGACCATATGCCCTCACTTTGATGTAAAGATATAACTTTAAGCCTCTTACACAATGCTACAGTAAATGATGCACCCTCAACAACTCTACTAGTTGAAACACAGTACACTTACAAATACTTATGTTATATAGGTGACCCTGGTTAGTTTACCACCCCAACATTATGTTTCTGTTGTGATTTAATCCATTTGTCTCTTTACACGTTTGTATGACAGCAACAAAATGGAGACCAGAAAGCCAGGCGAACTACCTTGGAAATAGCGAGCCTTAAATGGAAAGCAAAAACTAGCTAGCCTAGCTAGCCTGACAAACTTTTCCACTTATCACCAGATGTTGGTCTTTCAAACACAACATTTCAGTTTGGTTTCAGTATGAGTTTCAACAGTTTCAGTTTGGTTATTCTTAGCTCATGCACACCTGTATAAGACAAACATGAGAGGTTTTGCATCAGCTCTGTGAAGGAAAGCAGAAACAAGGACCAGCAGCTAAAATGCTTTAAACCATTCAGCTGTCTAGCTGGCTTGGTAGCAATTATTGTTGCGCTTCAGTTAAAAACCAACACAATTTTTGCTGTCAACTCATGATCAAATCTATTAATCCTCCTGGAGGACACCAATATAGTGTACTTATGTGATTAAAGTGTCTCAAGATGATTTAAACAAAATGCTCTGGCAAAAACACATACTATGTGCATCGTATGTACGCTGTCGCCTTCGGTTTGTTTGGAAGAATAAATTCTAATTTGAGCTCAATATAAGACGTTAACAGCCTTACACACTCATACTTGGTGGTAGTTGTGAGTGTGAGGTGAGTCAGGTTAGGAATTAGCAGCTGGTAGGTGTGGATTAAGGTTGCTGCTCATTAGCCAGAGGTAGCAGAGCTATAATCCACATCCTCCCTCACAGCACACACACACACACACACACACACACACACACACACACACACACACACACACACACGCCAATATACAGTACACAAACAGAAATAAACGCCCAGCTCAAGCCATTAAAAAAGTTTACATTCATTAATGTTGCATGACTAAATGGCAGGCGCCTTTCTTTGAGATTTTGCACACAGAGCTGCTGATGTAACTGAGTGGAAATGACAGGAGGGTTGCAGCAGGTAGGCTATATAGATTGTGATTTCTATCTGGCAAAACTGTGGGAATGGTTGTAATGTTGCAGCACCTGAATCTGGATTATGTCTGCGGTGTTTTTCTGTGTCTTCTGTATCAGGGAGACAGTGCCGAGGCAGAGGTCCGCTCAAGTCTAATCCTCCCCAGTTCTACCAAAATCCTCACAGGGCGTCATTATGAAATTATTGATCTGAGGACTGGCGGCGCTGAATGTCACAGCAAAGATTGATGTAATTTTCTCGGTATTTGCAGGTATCGAAATTGCACCTACTGTAGTGTTGCAGAAAGAAGCAGACAACAGTACAGTAGCATGAGATTTAATTGGGAGAGGGAGGTCACAGCAAGGGCACAACTGTGGTGTATTACATGTGCAGTAATCACAATTTATTATCGTTTCGTCTTCACAGGACAGAGCCTTATACAGTGGTGCTCTGGCTCTGGTTCAAGACTGGACAATGAGAATGAAAAGATTTATTTTTATCCCTCTCACCAGCAGATTGAATAACTGTACAAAGGTCTGTGCATAACTTTGAAGTCTTGTCTTTGCATTAGAGGTTGAGATTGACTTAATGTACACAGCAATAACACACACAATTCTCATATCAACTTTCCACCAATAAACGGAGCCGCCGGAAAACATTATTAGTATTTCTGTCACAGTGTCAGCTATTTTTGTACAGTTTTTCCAGACCTTCCAGACTCATTCATTTCATTTTAACTGCACAGAAAATAGCTCCACATATTGTCCTTGTCTGTTAGTGAAGCTGCTCCATGAATCTTTGTATCTATGTGCAAAGCTATATCCTCTTTTATTTGCCTTTGCTGTTCGTTGGCCGAAGTAGAAGAAACACTCACAGAACACAATGAATCCTTAATTAATAATCTTAAACTTTAAAGTCACAATGGGGGGGTGTACTAACAAGTACAGTCTTGCACACAATTTCTAGACCATTACTGAGTACTGTACACAAGGGGACTGTAAGGTTCAGCAGGTACTGGACTGTGGACTGTAGTTACATCTAACATCTAAGTGAAAGATGTGAGCTAGCTGTATTCTCTCACGGCTACACCCTTCACAGCAAATAGTTGAATTAAAATAAAACATACAAATGAATCAGTTGTTTAACAGTAATAACTTCTGGTGACAGCGCCTTTGTGCCTTCTTTTCTTTGTTTTTTTACTTAAGTTATTTTTAGAAGGTGATGTGGAGCGTTGCCACAGTGAGCAATGTGTTTTGTGTCCCTACAAACTGTTATGAAGATAAAGTGTGATTATATGTGTTGTGCAGTGTTGCCATGCTATTGATTTTAAAGGATTGCGTGGAAGTGACTTCTGTTTTTCTTCTCCTTAATGATCTGCTTTTTTTTTAATGAAAAATGTGCAGCAAAATTTAGAAGCAATGAAAACCGCCACTGTCTCTTCATCTGTCAGAAGAAAATGTTGAAAGAAAGCATACTTAAGGAGTGCAGTAATTTGCTTTGCGTTGACTGGAATAAAATTTGGACGTGAATGATGTCAACAACAGGGCAGCAGGATTGAAAACAACATCTTAATGATGCAGTCGGTTTGTGAACTAATTGGTGCAGATGAGCCATGACAGCTCTGAGCAGCTCTGGAGAACCATCGAGGTTTTTTGAGCTGCACGTTAATCATATCTGCCTTAAATACGCAAAGACTGTGGCTGTGTAGGTGGGTACGCCTCTGTTGGAAACATGCATCTACATTTGTTAACATTCATTTCCTGTTTGTTGAGGGACCCATTTAGTTCCATAGTGTGCACACGATCACTTAGCATGCGTTAGCAGTCACGCATCAGCCTAACAAAAGTCGAAAACATGCTTCCCTGGCATGATTGTTTTCTTACCATGTTTTTAAGCCGAACGAGACCTCTACGAATCTGTCTTCTAAGTGTTATTGTTCACCTTTTCACACATGCACATAAACATTTGGGCGCCGTCGCTCTCAAAAGGCAGAACCGTGTTCAGAAAAGAGGACAAAAAAAAAACTCATCTGTGTCTGGCGGAGCTCCACCATATTCAGAAACATAGAATTGGAGGCTGCTTTTTTCATTCTCCTGATGTTTTATATTCAGGGGTAATATCCGCACTCAGATGAACAGAGGAACCCAGGTGTATCTGACCACTGTGTGCAGAATTCAATCAGAGCAGAGCGAGATCTGCTCCATCTCCCTCCACCCTCCTCACTATATCTCTTAATTTCACTTCTGTTTGCTGTGATCTATCGGCATGAATGAGAGATGAGCTGTATTGCCAGAGCATCCGACCATAAACATTTATCTTTTCTCACCGTTTGTATGTCTGTATACCATACAGAACACTATATATTGATGAATTCAAGCCTTTTATTGTGTCTGTCAGTGATGCAAACGTTCACAGGTTATTGTGGTCAATTGAAACCAGGTTAACCAGGTTCCATGAATTCATCCATCCATCATCTGACCCGCTTTGCACCTTGACCGTGTCTCAGGGGTCTGCTGGAGCTCTCACACGCATATGGGCAAAGGCAGGGTGCACAGCCCATACAGTCCATAACGGGACTGGGAACGCATACACAAACATCATTCGGCGTAACATTCACTGTGACACACACCTAGAGGCTATTTAGAGTCTCAAGAAAGTGGATGTTTTTGAACTGTAGTTTTTCTTTGTTATCTTTTCTGAGTTCCAGGAGAAAACCCAGGCACACACCAGGAGATATGCAAATGGTAAAACACAGAGTCCCTCAGTTAGTGTGGGAATCAAACCAGGGACCTTCTTCTACTTCCTCTTTTTCTTCTACTCCCGACACATGGACCGTGCCCCCTTCCCTGAGTTGTTTAGAAAACATTTTCTCACTCAACTGCAATGCACATTTTCCACATATTGTTCAGCCTTAGAACAAAAATAAATTTGTGTAATGCAAGCTTAAACACTCTGACTACCACTGTGACACGTTTTTCACTTCATTTTAAAGCGTTATATTGAATCATGTGAGCTTCAGCAACAAAATTTAATTTAGCTCCATAACACTGACGTGGACAGTGAAAACTCATTTGCATGGCTGGATATTTTATAGAGATTGCACTATACTTTGAGCTTCCTAATTTACTTCCACACGGCCACATTTCAGAGTGCTTTTAAGTGCAACACATTTATTTGATAGCGGCACTTATTTTGCATATTATGATTTTACATTCACAACGTGAAAGCCATTTGAAATGCAAGTCATTGTTAAGACTCGCCCCACCACGACAGGGCTACAAATTTCAGGAGCTACGTTGATGAACAGGCCGTATGTTGGTCATTAATCTGTACATCCCACGCTGTCACCAACCCCTCAGCCTGAGGAAATGCACGCTGCAGCCTCCTGCTTCATCGCTCTACTCCCCCCCCCCATTTCTGTGAAAAAGACCTCATTTATGCAATTCAGTGCAGTGAAGAATGTTCCAAATTATCCACAAATGAGACTAAATAACCACTGTACTACAGGACACCTTCATTTTAAAGACACCCCATTTGAAGAGAACATCGTACACATGTGAGACAAGGAAGACAGATGGGCTGAAAGAGGAGAAAAGGAAGCCATCTATTTCAAGATAGAGAAACTGTGTCTGCGACACCACCTGTCCGCAACATTCAGCTCTGTCCCGTCATCCCTTCCCGGGAAGTTTCAGCATCCACACCTGGGCTCAGTGGAAACTAATAACACCTGTCCTCCTCAGCAGGCCTCAGGTGACCCTGGTGGCTCTAGATAACAACCAAGTACTCAAAATGGCTACACTAATGACTTCACAGAGGTTAAGTCCTGAGCTTCTCCACCAGCCAGTCAGAAGCGAAGGAGCCTCTTGGGTGAAGGTGACATGTCTTCAAGAATCTCCAACAAATCCAGTCTCCACAACTCTACAACTCCTTGAAGCTGGATGAATGAGAATCTCTGGATTCTCTGTATTGTTGAGTTTCCAAGCAAGGTTGTTGATACTTGGAGCAACATAGGCCATCCAGTTTGAATGAATAGATCTAGCTGCAGAGGGGATAACATGTTTGCAAAGATATAATGTAAAATAATATAATATAATATAATATAATATAATATAATATAATATAATATAATATAATATAATATAATATAATATAATATAATATAATATAATATAATATAATATAATATAATATAATATAATATAATATAATATAATATAATATAATATAATATAATATAATATAATATAATTTTGGTAACATTAGCTGCATCTGTTTTTTTTTAATGCAAACCAGTAGTTCGTATGCTCAGCTCTTCATTAGTAGCACAGTTAATTATTATATGGTATAGTTATATTAAACTGGTGTCTTTTCTTGGTAAGTAAATATGAATCCTTCTTCACCACATCCTGGGGCTGCTGAGTAAATAGAAAACATATATTTTTAGCATTTTGGATGACCTGTCCTTAAAATAGCGCAAGTTGCTGGCCTGAAGGACAGGAAGCTCCTCATCCTCTCAAGCTCTGTGGAGAACATTTGCTTGTGTGTGTGTGTGTGTGTTTGTGATCGCACTTTGTGTTGTGAGGGGATTGGATTTTCTCTCTCCATTTGGGCCACCAGTGATTAGATGAGTCTATGTCTGAGAGTTTAATCCTTGTTGGAAGGAGGACCAAGTTGCATGTGGAGCGTGCGTGCACACACATGCACACACACACACACACGCACACACACACTCACAATTTGAGATCCAGATGTATCTTTTTTTTCTGAAGAGGAGCTGCATCTGCAGGGAGGCGTGTGGCCTTCATGGCACAGGCCCAAGCTGCTTATTGATGGGCAGATTTAGGCATTCATTTCACTCAGACATTCCTTTGTCAGACCCCTCACCCTTGCTTTCTTCCTCTGACAACACACACATTCATGAACACACACACACACACACACATACACACATACATACCATGTGTTAGATGATGCCAGCAGGGGTTGGAGGCTTTGCTCAACAGGCCAGAACATGAAGAAATGATCGTGTCCATTTGAAACGCTGTGCAACAAAATCCAGCATTTACTTTTACAAATCTTTTATGTTGACATATCTTCTTCCTCTGCGATGGGAGAAAATAAGTTATACTTTGGTGGTGGATCTGCATGAGCCAGAAGGACAGAGGAGTTTTAGCATAACAATGTAGACACTCTACCGTATATAAATATTCATTTTTACAGACTGCTGCTTCTACTCCTGATGATGATGATCTGACTTGGCCCCTCTTGCACCTGCTAGACATATGTGTGTGCATGTGTGTATGTGTGTGTGTGTGTGTGTGTGTGTGTGTGTGTGTGTGTGTGTGTGTGTGTGTGTGTATGTGCACGTTCTTTCAAAAAAATAATGTGTGTTCTCACTTAGAATTTCACCTGGAACAGACGTGTGCGTGACACGCCTTCCAATCGTCCTTCAAAAGTGTTTCGATCGAGGGGTTTCAGGAACCTCTCAGATCGTGTCAGCGGTGCTGTTGCATTTTTCAGTTTGGGTAAGTATGCATCCATCTGTTGTAGCGACAATTTATGTTCGTGACTAATTTAGTGGCTCCCGAAGCACTTTATAGACAGGCGGGCCGAGTTTAGGAAGATGGTGAGCACATTTGTAAAATGGATAAAGAAAAATATCCATTTTGCTCGTACATTATTATGAATTAGCAACTGCGTTAGCAAAAAGAGGACAGAATTTATTGATGCATGAAAATACAATATACAACAAAATGTCAGGAAAAATTATTTTACAAGCCAAGACAAACTTCACAATAAGTCATAAATCCTCCTTGAGATTTCATTGTATCTCTGCGTTCCATAACCTCGCTGCAAATCTCTTAATCGAAAACCAATTTATCATTGTTATTTTTTTCCCATTAACACCTGCATGTAAAGCTGTGGGCCCGGGCAATAAATAACTAGATGCTGGAACTGACACAGTAGATGAGTGATTAGCCTCTGTCACCTCCCAGCAAACGCGACTTGTTTTTGTCAGACAGACTTTATGTGTGGAGTTTGTATGTTTTTCCTGTGTGTTCAAGGGAACTTTGCTTTCCTCCCACAGTCCAAAAAAAAAGCATGATATAGGTTGATTGGAGACTGTGTCTGATGGTGTGAGTGATGTGGACTGGCAACATGTCCAGGGTGTATTCCCTGGACCACATAGGACCCCTGAAACAAGTGTTAGGTACAAAGCTGGTAAGAAAATGGATGGAATAGATGGAATCGACACAGAACAACTTTTTGTAGTCATTTTGTCGTCATTTCTTTTTCTGCTCCATTGCACAAAGTTGAGGCAGGGTCAACTCTTTTAACCGGAGCAAGTACAATCTCTCCCTCCTCCTCCTCCCTTGGACTTTGGTAGGGGGACCATTAGGCTTCTCTGGAACAAGTCCCAGACACATAACATTGGGAAACATTGGGAGCATTGGGAAACACTAGAAAATATTTTCTCATGAATAGAAAAGCTTTATTCAATATTAATTGAACAAAAAAAAAAGATTTAAGAAGGTGGAACGTGCATATCATGGTGCTGTTGCTGTTGGTTTTATTTGTGTTGACAAATGACACATGACAAATGTTACGATGCATTTTAGCATGTTGTGGAGGAATTACAGCCATTGCAACGACAGTCATTGAATTCATCACAGCGTTAAATTAAAATGCTAACAAATAATCAGCCTAATTGGCCAGGGCAGGGATTTATTCAGTGCTACTTTTCATGGATGCTTCATGATGACTGACCAGGTAAAAAAAAAAATCTGTTAATAAATGCTGCTTTATTATTGGCTTTTTTAATGAATAGGATTTTGAGTTGGTGCAATTCATGAAAACAGCAAAACAGCTAAGACAACATCTCCTTCATTAGAGAATTTGCCTGTACTCAGTTTCCTATTAAATGAACAGGACATGGCCAACATAGCAGGTGCTGCATGAAGGTCTTAAGTTTGACTCCGGGTTGTGGCCGAGGGCCTTTCTATGTGGAGTTTGCATGTTGGTATGTGCAGTTGTTCTGTGGACACTTTTGTTTCTTCCCATAATCCCAAAACATTCATGTTTAGGTCAGTTGTAGACTCTAGATCTTCTCTAGGTAACCTAGGCAACCACAGGTAACCTGGCAACCTGCTGAAGGTGTGTTCTCTGGCTTCACCCTATGGGCACTGAAAATAACTACCACTCTTGACTCCCCTGCAGTGCCATTTAGATACAAAGCAGGTGGGATAATGACTGGATAATGGAATGGTTCACAGCCATCTTGGATGCGGTTGCCGGTATAGACTGGGCAAGATGTTTCATTCATTCAACCACTCAATTCAATAAATGTGGTGAAATAAAACATCTGGTGGGTGGGCTTTTAAAACAGTGTCTTGTCTGGTGAGGTTTCTCTTTTTGAGGTTGTTTTGTATCTCAGCCTTGTGTTGGAGCCACAGCAGTCACCATTTCCTGTGTCCTCCAGAGCAACTCACGCATCCTCTGGCTCTGACACACATCATCTTGTTACTCATACCATCCTTTCCCCATCCCAGTACACGCATCTTACTCATTTCATCCCAAATACAAGTTTGTCCCATATTTGACCATATTTCATCACGCACACTATGAAATCTGCAACAACACTAGGTTTCAAAAGCCGCTTGTTGTCTTTTTCCCCTTGTTGCATGTTCCGGCCCATTCTCCTTGAGCATTCTCTGTATTCATACATACTGTAAATATAATAGAGACAAGCGATACAGTGAATGAGCAGTGGCCTCTCAGAGTCTCACCCTGCGGAAGTCTTATTGATAAAATCTATTTTGTGCATTCGAGCATTGTTTTTCTCTCTCTGTTCTTTGAGATTTCTCTCCCTTGACCAAACCCCTTATTTATGACACATGTTGTGCTTGTGGCAGGGACACATCCGGACACCTGGGAAAACCTCTCTCCTTAGACTTGTTATGTTTTCACACAAGACTTTCATTATTTGCATTCATCTTCCCTCTCGGACAGGAATCAACGCACCCTAATGGGGAACAATAGGCACGTGAAGATTGAGAGATGCATCAGAGGAGTCATTAGAGATCCACCGGGGAGGAAATTGGAGGCTTATTTTTGTCATTAAATTGGGAAATAAAAGCAAAGGTGATTGCTGTTGTATTAGAACTGGGAAAGGGGGGAAACAGCAGCTGGGAATGTGGGATGTCACCGGAGGAAGAGATGCACAAAAAGCGGGTTTGGGGGCCGTGCAGACGCATTTATATTGCCATGTAGACCTTCCATCCCCAAACAATCACGTTTTGTCCGTGTTTTGATCTGCGCCGGTTCTCCACGGATGACGCCAAATCTGAGCTATTCGGCAGCCTGTCTTAGATGACATTTTTGTTATTGCGACGGAGACAGTGAAAAATAGTTTGTGCCTCGCGTTAATGTCTGCCGCGTTCTCAGAGGTGAGCTGGTGCGTAATTAGTATGCAACAAAGACGCCTCAGTGTGGCCGCAATCTGAATGAAGAAAATGAAAGTTGTGGAAAATATGATGTGTTTTCAGAGCCTTGGGAGAGAGGAGCTAATATGCATGTCAGTCAAGCCTACTGGCAGCAGATAAAGCCGAGCGACCATTTTCTGCCTGAGAGTGACTAAGATATTGGTGTGAACTAACTGACCGGATGCTGTTTTCAGAGTCAGTGACCTCCAAACAGAGATTTATGCAGAGCAGGGAAGTGAGGGAGAGGGGAACAGTGATTCTCATTTGTCCCAGACGTCATTCAAATCGTGGATGGAGTGACACTTCAATTAACTCCCCGTCCTCAACAAAGTTTACCTTGGTCTTCAGAACGGCGACGTATTTCATCTCATCCGGCAGGATTAGCCAATCATATTTCCAATCTCAGACCTGTCACCACGGTGTCGCCGTGCGGCAGGTGGGAGTCATAATGACAATCTGGTCTTCAGGAGGTGAAGAGCTGTTCTTCCCTCATTTTCTAACCAAAGAGGGATATTGTATTTTTTACTCCCTTTGCCAGGTTCCTTCTTTGGGATAAATACAGATTTTGAGAATCTGTGTATCTACCTTCCTTGACTTGTTGCATGTGCGCTCCTTTTGTTCATCTGCCCCTCCATCTGTTCCTCATTCTTCCAGTTGGATTATTTCTTCGTTTGGAAATATGGAGAAGTTATTTTTGCATGATGCAGCATTTTTTCCCCCCTCAACTATAAATACCAAAGAGTATTGGTACATTTGAAAAGGTCATTTAGTGAATTCCACCTCAGGGTTGGGTCACACCAGACTTTTGAAAGAAGAAATGCAGCTGATGCAAATCCAAGTCTTTGAGACTGCAGGCCTCCACCACAGTCTGGAGAAGCTGTACTCAGACAAGGCTTTCAGTCCTCCATGGCCGAGGGCGGAGATCCTCAGGATTTTAGGGCAGCAGCTCACACAGACCAGTGGAAAATGACTTTGTTCCAGATGTTGTAGCAGGACACCCCTGGCCAGCATCACCTCCCTCTGCTTCTGGAGTGCGGCACCAAGAGACAGTTGAGGAATGCGAGCAGATGTTTAGCATTACTGTACGTAGGCCCGGTCTGGCCTGGCTGTCCCATGACGACTGACAAGGAATGACACCGCCTCCGCTGCGACCAAGGACATCCGCAGTGATGCAGAGCTTTGTCTGCTGCTTTAACACACATTCATCAGAAAAAAAAACATAAATGCTGTCAAAATATTATCCTGAAGAACTGCAGAACAGATGAGGATAAGTAGGCCACCGTACAGCCTACAACTGTCTGGAATATCACCGTACATTTCTCAAAGGGACACAACACAGATTTTAAACATTAAAGACAATATTTTAGTCATGGGGAGGGACCCTGTGTGTGAAAACTACTCATTTAACATGCAATCAAACCTCAGTGAGATTTGATGGAGACTTTTATTGAGCAAGCTTGCCGGGACCACATTAAAACAATATTCAACAAAGATTTCATTTCATCACCTGTATGAGATCCTTAATCTGTCAACATTAAGAATCTATGTTATCAGTTTTCAGAATTTCTCCAGATATTAACTTTATACACACCTAAGGTTCATTTAGAATCTCCAATCGGCCTAATTGTGAATGTTTCTGGCCCTCGAGCCTCCAGCCCAGGACTCGAACCTGGAAAACCATAACCATAACGCTGTCACGTCATAGAATAGATTTATTTTAGGGAGCATAATCAAGACAGCCATCGAGTCAGTCATTACATAGAGTTAGCGCATCATTTTAAAGCTGCAGTTTACAGTTAAACGACGGTACTGAATTACACTGGTTTATCAGAAGTTGCCTTTGGCCACATGTCTCCAGTGTTGTT
The DNA here is from genome assembly GCA_029224185.1 of Karalla daura. Lineage (NCBI taxonomy): Eukaryota > Metazoa > Chordata > Actinopteri > Chaetodontiformes > Leiognathidae > Karalla > Karalla daura. The sequence goes on from CM055201.1 coordinate 8,908,222, forward strand.
CGTGAGTGAGTGTAAGCTCAGAGAACAGCTGTGTCTTTGCGACAGACAGCTTTCTCATTTTGCTTTGCGTCTGCCACCATCAGCCGTTTGTTCCTCATTTCAACAAAATTAGAACGACTGCTGTGTTATTATCTCATTTGTGCTCTCTCTGCTGGTGGTATCCATTCATAGCTAAAAAACATATGACACTTTCTGTGTTTTGTTTCCTTTACGCATTCAAATTGGCCATTGCACAATAAAGCTTTAGTGTGATGATTCAATGCGGCTTGGTAATGACTGGTGTGCATACTGAATGACTAAATGTGTAACCAGACTCCTGATATTTTTGCTCAATGTGCCTTGTTTTCTCTGATTTATTACCCAGCTGTTACAAATAAAGACAATTGCGGCGTCTGAAAGCAACGCAATACTGTGCAAAAATTCACGGAGGGCACGTGAATCCATCCTATCGCTGTATGTATCCTTAAAATGCTGCAACAGGTTTGATTCTACCTCAACCTTCTCCCTGCTCATCTCTGAACAACAAACAACACTCCTACGTTAGATCTGCGTCACATGTAAGACTAGATGATCAAAACCCCGCCGTGAGTCACACAGAGATCCAATATATTCCTTTTTTTTTCCCCCCTTCATCTGAGTCAAGGTGTCATCCTGTGTCTGCAACCGGCTCATCGCAGCTGATGCAAACATCACAAATATTATTCCTTCCATAGCCTCGTGTGGCAGGACATGACTCCTCCATCATTACACCCCTTAGATTGAGCATCCATGGTCATGAATATAAATTTGTCGCCCCATAAAGGAATAGGCCTGAGCAGCAGCGTCTCATAAGAATATTCATACTGTACACCAAGGCATGCATGAATAAATATAATTGAGCGACGAGGTGCAAGAGGCAAAAAAAGAGAGGAAATGACAGACGGGAGAATCGTGGTGAGGAGATGGAGAGATGGAGGCGTTGAGCATTGTGAGCTGAATGCGGAGCTTAAATGACCAAAAAGCAAAGAGAGGAAAAACTGCATTAGACAGACAAACAGTTGTTTACTGTTGCTGTGCATGACCCTGAGCCTCTAGCCATGAAGGCTTTTACTTCTTTACCTCACTTCCCTTTCTATCAGCTAAATTTTAATTCTTGTAGGCCTTTTAACTGTTCTCATTGTGTTGTCTTGGAATAAGTGTTGGTGAAATATGTATCCAAACAACAAGTGTCGTAACAGATGTGACAACGGGCCAGCATTTGGGAAACCACTGCAGAATCTAGAGATGTTTAAGAGGTTTCAACGAACCTGATTTTTGAGAAATGTCTTCAGACAGAAATTGTCACAAAAAAACAAAACAGAAAGTAAGTATATTGGAAACCTCTGCAGAATCTAGAGTGCTCTCATAGGTTATCTGGAATCTGATTAGGTTGAGGAGCAGCAGAGGTGACTCAATGTGACTCAGTTTTATGACATTATAACATTTAAAGGTGAACTAACATCTCACAGAGCAGCAGGTAACTCTGGGTGTGAAAAAGACCAAGCTGCAATGAGCAGATCAAAAAAGATATCAGTGTCTGTGATGTTGATACTTAAACATTTACTAATACAGTATATACATGCAGTACTCTATATTGTGCTTCAAAGCGTCTACCCCTGCTTTCTGCTGAAGGTACACATGTATTTATCGGGCAATTCATGATGAAACATCAGAGCATTGTCTCCTACAAAGCAACAGTAGTCGAGTGCAGCTTTTGGCCACCCCAACTCTGCGCAGACGCGATATAAAAGCCTTAGCTGTCAATCAGCAAGGAAAGGATGCAAGCCTCAGGATTCCTCCCTCATCACTCGTGATTTCTCACCTTGGACAGCCCTGCTCATGTCAGCTCCACGTGTTCACATGTTGACATCCATGCGCAGAGTTTCAGTTCATCCAGGTTAACAACTGGGTGCAGTCTGCGACAGTCAATCAACAACTGTCACTATTATCACCCACTATTATCACACCCACAAATGTGTCACAATGCAAGAGATCCACACTCTATTAAGATAATGCCCAAATTTTGCGTCGTTAAAAGGTTTCTGGTGATCTTTTGCTCAGGGCAACACCAACATTTAAAAGCTAATATTTCTACAGACTGTGCTGCGACTCTGCTCTTCTCCGCTCCTCTTCACCATTACAGTTTGTTAAATCTGCCAGTGGAATGGCTACCTTTGTCTGTAAGTACGGGATGTTTCACCCGAGGGAACGCTTCATCTTTTCAGGCAAACAGTAGAATCTACGGATTTAAAAACGATAATCTTTTGAAGAAGCTGTTGCTGGATAAAGGTCAAAAAATACTTCACCTCCTAAAGTTCACAAAATGAGAGCGACAGCTGTAAACCATCCAGATTTTGCTGCATGTGAAACTTACAAATTACAGTTATTTGGCATTTCTGGGAACCACATTTTTCCTCTTTTGGCACTAGCTACAGCCTTCTCTACCTTCAGTCCCTGCGCCAAGCTGGCATGATTGAAACCAGCCTGCCCGGTGTGTGCCAAAAAAGGCCGAACTGGCACCAACCATTCACCAAACTGCAGTTAAGACTCTGCATGTAACTCCAAAATAGATAACAGAACACCCATGGCAACACAAACATGGCAAAGGATGTCACTACGAGTAAGTAGAATAACCTGTTGAGAAAAAAATACACATTGTTCGCCTGACTGGAACATGTAGTGACAGCACCACGTGCAAACAAAGCGGATGGAAAAATGGCCTCAGGTTTTGGGAGTCAACAAACTCTCTTGGCTGGTGGACAAATTCAGATGAATAAAGTATCTCAAATCAAATCTCACTCTGGCTTGTCACCATTGTAGACTGTATAAACAAAGTGATGTCATTGTGGTTTCATAGATCCAGATCCACAAGGTCTGCTCTCAGGCCTGAGCAGGCAGTGCTCTCATGTACTGAGACTCATACTGGAACAGTGAAGTCCGACTGAAATCACCTTCACATTAATTGCTGTTTACTCCTATGAAGTGGTTTTAACAAACCAAATGTGCATTATGTTGCATTATGTTTGTGTTTTATTATTTTTTTTAAATCTATTGATACACTTTCATGACAACTTGAACAAGAGAAGAAGCAGAAAAGGAAAGAAAGTGTCCACAAGATGTGCCTGAGCACTCAGAAGTTCTCAGTCACAGCTAGCTACTTCAAGCTAGCTAGCTAGCTATACGAGCTTTGCAGATATCTTACTAACACATCTATTTGTCCAAAAAGATAATTTTCCATATGCTGGCACACATTTACATCTGCTAACAACTCCATTATAGTACATAATAAACACCATGTGGCATGTTTATAGACCGCTGCGTTGGCATTGTGTCTTTTATGTTAGCGCTAATATTGCTGATGCCGTTTCGTGAGCAGTCTGAGACGCGTTTCTTTTTGCTAGGTATCTGTCTTTATCAAGTTTAAGTGCATAAGCTTAACACCACTGACCTTCCCTTAGCTAATGACCCTTGTTATCACACGAGCTCCACACCCGTACTTTACACCAGGGAGACAGTATAAACAACAGCCTCGGTCCACTGGTCCTCAGTCACTGCTCTGTAATAGCAGTTACCTTGGCGCGGTGATATCCGTCATCATCATCTGGTGTTAATTTGTCATAAAAGATGAGGCATTAAAAGCTGCAGGGGGACAAAACAGGGCAGAGAGGGGACAGGGGCTCCCTCTGGTGTGATGAAAAAACACACAGGAAGCTCCATGCTGTGATGGGTAAAATAGCGTGTATGTCACAGGTGTGACAAATTATTGATTGAGCAACATTTTGAAGAAGATTGCCGGGAATGATCGTAAATTGAAACGCTTTGAAAATCAGTCTTAAAAACGTGTCAGAAGAACTATTGCAGTTTATTTGTCTTATTGCTCACACATCTATTTGTCTACCTGCGTGGCTCCAGTCTGGTCTCCAGGATGTTGCAGAGTGCCCTGCAAAACAAAGCTAAATGTACACAAACTGAACAGAGCTGAAGCAGCCTCTGGAAACACTGAAGTCACGCTCGTCCCATGTTAGCCTGATAATACGGCTTCTTTCAGCAAAATAACAGACAATTAGATACCTGTATCTGCATGAAGTTGACTCCTGGAGCAATGAGATGTTTGTGGCAGCATTTAGACCATTTAAAGGACTGTTGCAGGAAGTTTTCTGGTGACCAAGCAAGGGTAAAATAAATATTATTGTTTCATTTGTGCAGATAGGAAAGCAACGTTTGGGACACAAGAGATGAGTTCAAAGGAGATGGTACACTTCAATAATTTAAATGCAGAAAATGACAACATATCAAGCTTGAGGCTGTGATGGGCTAGGCAGGCAAAGATAAAGCCCAAATACAGGCAGTCTAAACAATCAAAGAAAGAAAGTAAAACTCTTAGGTATAAAAAAGAACAGACATGGTCCGAGGGAGCAAAACAAAAGCCAGGGCTATGAAGAATAAACATTGAGAAGACACGGGACAAACAGGCAAAAAGTGAGGAGAAGAAACAGAACATATACTCAGACGCAAACAAAAGATAGGTGAAACTAATCTGTGAGACAGAGACAGGAAGCAACTTGAAATATATCCCACAAGGAGAAACTCTTTCATAATAAAACAGGAACTGATTTGACTATGATCTGTTAATGTGCAGCTCACTACCTTGAAAGAGACAACAAATGCACCCATATTAGATAGCCACATAAGTACATATGGCAAAAGTCTGTCATGCTCTCTTTTAACGCTGTCTAATGTCCAAATTTGGAGGTCAATCAGCTTCAAGCTTACCCAAGCAGGATGTAGACCTTGAATCACTGGTATACATAAGAACCAACTTTACAATAAGTGGAAAACCTGAAATTCTCACACAGTAGTTTTATGGTCTGAGAATAAGCCTTGGGAGACCACTTAACAAAGATTCTCCTCTCTGCTCTCTATTTAGTTCTTACAGCCGCGTCCCAGAGAACAAATGGTGGTTGTCCACAAATCTGGAGTACAATTGTTAAAAAAAAAAGAGAGATGAAAGACATTGATAATTAATCACTGCAGAACATGAGCAAACTGCAGAGGCTTTTCTCAGTCACTGTAAGTCTGCACAAACACAGCCTCGGTTTACAGTAAGTGACGTGTTTGCAGTGGTCTTGGTAGGTGTGCAGACAGATCCATAGGGGCTTGTGAAGAGGAGGTGCTGTCTCCCACAGGAAAAGGTTTCAGAGCAGATGGTTGCCTGGGTATGCAGAGTCGGTGGCAATCCTTCCTGCCCCCCCCTCAACCCCCCACCCCCCCTTCTTTTCCCTGTGTCACCCTGGCATCACGCAGCTCCTCCGTGGAGGGCAGCTGACAGCCACTCACCCACTCATCAGCGCAGACACCATGTCGGAGCTTGTCCTTGGTGTGGGAGGAGGAAGCAGATTAGAACCAGATTGTGGTGGAGGATTTGAGGATGTTTTCAATCGTTGAATGTGAAAAAAAAAACTGAGCAGGATTGCTGAGGAAACTGTTGGACACTCCCATATCCTGTATGAAGGTTGTTTTTCATGTTATTTATTCCAACATTTTGATTGCACCAAATTTGTTAAAGGTGTCGGTACACATGCAATGCAAAGTTTAGGTTTTCTTCAAACTCCATCGCTTGCATCTTTTGTATTTTTCTCCCTTTCAGCCTTCTTTGCAGATGAGACCTCCTGCTGCTACTTGTACAACACTTGAATAAAAGATAAAAATGTTTCATGCAGATCTGTGACAGGATCTAAAAAGGTTTCTAATTTCGGTTATATAACTTGGCGCGGTGGATCAGTGGGTAGAAATGTTTGCCTCAATTACGACATTTCTAATCGATGTCATCACTAGGTTGCTGGCATGTCTTCCCAGAAGCAGCCTTCCTCAGAGTCTGATCTCCACGTGTTGATCTGTCTCCATCACGCTGCACCGCCACCTGTTTCCCTGTCCCCTCCAGACATTTCCTCTGTGTCATGTCACACTTCCTCTTCCTGCTCTCATCATCCCTCCAAATAGACCTTTCTCTTCATCACTACCCATTTCCTCTCCTTTAGAAGCTCTTTCCTTTGAAGACAACACATCTCTCAGCATTTACACACACAAAAACACACTTAGCCCCGGTTTATAATCAACCTGACCTGCGCTACAACTCGCTGAATGATTGTGTGAAAAGTACAGATGGTTGCTGTTGCCACAACATCAGAAGCATGTACTCTACGTGTGCCTGTGTCTCTTTCTCCCTTTTTCTTTGTGGCTGGTTTCTAATGTATTCTACCCCTTTGGTGGCCTCTAGCCAGCCTCGCTCTTATGTTCCTTAACAATGGAGAGGGAGGAGGTCACTTGATGCCTCTCCTAAGCTTGACTCTGCTCTCTCTGGCTCTCCTCATATTCCCTAATATGCTGTGTTCCCATCTCTCCTTTCCACTGCCTTCCTCTCCTCTTTTCTGTCTCCTCCCCTTCCTCCCCTTTCGTCTTCACCCCAGCCCTCTGGGTGAGGCTGTTCTACCAGGATGTAACTCAGCGCTCTCCCTCTCTCTCTCTCTCTCTCTCTCTCTCTCTCTCTCTCTCTCTCTCTCTCTCTCTCTGTCTCTGGAGAAAAAAAGAGGTGATGGGAGGCACATGACAGCAGGCAGGTTCTTCAGAGCAGGATGTGACTCTCAAACATGCAGGAAAACATCAGGAATGTGCTGCTCATTGAAGGCAGATGTTACAACCACCAACAGAGCCTCACAGCGCTCCATGATCTATAGGGTTCAAGGAAGTGTTTCTGTGTTTTTGGAATTCTCTGCCTGACGTCTAAACTGTTGCTTTAAGTCAGAGCCTTCTCCCTTGCCTGCACTAACAATATCAAGTGTTGAAAGTCCATTTAGATTTTCACAATAGTTTTCACACAAGGCTTGTGAGAAACGTGAGAGTTATGGGTTGGTAGAGAAACAATCCAAGAACACTGAGTGAAACTGTTTTTCATCCATCATCTATGGCACATTTTGGGCAGTCTGTCCTTGAAAAGCCCCCACCGTGTTACCCGGAGGTGAGTAAATGAGCTTGGTTTCAACTTCCCTCTTTTGATTGATTCCGTCCATCCATCAATCCATCCATCCATGGTTCTGCTGGAGCCTATCCCAGCACATACAGGATGACAGCCAGGAATATGCTCTGGACATACTCCGCAGTCCATCATTAGGAACAACCTTTGGTGACTATCTTATTCAATTACCTTTGCGTGGATGAACCGGGGGGACAGAAGGTTTAAAAATCTATATGACTATCCAACTTGGCCCAGTAGTAGGATCTTGATTGTCCAGTTTCTTTGCAAAAAATCAACATGCAACTACACTGAACTGTTGTCTCACAGCAAGAAGAGCCTGGGCTCAACTCCAGAGTCAGCCCAAGAACCATTCTGTGCAGAGTTTGTTTTATCTCCTGGTGTCCTGGACTTGGTCTTCTCTTGGTACTTTCCTCCCACAGTCAAAAAACATGCGTGGCTGGGATGAAGTGTGTGCCAAATGATGGACTGGCGATTTGTCCGGGGTGTATTCTTTGCCTTTGCTCCATGAGGATTGGAGACTCAGATACAGAGGGTCTTAGATGAAGGATGTATTGATTGATGCTTAACTATGTGCTTTACAGATTTGTCCAGTACCAATATGGCTCATTGGGGTCAGCTGTCTGACTCGAAAAAAACATTTAACTTTTTTACACTAATTATGGATCTCAATAGGGTCAAAACACTTTGAAAAGCAGTCCAGCAAAACTCTTCAACCTCTGATTGATTTCAGTTGACCATTAGTAGATTTTTTTTTCCTGCCTGCTTCCAAGTCTCTGCCTTTGTCCTCATAAAAGGCTCCAGCATCCAGCAGCAGCTGGTGCCTCCTCCCTCGGCCTCCTGAGCTGTGTGTGGAGTCAGCAGAGGAACTTGCCATCAGGTCCTGATCGACCTCCCCTCCTCAACCCCCACCCCCACTGCTCTGCCCCTCCATCCCTCCATCCCTCCATCCCTCCATCCCTCCATCCTGGTCCTGGACCCTGCTGGCGGCCATGATGAATGATTCATCTTCCCAGAGAAAAGAGCTGACTCATCTCTGCATTTCAGCTCCATATTTCCAAAGTGGGCAGGAGCTAAATGGCTTTACCAATAGTCCTGCCCTCTGACCAGCCACAGCTACTTTCTTATCCCACTGCTGAATATGCAGAAGAAGGCAATAGAGGATTGAAATGTTTTGCACTTAGTTGAAGCCCAAAAGGCCCGATCATCTCTCTGGGCTGTTGCTAATTACAACACGGTGTATCTGTATATATTTTTTGAATGTAGGTGGATGCACATAATCACTTTAATGTGTTTTTTCCTTGCAAATCCATCTGATCTATTAAATGGTCATTTTCACACCTGAGGACACTAAATAGTGAAGAACATGGCTGGAGACGGCCCGTCTCTTGGAAGATGCTGGATACTCATGGACACAGGCTGACAAAAATATTCACATACACTCACTCCTGGTGTGACATTCTGAGATGAAGGACATTTTAACTCTGCACTGCTGCAGTGGGCTAATGGTCAATAACAGTTTCATTTTCATCACACTACAGTATGTGAATGTATGTGTGTGTGTGTGTGTGTGTGAGAGAGAGAGAGAGAGAGAGAGAGAGAGAGAGAGAGAGAGACAGAGAGAGACAGAGAGAGAGTCTTGTGTACACTTGCATGTTTGTGTGAGTGTGTGTGTGTGTGTGTGTGTGTGTGTGTGTGTGTGTGTGTGTGTGTGTGTGTGTGTGTGTGTGTGTGTGTGTGTCCTTCACTTCCTTCTCCGGCAGTTATTATGGACATTTGAAATTCTGTGCCAGCTTCTAGATTGAGCAGGGGGATTACTCATCTGCCTCAGATATTGTGCTCCTTGGTGGTGCTTGGCTTTGCGGCTGACTTAATGAGAGTGGAAGGCTTTGTTGTTGTGAGTTTCTCTATTCATCCAAAAGAGGAAGGAAAGGTGCTCCACTCAGGAGAAAGAAAAAAAAAATAAGGTAGCTACTCTCAGCTGCTTTTCTCTGTGAAAAGGAATGACAACTAATACCGGAGGGCACTTCCTTATCTCCAGCCTGTCAACACAGACAGGCCATATCATTCACCGGGAGCTTTGCTCAATGGGAAAAAGCCGTCCACCAATGGGAATAAGCCCTTTCTTGAAAACAGTGGTGCCCTATCTCTTACTGTGACTCGGTAACCTTTATCATACAGTGTTTATGGAAGAATGGTTCCTCACTCTGCCAAATACTGAGACTTTCTTTCATTTCCGGATTTCAAAGCAAGGCTGAGATGTTCTCGGCTTAGAGAGGAACAGGATGAGGTGAGGAGGCAGGAAGTGCATTGTGGGACAAAGATGAGATTATGGGGCGAGGAGAGAAGATCAGGTTGAGATTCAAAAGATGCGCTGACCGCAGGTGGTGTTATTAATGTGTGTGTGTGGGTGTGTGTAAGTAAGCGTTTGTGTGAACAGTGCTCTCTCAGACGTTTCACTTCATCTCGTAAGCATCACGTTTCAAATGAGGATGCAGTTTTAAAGCTCACCCCAAAAAACTGGAAAAAGTTTCATGTCTGAATGTCTGTGTGCAAAGAACAGAAGTGTAGAAAAATACAACAAAGTATGAGATGCATGATGCCACAGGGTTTAAGTGATTAAATAACAGAGTGTTGAGAAAACGTGTTGTCATTGATTCCAGATCGAGGTTTGATAAGATGACAAAGTGCATAATAACCAAATTTCGAATTTCCCAGGGGAACTTTGGGAGGGGATGTTCAGCAGAAGAAGCATAATCTAAAATAACACGAAAAAAACGGAGGATGCATCTTTCACATTTCAGCCAACCCCCAAACTCAACCACCAAAACCACATCCTGCATATACCCACGGAGACCACATTTGTCAAGCTGCAGTCTGCAGTGTTTCACCTGCATCGATGGGAAGTTCTCATGAACAGAGATCTCACTCAAATCAGACACGTTATCTTAAGCCACCTTTAAAATCAACAACAATAAGGGCAGCTAAGCTCTGCCAACGCCCTCATGAAAGTGCAGCCCTTCCAGCAAACACACACATGCACACACGCACACACACATGGGAGAGAGAGTGAGAGACGGAGGGTAAGAGAGAGCGAGTGAGAGACAGAGCTAGTGTGAGACAGAGAGAGAGAGAGAGAGGAAATCGATGACCTTCTGTAGGAGGAGGTGATATGCCACAGTCGACTACATAGGCCACTTAATAAGCTTCTGCTGGCAGATGACGTTTAATGAAGCTAGGGAGGATGTAACATGTTATATCTAAATCTGCCAGACATAATTTAAAGGTATCATATGTAAACTCAATGGTGGACAATGGGCATACATAGGCAGAAGGCATAGGTTGCCGTTCATGGTAGGGCACACACAAGTACTATTCATTCTCACACTCACATCCAGAGGCAGTTTAGAGTTTCCAATTGGCTGATATGTGCATGTTCTTGACTGTGGGAGGAAACCAGAGAAAAACCCACAGGGCAAAATCTAAAATGCACACATACGCACACACACACACACACACACACACACACACACACACACACACACACACACACAAATGCAACACTGAACCGCACAGACACTTTCCCTCGACTGGCGGCTCTCCCCAGTAACATCAGGTCTGATGGTCTATGTGTGATGATGACAGTGATGATGAAGTATTGAGGACCTGGAGTCTCCAGAGTTCTGAGTGGCTCATATCCACTTCCATCTCCCCCTCTCACATGATTGGTCGCTGAGTTAATTGTTGGAGGTCACGAGTGGATGGGGAATTGGACTTCTTCCTTGGAGACCGCAAAAACTAGATCACTCAGAAGGAGAAGGCATCATTAAAAGAAAACTATTGCTATAATAATAATAAAGACCATTTGTGACCATGTCTTTGTCCTTCATTGAATATCCTTAGATGATCAGAAATTAAGATGTAATTGATCAGAAATGACAGGGCTAATTAAAGGTTTCAGCTCAAATGAATCGTTTAGTCAACAGATGTGAATTTCACTTTCAGTTGAATGTCAATTTTCATGTAAATGCTGTGCTTGTCTTCTAATAATAAACATTTTCTGCCAAATTTTGCACCAATTTTCTTCTTTACATGAAATTTCCAGGTTTTAGGTAGATTGGGAGCATTGGCCTTTAGTCTTGAGTGATACATATACAAAACTAGGCCAGGCAACTCAGACCATTGACACGAAACACATGTCATTATTCTTATTATTCTTATTATTATATGACCGAATAGAAGTAGATTTAAACCTTAATTTTATTAAGAAGCAATGAGAGCATAATAACTTGTTGATATATTTTGGGGTGGTAAATCAGAGTGGAGATCGTCAACATGGCATGTTAAACTAAGAAAACTGAAAGAAAACATAATGATAGTACTATAAAATGCTTCCACCTGACCAGACACTGTTTATTTAATGATTACGTATTCACCGCATACCATTGACTTGCTCTTTTTTGATCACACCCAGTCTGACTGGGCAGATTTAATCCAATTCTTTTTGCTTGCAAATCTGCTTCCATATTGATAACAGTGAGAGCATCAAGATGGAGAGTTCTTACAGACACCTGAGCACAAAACTGCTCCTGAGATAGTCAAGATTAATGATTGAAAACAAGCTGGGGAAACTGAGAAATAACAACTATAAATACTGATGCTTTAGAGAGCTGGGATCAGGCTGCAGCCCAGCACATCAATACGAGCTCCTTTGCTCCACTTTTGCCACTCGTGCAGGGGGAATGAAAGCACTGCCTCAGTATTATAAATGGGAGTCATTCTGAAGGTGAAATTTTTAATTTTGCAAGCACCTGACATTTGTCATGGTGGTCACTCTCAATTCAGAGCACATCAGATATGTATTGAAGGATGTAAGGCTTACTTTTAAGTGCTAACCTCTGCTCCTCTGCGGACATGCAAATGAGATGCTCCACACGTCAATGGTTTAGTCCATTTTGTTCATTACGCATGGCTACCCAGTGGAGAAGAAAATCTTTATTGTGTGCCTGTTTGGACCCAGAATAGCCGTAAATAACTGAATAAAAGAAACAGCACAGCAGACACCTGCAGGTCTCAGGTTTCTGTGTCCTCTGACACTGGATAGGTAGATGTTGGAAGCCTCCTGGCTTGGTGTTAGGTGTCTGGGATCTCAATCACTGTAAGCGGTTGTCAGCTCCACGTTCAGGGAAGTAGATCCCTCGGCTGTCAGTCGCCAGTTACATTGTGAAGTTGCTGTCTTGATCACATTGCGTGAGGCCCTGCGTTAACCCACCCCCAACCCCTCCAAAAAATAAAAAATAAAAAGCCAACACAAACCACAGAGGCATTATTAATTAGAAATGAGGTCAGTGTGGCACCACAGCAGGGGTCCCAACCCAGGGCTGAGGGGGGAAAAAAAGAAGATGAACCTGGCTTAACTGTTGCTGCCATGCAAAGCTTTGCCATCTGACAAGCTTGACCAATCACATTCCATGTTCCATGTTGCATGCTAACGTGGGAGCATTATTTCTACATTTTACCTTGTAATCACTGTGACAAAAGCCCCAGACATAATTAAGCAGCAAGTGTAGCCTTAGTGAAATCTAAATTAGTGAATTGTATAACAATATTTTCCATTCATAGTGTTCATGATGGGGAAATTTGACGTCAACAGCTGTGGCACCAAAGACTAGCTTACAACGTGGTCTCAGTCCAGATGAGGAAAATGGAAATCCAACAACCATTAGCATCCAAATCCAAATGTCCTCCAATGAGATCTATGTGGTCAACACAACCTTAGATACCCATCCAATGATTTAGATATATACTGCATCAGTGAATTCACCTGTTATTGGTGAACAAAGCTTGATTATGATACAATACTTCATCAGTGTGCAATTGAATCTGTGCAATTACAGATATAATCCAAGCATAAACAATCTACGTATGTACTAAGTATGTCATACCGCAAACAATCAAACAGAACTAACTTAATAGCTAACTTAATAGCTTTCTGGATGGAATACCTTGCTTTTCAATGATGAATGGAATGATGATCACTTGGTTGTGAAGCCAAAAGTTGCTCATCCATTTTGTTTCTGTCCTCCAGGAAATGCTAAAAACACGTCTTTGTTGGCTCGTATGTGTTGAAAGATCTTGGCCGACCACCAAGCCCCGGCTTGATCTTGAAATCTAACCATCTCTGCAGTTGTTTCCTTCACTCCTGCTGCTCCTCAACTCTCAAGCATCCCCCCGACAAAGTCCCCTAGAAGCTCAATTGGAGCACATCTTTAAAAGGCATCTCAAAACCCATTTGTTTTTGTTGGCGTTTACTCAGTTTCTGTAATGTTTACTTAGTCCCAGGAGGAACCAAAGAGCCAAAAAGAATGATACTCCATCATCTGCTGCTGTGTGTCCACAGTGGGAGCTCACACTAGCTATTGGCTGCAATCACAAGCTCATCTGGTCCTGTTTTTCGAGACAAGTGGCTAAAAACTTGATCAACCGTACTTTGACATGGTTGTACCAGCTACCCATTTTTTCCCACACAAAGGTTAATGCAGGGGACCGAACGGAGATTTAGTCTTGAGATGCAAGACTGTACAAAACCAAACAGATGTTCTCGATAAACATAGGTTACGTCAGCTTTGCACCATATGATTTTCAAGTGACTTCACAGTCAAGACTAAATTTCCAAAGTCAGAATCATGGGTGCATTACAAGAGCAACACGCTTCCATAACTTAGGGTTAGGGTATGGTTGACCATTAGGGTCAACCATTAATTCTTTCCTCATTGTCTGCTTTGTATCCAACAGTATTGTTGCGGTATGTTGGTGCCTGTTCAAGCAGCCATAGGTCGAAGGCTGGGAAACACCCTGTCCCCAGTTCATCACAGGGTATACACAGCATTCATTCTTATTCTCATACCTTGGGGCAATTTAGAGTTTCTAATCAGCCTAAGCAGGCATATTTTTAGACTGTGGGAGAAATCACATGCAGACATGGGGAGAACATGCAAACTTCACATAGAAGGCCCCTTCTTGCTGTGAGGCAACAATGCTATCTACCAAGCTATTGTGTTGTCCTGCCATCAAACAATAATGAGACATATTTGCGAACAGGATGCAGTTGTATTCTTGTTATTAGATTCCCTCAAAGATTCATATCCTTTCTGAAAAGTATCAGTGGTTTCACTATGGTTTAATAATCATGGTTTATTATGGTTTAACATTTTTCATGGTTTCCATGTTTTTTTGGGTAACCACAATGTCTGGTAGTATCATGGTTTTAAAATCATAGAGGTTGCATAGTTACCATGATGTGCTATGGATGAACCATGGTACTAGTATGGGTAGGACCATAGTACTTGTAATCACCATGAGGTACCATAATAAAGCCATGGATACTGCAAAAAAACATAGGAAGCCATGGTGAATTTTCAAAATGGATTGACTAGATAGGCCCAAAACCCACATGGTTCTTCTTAAGATGTTAAAGGTCTTCTCCAAATGTTCTTGAAGTCCTCTGGTTACATTAGGGATCGTCAAACCACCAAAAAGATGAACTGAAAACAATCCGCTTCAGTGACATTGGACAGGCAGAGTGGTTGTTTTTGAGCAGTCCTGTGACTTGCTGTTCGGTCTCAGCTTGCAGTCTTTCTCGTAGTTGGACTTGTGCATTCCTTTCCAGAGGCAGGTCGATCTCAGTGCCAGGGTAAGCTGGAGTAACAGATGGTTGCTGGAGCAGGCCTGGCCTTTCCCCATCCCTCCCTCTCTTCCTCTTTCCCTCTCTCTCTCTCTCTCCTCACAATAACCCCACTGCTGTTCTCATGGTAACACTATCTGCCAAGTCTGAAGGATTGGATTTTTACAGGACACATGAGCTCAGCACTGTACCAGCAGTGGACGCTCTGCTCCCACATGTCTCTCTCCTTCCCTCCTGCACCTTCATCTCCCTCCCTCCCTCCCTCCCTCCCTCCCTCTCTCTGTCTCCATCTGAGGTTTCATTTCGTCCTCCCCGCCAACCCGGAGATCTCTTTGTCTCCTTTATCTTGTCTCCACCTCTCCCCAGCTCGTCTGTCAGCACTGCTTGTTGAGTCAACCATCTCTTCTCCTCCTCTTCCTGGTGCTGTTTCATCATCCAAAAATCCCAACCATGGCTGGGCTTTATCAGTTAGCATGTATAAATCTGACTCCAGCCTAATCTCTTGCATCTGCTGTGCTATTGTTCCTCTTGCCTTTGTTTCACTGTATCTTCAAACAGCTTGCCTCAAGTGGATCATGTTCTCCAGATACTCTTATCAGAGGACTGGTGCAACTCTGGCTATGAGCTCTCATCTTGAAGAATGGCGTTCTGGTTTTGGGTTCTTACAGCAGTTGCTTGGTTGACTTTTTTTTAAATTTAATCAAGGACACACACACACATGCGCAGAGCCATGCAAACACACTTATTAAGGATATTAGGTTTAAACAGGCACAGCATGGTGTAGGAAGGAGAGCCAGCTGTTATCTGGACCAACATGGATTTCTGAAACAGTGGCCATCTGTGGTGCACCAATTGAGGGGGTGACCCATTCTGAATTCAAAACATCCAAAAATCAAATGCAGGACCACACACACACACACACACACACACACACACACACATACACACACATACACACACACACACACACTCAGCATTGCCCAACCGGCCCTCGCTCCATCAAAGACAGAAAATTCAAATCACGAGAGCTAAGGAGGGGAAGCTGGCTTTCTGCTCGTCTTGCCATCTTTCCATCCACAAGGTGAGCTCGCCCAGTGCTCTCCACCTCCTCTCTCCCCCTTTTCTCCCTCTGACGGCATTGTAAATGGAATGAGTCTGGTTGCATTGCTGTATTACGGTGGGATAAAGTATCAGTGCTGGTAATCTTCCGTGGATTAATGGCTTCTTCTTTATCTGCTGCGGCTGCTCCGCTCAGATGTCTGGCCGGGCCAGGAGCCTCCTGCTGGAATACTAATGACAGACAGACAGACAGCTCCTGCTCTCCCTGTCACCAGCCCAGCCCACGGGAGCTGTGTGTGTGTGTGTGCATGTGTTTGTGTGTTTGTGTGTTTGTGTGTGTGAGTGAAAGAAAAGGAGCACATACGTGTAAAGTGCATGTGCATGTAGATACAGAGGGCATATGGCAGAGGAAGAGAGGGAGACTGCATGTGTTAACGGAGAGTGTGTGTGTCCGTGTATTTGTGTGTGTGTTTGTGCGTGTGTGTCGCCCCCAAGACCCTGTCGCCTCCTTTGTGAGGTAGTCGCTGTCCTCCTTGTCCTGGCTGACACCTGCTTTGCATACAGGAGGGGCCAAGCAGAGAGGAGGGGAGGGGCAGTGATGGTGAAATGAGGGTCCCCCAGGATGTGCGAGAGGGACAGAGAGGGGACGAGGGAGGGAGAGGAGAGAGGAGAGAAGAGAAGAGGAAAGGAAGGAAGGAAGGAAGGAAGGAAGGAAGGAAGGAAGGAAGGAAGGAAGGAAGGAAGGAAGGAAGGAAGGAAGGAAGGAAGGATGGATGGAAGGAGGTGGAGACACAGCAGATTAGCAGAATGATGGAGTGAAAGAGGGATCTGGGAAGAGAGGAACAATGGGGAAAATGAACAGATCCTGGTGAATGAAGCACATCACATCGCCCCCTTACTCTGCCTAAGACCAAATCCACCTACAGACGCTCAGGCAGTGGTAAATAACCTCTTTGAGGGTGTAGTTATTGTTGCATTGTAACTCCAATTCCATTTCCCTAGCAAGGTCACATGCCCTACACAGACCGAGGGCTAAGAATATCTAGCAGGTCTTTCATGAAAAGGAAAAGGACCAACACTAAACGCCATCTGCTTCCTGAGTAAAAGAAGAAAGGAGGAGGAGGCAGAGAAGGAGGAGGAGGAGGAGGAGGAGGAGGAGGGGGAGCGACAGAAGCACACCATGTACCAACTCCTGGCCATGCTCGTGTGAGCAGAAATGCAGAGGAGAACAAAAGGGGAGTCGGAGCATTCCTTGTTTTTGCGAGGTGGAGCAGGAAGGAGAGCAGGAGCCAGGGTAGAAGATGGAGCGAGAACATCTGAGGAGAGCTCACAATCAGCTGTGACCACGTGGAACTCAGGACCTCGTGAAGCTGAGCATGGATCTGAAGCAGCGGATCCATGTACAGCTGCTGCACCTGCTGCCCGCTTTAAAAACCCTGCAACCTTGTCAAAATCTCACTCAGTTGAACATTACTATCCACAGCCATGAAAATGACTTAAAATTTGAATGCAGCGTGTCTCTCTTTTTTACCATGTGAAAGGAACACAGATATTGTGAACATTTATTAGGCAGCACTCCTCTCCAGCAACCTTGAATGCACAAAAATTCAGAAGGTCAAGCTTAAAAATCTGGATACTTTAGAGGTGTAGCCTAATTCAACAGGAGAAGACCTTTGAGTTAAAGTCTTCCATTCACTACTCTGCCATGCTATGAAAAGCAATGCGAAGCCCACTAAATGAATAGGAGTTTGGTTTTCAAACTGTGAAACCAGCAAAAAAATGTCTTTTTGTTTCCATGCAAGATAATCGAGTTACTGGAGGAATAGGGAAACCTTAGTATTGCACCAAGGTTGCAAATTAGCAACAGCAGGACTTATGAACACCAAATTACACATTTCCGATGAGACAAAGGCCAGTTTGAATAATGTTGGCTGCTTTTCTAGCAAGATGTAAGAATCGGTGAGAAGAGCCTTCCACGGTCACAGGGCCACAGTAATCTGTTTTTGTCTTCAGCTGAACATGATGGTTAATCAGTCTGACTGGTGGTTCAAGGATGGAGGATGCTAGCCGTGCTCATTGTGAGAAAGGTGAAATGAGTCCTGAACTGCTGTAATAAAAAATTTTAAAAAAGTGAAGATGGGAGTGATGTGAGTCATCTCGCTGGACTGGGTCAACAGCAGTGCTCAGATCCACTGGTCATGTGACAACTTGCCATGACAGGTGACATGTAACCTCAGCGGTCATTATATAAACTGAAGCTTTCATCCCTCTCTGTGTCCTCTTGATGATGATGAGGTTGAACTGAAAGCCTTCCCGTGTGAAGTTTGCAAGTTCAATAGTGTGCATGGGTTTTCTCTGGGTACTTTCCTCCCAAAAATACAAAAACGTGCATCCTAAATGTGACTGTGTGAGTGCATTGCAAGTGTGTGTGTGTGTGTGTGCCTGCACCCTGAGATGGACGGAGACCTGTCCAGGGTGTATTCCCTGCCTTCATCCTACTGTAGGTACACTGGGAAAGGTTCCAGCTGTCCCTTGCAATACCGTTGCAAAAAGTGAAAAAAGTGTGTAAGATAATGGAGGATAATGGTAAATTCGCTTTTCCTGCCAAGTAGATAAAAGATTCGCAGACACTCTTTCTCTTTCCTATTTACCCTCTCTCTCTCTCTCTCTCCCCAACACACACACACACACACACACACACACACACACACTAGAATAAAATACATACATTTTTCAACTTTTTTTTCTTTGCAGACACTCTTGGCAAACCAGATCTTGAATTTTGGTGTTGAAGAAACTGTGTGTGTGTGTGTTTGTATGTGTGCGTATATGTGAGAAAGAGAGGGAGAGAGAGACAGAGACAGAGAGACAGAAATGGCATGCATACAACAAAGTGACTTTATTATATGACTCTCAATCCTACATTTCCTTTCTGCTCCTCTTCCCTCCTCTGCTTCTTTCCTGTCTTCTATTTGTCTTTCTCCTTCCTCCTCTGTAGCTTCCCTCACGGAGTCTTTTCCTGTGTGGTCCTGAGCCGTTCCCTCCTCACTTTCATCTCGCTTGAAGAGATAATGAGCTTGATTGCATCACCATCAGAGTCGTTCGACAAAATTTTAAACGCCCCCCCCCCCCACCTAAAATTTCATCACTTAAATTAAATCTGAGAAGGAGCAATTTATCAATGAGAATTATTATTGTTTTGAATAACCTGTGTCTTCTTGCCGTGACTGTATTGAGGACACATCCATGGAAACATTTTACTCCACTGGTTTTTCCCACTTTTAGGTGATATATATCATCCATGGCAGGCATCAGCTGAGAGGGGAACGGGTGCACGGGGTCCCAGTGGAGATTGTGTCAGTGTGTGTTGAGAAGCCAAACAACATCCGAGCCGGGACGTTGTGTTTTTTCGACGCCAGCGAGCTGGAGCAGGTGCACAGCCACGAGCCAGACGATTGCGGCGAGTTTAACACCTTCACAGTCGTTTTCGTGGCACGAGGCGAGGTGCGGCGGGGTGAGCTGGGGATGAGCGGGATCGGGCCGCTCAGAGTGGAGACATTTTGGTCTCCCCGCTGAAATGATGCGTTTAACAGCTGCTTTTGTAGCAACACACAAAGACGTGCAGACGGCAGAGGTGTGAGTGTGTGTTTGTGTGTGTATCGCAGTTGAGAAATAGAGGAAACAAAGGGCCTCACTGCTCTATTGGAGAGATTTGGCAATAGTGTGTGTGTGTGCGTTTGTGTGTGTGTGTTTGCCCCCAAGCTCTTTGTGCCTTTTTGATGGACTCAGCCTTGGTTGCCACATTATGTGTCGCACAGTTAAACACAAGCACACATACTGTAGCTACATAGCAGGTTTCTATCATGCTCAAAAGGAAACATAACACACGGTAGAGAGACTCACATCTTCAAAATCAGATTATTTATTCTTGACCCTCATTTGGTTTTCCATAAGATCAGGAAAATCTGATAAAATGAGCCCTCAAATCAGATCCTTTCACGGGCTTAAATGTCCTCACAAGAGCAGTGAGATGTCTGGAGTCAGTCCCCACAAGCGTGGCTAAACCGGACACACACACACACGCACACACATGTAGGCAGCTTCCATTGGCTCTGCAGGAGGGTCCCCTCCTGTCCTCAGCCCCTCTCGCCTGCAGCTGCTGGCCAGCCTGTCAGTTCCCAGGCATCAAGCCATCAGGGAAGACGCCTCCGCACGCCACCAAGTGGTGATCACCTGCCCTGCAACACAGATCAGCCAGGAGCCAGAGCCCTTATGGGATGCTGCTAAGGGTGTGTGTTGCTTATTGCAAATAGTGAAATGAAGCTGAATGTTCTTATTACCTCCGAGCGGCTTTTGTTTTCATCTGCACTCACCACAAACTCAGGTGGAACATGGTTTAAAGGTGATTTGGAGAAGATCCAGACCATGAGGTAGATCCACATACTTTTCTTCTTCAGTGATATTAACATTGTAAAAGAGGGATTTCACATCTGTGTGATATTACGAACTGTCATTAGGAAGATATGTTTCAACGCAGTTCAAAAAAATGCTTAATAAAGCAAAATCAAATAAGCATGGGTCTAATCCTACTGATTCAAAGTGCTTTTACAGGAAATTCACCAATTCACCACCACTAATAGCAGAGGCTATACTCTACACAGCCTGCGGTAGCTTTAACCATTCACACCCATTCATAGTACACTGATGATACAGCATCAGGGGCAGTTTGAGGTTCAGTATCTTGCCCAAGGACACTCTGACATACAAGCAGGAGGGGGCTGGGATGAATCCACTGACCTTCTGATCTGCGGATGACCGTGTTGCCCTTCAACAACCTTAAAAAAACCAAAACAAAAATAACCTATTGTGTGTTCAATTAAATGACAGAAATGAAAACAAATGAGCACCTACAGTTGTGATGCAACGAAAGGGACACAGTGAAAGTGAAAGCCTGTCCTTGCACACAGAAACGACTGTGTGCTCTGAGAAACCATGACTGATTCACTGACCCGCAGTTGTGGGTTTGTTTGTGGGTAGGTAGCAGACCAGTGTCCCTGACCTACTTAGACTTTCTGTGCCGTAATATGTGTGTTTCTACGTGTGTGCGTGTAAGGAAAACCTGACGCCTCTGAAGCACGGTTTGCCGCATCCTCGCTAAAATCCGATAAATCTCCGCGGTCCCGTACCGCGTGTAATTCCAAGCACACTCAGAGGTTAATTTCCAGCACCTGACACCTGGAAAAAAGGGGGGTCAGAGGTGCGGGGATGAAGGAGATGTGCTCCAGGGCAGGTGAGGCTCGGGGAGCCAAGGGGCGGAGGCCAAAGGAGCAGCGGGAGGGGGGGATTGGTGCGTGTGTGTGTGGGGGGGGGGGGCGGTGGTTTGCACTCAGTTCAGTGAGTAATTGTGGTGGGGGTCAAACAGGTCCAGACCTCATTAAGAGAATTGTCTGGGAACTTTCAGGCCCTGCGCTGCCGTCGTGTCACCTGCCTTCTTGTCATAGGAGGCAGCGTGAAGGAAAACAGACGCTTATTAACGTGTCCCTCAGTTTTCCAGGTCAAGCGGTTCAACAGTAGTCCGGGGGGTGGGGGGTGGGGGGGGGTGGGGGTGGTGGAAATCACCACGCCCATTCACACGCACAGAAAAGCAGAACGGCTTCGGAGAAAAGGACTTTGGAGGTGCGAGCCTATAACCGACACGCGTGGACCTGTTGCGCATTATGGACGGGTACATCACCTCGACCCGCATGGCTTTTCATCGTCTTTTTGATCGTCTTCTGAGCTTGCCCCCCCCCCCCACACACACACACACCCCTCCCTTTTTTTGCTCTTAATTTGTATTCGCAGGGGGGCTCCTTGGCCGTCTGAGCTTACATAGATGAGAATTGGAAGGGGGATTTGGAGGGGGGATTTCGCTCCGGCAGCTTTTTTTTTCTTCCTTTTTAAAGAGGGTGAGGTATCAATCAGGTTGCTGATGTTACCCTGATGCAATGTTTCAGCCTATGGAGGGAGGTTACTCCTGGACGCTTTGCTGCCTTAGTTCAACTCACCGGCAGCTCATCGAGAGCGCTCTCTCAGGTTTCTTAAATTGCGACTAACCATCCGTTTGATGCCTCAAAATGAGGCGCTATCGAGTTTTGTCCGCGCTCACTGAACTGTACAAAGCTGCGGGAGGCCGTGACTCGTGAGGGAAGAAAAATAAAACAAAACAACACGTTTTACACTGCATTTAGACTCATTTAATCTCATGCTCTCGGGTGAAATTCAAAGCATTCGCCAAAGAAAACAGGATACAAGAAAAACTTGTCTTCCATTGAGAAATGTCGTACATTCAAGAGTGCAATTATTCGGTATAAATAAGATAAAACATCTGAGTGCCATAGAATATAATCTCTTGTGTTTTTTTTAAAAAAATCTCTTTTTAAACCTTTTGAGAGTAGGAAATATAGCATTTACATCAAGCTGAAAATGTACAGAGAGAAGATACAGACATTCATAGATCAGCAAGGTGCAGAGCACTGTTCCCGAAACCCAGAGAGACAACTCTTAATAGTGTGAACCCATTATAAATATATATATATATATATCTTAAAATTCAAGCTACACGCAGTACTGCAAGTGTACCATCAGCCCAGGGATAGATCGACAGTCACATCCCACAGTGCGGATGTTACAGTACTTTTAAGGAGGCGGTGATTATCCCGCAGTAAGGTACAGGGTCGGGTGGAGTCGGCTCTCGTTGAAATTCCTTCACAGCACTCAGGAAGTTTTAGGTCCTGACATGAGAGAGATCTGAATCAGAAATGACTCCAGCACCCTGCTTAGAGGTGAAAAGGCGCTACGGGGCAGAGGCTGACTAGTCGCTCTTCTTGCAGCTCGTTTCCTCGCCGCTCTCCGACCCTTCTTTGGCTTCGGGCGATTTGCTCTG
Organism: Karalla daura; assembly: GCA_029224185.1. Taxonomy (NCBI): domain Eukaryota; kingdom Metazoa; phylum Chordata; class Actinopteri; order Chaetodontiformes; family Leiognathidae; genus Karalla; species Karalla daura. Next base: position 8,930,938 of record CM055201.1, read on the forward strand.
GCCCTTGACGGGCGGCGAGGCCGGGCCGCGCTTCCTGGCCGAGCCGTTCCCGGCGGGATCTTTGGCGGCGGGGGCGCAGGACGGCGCGCTGGCGATGCCGTTCACCTCCCCGGTGAGCGCGGCGTATGGGGAGGAGCCGCTGAACAGGGTCTTGTAGATGACCGACTCGATGGCGGCGAACGGTGAGGTGGACGAGCCCGTCAGGATCATCCGGGACTGGAGACGAGAGAATACACGCGTCAGAACGAGTGGGGAGCAAGAGCTTTGGGCATAACGTTCCTGACTGGAAGAAGTGTCTGAGAATCCAGCTGTTTTTAAAGCCACCATCCATTATCTGGAGCTCATCTCCATACTCACACCTAGGGACACTTTAGAGTCTCCAATTGACCTCAACATGCTTGTTTTAGGACTGGGGGTAGGAAAACATACAGAGACACAGAGAAAACATGCAGCTCCATTAGAATGGCCCTGAGAGCCGACATGTTGTACTGGTTTAAAAGTACCTTCTTGGTTGGGTGACACAAAGTTATCAATCAAGATGCCAGTCTGCCAAACTTCGAGACATCCATACATCAATGACAGAGGAAGACAAAGAAGTTGTTACGACTACTTGCCCGGCCCGTCTCATAGTATGTAAGGGTGATGATGTATGACCAGCCACCAGAGTAATAACAGGCCTTAGTGAGTGTCTATCTGGTGGTTGAGGTCCACAGGTTGAATCCTGGGCAGTATAAAACGAAGCTGGTAAGATAATGGATGGATCTTAATGGATACGGCGGCTCCCAGGGAAATGTCACGTCATGTACACAGTCGATGGCTCGACATTAGGGAGACGGAGGGGGTGTCTCGCTAGTGCCCATAACGCAACGTTTAGTTGCTTTGCTGTCCGTTGTGTCCCCCAGCCTCACGGAGAGCAAGCCGAGACGAGTGCAGACCGGACTTGCATCGGCAAAGAGGTCGGAGACACGGCCCCCGAGGTTTCCTCAAGGTCTAAACGACGCGACCGGTGCTGCCGTACGAGCCGCACGGGCCGATAGAGAGAGAGAGAGAGAGAGATGAAAGCTGTGACTTCAAGACGTGAGGTGAGGAGCGCAAAAGGCGACGCTGCGTAACGCGTCGCGTCCCCACGCCGCTCTGCTGTCGTCCGAGGGTACGCGCGACGCTCGGCGACTCGCCAGTCTACTCGCATCCACCTCTCATCGGGAGGAGGCAGAGGAACGTCTGCCTCCTCGGGGGCAGAAAAAAAATATAAATAAACAGCAGGTTTGGACGCAGCGCTTTAAATCTGATGAAATGGCTGCGCGTTAATTTGACAGATCAGAGTCGGAGGGGCCCAACAGAATGAGAGTTGAAAGAAGACATGGTCGATTTATCTATGTCTCAGTCAAGAGCACAAGTTTCCCAGAGAAGAGAAGGGAGGCTGATGCAAGCTGATGAAAATGATGCAAAAGCCCCAGCCCTGCGGGTAATACCGAGCTAATGTGAGTCACATCAGCTCAAACTTCAAAAAAGGCGCGGGGAGGAAAGGTCATTTGGAAGACAGGACACTGCAGCTTCGGGAGAGGGGGAAGCCGCCGCACCAAAACATTGTGTTATGCCCGGCTTAAGGCGGCTTACGCCCGCTCGCAGGTGAGCCGCGAGACGCGGCTGAAAGACAAAAACCCCACGGCTCGGAGTTTTGCGTGAGGCCGCGCGGGGGCGCTCCAGGGGCGGCGCTGACCACACTGACCTTGTTGACCACGGTGAAGACGGTGTAGAGGAGCATCAGGTGGTGCTTCTGCAGGGGCAGGTAGCGGGTCTGCTGCAGGGCAAACAGCACGGCGCCGATCAGGGTGATCTTAGTCGGGCTGTGGTGGGGATGGAGGGGGGGGGGGGGGGGGGGGCACACGCAACCGGAGAGCGGTTATGATGTAACTCGTGGTGAGAAAGGTACACACACCCGTACGTTTTAAAAGTTGTTTGCCAAAAACGTACGCGTTCGGGACGACTGGAGACTCTATGCGTCACCTAGGTTTGAGCGTGAGACTGAATGGTGTGTGTGTGTGTGTGTGTGTGTGTGTGTGCGTGTGATGAACTGGCGACCTGTTCAGGCTCCGTTCAGGCTCTCTCACTCTCACAAGGGGCAATCTAGAGTCTCCAAGTCGGGAAGAAAGACCCTGAGTCCGACCAGGATTCACACCGGGGGCCCTGGATAGTGTCTTGACATAACTTTCTGATGAACCGGAACTTTCAACAGAGTTAGGGTTGGATCTTCTCTTATCTTATCTTATTTTTACGCAAATGTTACCAGCGTTTCACATCTCTCAAGCTTGCACTTACCCTCTCCACGTTTTCTATTTTAAACGCTAACATTTTAATATCGTAGTTGAAATTACATATCATTCAGTTATTGCTTTTAGCTTTTTTTATTATTCAATCTTATGTAAAACAGCATGTGTTTCTGTTCTATGGCTCGGTAATGCGCTTTAGATTGCCCTGGTGTGTACAACTGAAGCCGCCTCGCCTTCGCCTCGCGTTCACCCAGATTGCTTTCATGTTTATTCCTCTGCGGCCCTGGACTTAAAAGATGCGCAGCCTTAGAAATTATGACTAATTCGCACACTTTGCATGGGCAGACCCTCTCAACCACTGGGTTCACTCGCACAGGGAGGCGGGCGGCAGAGAGAGAGAGAAGAAATAATTCCAAGGACAGTTTTTTTTCTCTCATATTCCATGTGTTGAATGTGAAAAACCTGCCCGCTAATTTTTCCAGTTTTTCCAGGACGCCCGTGAACCCTGTTTATCCCACATAACTCCTGCCACCGCACAAACGTTTGGCAATAGGTGACTGATTCTGATCGTATTCTTACAGACATGTAGGTAAATGGGAAGAATATCCTCAGCACTGCTGGATGTCGATATCAGAATTGGAAGCAAGAACCAGGTGCTGGTCGGCTTAGCTTGGGACGAGACTGGGAGGAAACAGCTCCCCCCACCTCATGAATACATCATACGTTGTGTGTTTTGTGAATCCAGTGTCGAATTTTCTTTTGGTGACCGACCGTAGCGGCCACGATTTTGAGACATGCAAACAAGTCGACGTCTCCAAATGTCAGACCCCTCCTCTCTAAATGTCATATCGCACTCTGCGCGACGCAAGGCGCGCACGGAGCGCCAAACGCTGCTTTGTAAGCATAAAACAATAAAAAATAAATAAAAAACAAGGCACAAATTACTGAGGTAATGTCATTAGAGACCCACAAATAACTTACTAAGACATTTTGAGGAGCTCATTAGTCTCTGGTCTCCATACACCTCGAACAAGCTGCTCAAAATTACTGATCAGACCACCTCCGGCACCTTGCGGGGGCAGAAGAGAGAGAGAGAGAGAGACATCTGGTTGATACAGAACCATATGCACCGTATGCTGGATATTAATCATAAACACAAAGCTCCGTAAAAGAACGACGACGACAAACAAGCGTGAGCGGCGGTGGCGTGGGCCTCGGCGGGCCCCTGGCTGACCTTTGGCCCAGCCGATGGCGATCATCACCAGCAGGCTGTCGCTGTATCTGCCGTGCGCCTGGGTCACCCCGCCCAGCACCTTCCACGTCCGGGTCACCTCCTTCATCCCCGACAGCAGCAGCCTGAGGGGCAGCAGGGCGGCGCAGCAGTACACCAGGTCCATGGGGCAGTAGAACACCAGGTACCTGCGCACACGGGCACACAGGGGCTCAGACCGGCGCGCTCCTTTCCCGCCACGCCCTCCTCCACGCGCTCCACGTCGTCCTCTGACCCGGACCGACGTCCCGGGCCGGTCCCGGGCCCGGCCAGCAGAGGGCGCCCGCGTTCCGTTTTTTAACTCGGGGTTGGGAGTTGGGAGTCAGTTACGTGTGCCACCACTAGAGGGGAGCGAAGGCTTTCTTTTGAGGAGGAGAGCGGTCCCCGCCACCACCTCACAACGAGCTCCCTGTTTCAGTCGGAGCCCTGCACGTTTCACGCTCCCCCCACAGGAAAATTCATCGGTCGCACTCTCATTCAAAGCGAAGCCTCACTGCTGTGTTTGGCTCTGGAGCCTCTGTGAACCACAGGCTCGGGCTGGTGGTGTTCTGCGCACCTCTTGAGTTCGACTGTTATGACATTTCCACGTACGTGACACAACGCAGGATCAGTGGGAGCTCTGCACTTCTATCCCGGGAGACCGTGACACTCAAAGTGTGTTTTTTTTAATGTCCAATCTGCTCCGTATAATCTAATTTTGGCTGCTGTTTCAAATTTAGAAGTTTAGACTCAGTTTTAAGTAAAAAAAAACTGTGGAGGATGTTTCACCTCTCATCCAAGAGGCTTCTTCAGTTCTGATTGGCTGGTGGCGAAGGATTTAGCCTTAACCATAGTCATTTCGAGTACATGACCATTGCTCAAGGATGTCCAAGATGCTCCGAAATGAACCTACGAGTCCAGTTGAAAGACTAGGAGTCCATATTTACAACTCCTTGGATTACAATCACTGACAAACAGACGCGTGGGTTTCAGGGTATTCCACCTGGATTTTAATCCAGAACGTGTGGAGATTCTAAATTGTCTCAAAGATATTTTAAAAGCCACCATCTTTATGATTTCAAGCGGTTCATCTATTTCACAGTTCGGGGCTTTTTGTAGATGAACAGTGCCAGAAGTGGGACGGTATGCAGAAATATTCCTACGTTCCCTCCATATAATTCCAGTTTGGCTTAAAACTGCGACTGAGACAAGTGCAGAAAACAGGTGGGGGGAGCTGGTTCTTTTCATTTTCATTTTCAGTATCCCTCTCTTCCCTCGCCTTTAGTCTCACCTCGCCTCACCACCGGGGTCAGGTGAGCCCCGGCCTCCTCTCGGATACTCACCAGATGATGGAGGCCAGCAGGATGCTGGTGCTGTTGGACAGAAGTGCGACAGGCGGCTCGGCCAGCATGATCCCCGACAGCACCGCCCCGCCGAAACAGAAGAGCATGGAGCTGAACCAGCAGGCCACCGGGCTGGCCCTGGACACCTGCAGAGCGCCTGCACAACAGCACAACACCGGGCATCAGCGGGATCTCCTCCACCGGCCCCTTATTCGTGGCTCGCCGCTCCATACGGAACGCCATTAACATCCCTCGCTCCCTCTGGGGACACGCCGTGGGTGGACGCTCCGCACGGTGAGAACGAGGCCGTGATTACAGTCGTTATATAAATCCCTCCGGCGCAGCGAGGCTTTGCCGATGTGAGTTACGTTTAGGCGAAGCTGAAAGGCTGTTTTGTGCAGCTTGCGGCGTTCAAGCCTCGACGTGTGTTCCCATTTCAGGTTACTCACCTTCTCTGAACCATTTACAAAGCCTCAGTAAGAGCTATGTTAAACCGTTAAGTTGTGTTTTATGACTTTATCAACTCATATACTTGTGAATATGACAAGTTTTGTAGAAAAAACTTTAAACTGATATCACTTTGCCTACAGCAAATACTCAGATGAAATATATTGTACCATTTATCACAGGAGGTTCAATGGTGGCCCCCAACACAGTATGTTGAGTTTAAGTTTTCCTATGTTTGAGTTTTAATCTCCTACCAATAGATGATGATAATTCTGCCTCGGAGTCCTCTGGCTTGTATGACCGGAGGTCACTGAAGCCAACAGGCCGTAAATACCGAACGGAGGTTCAACTTGTCACGCTCACAGGAATTCGACTTGACCCGAAACGTATACGGGCCCCGAGGGCTTCACATCTGAGGACATCTGAGCAGCACGCTCTGCTGATCCTGTGACCTACACAATGCGCTTGCACCGAGAATGTCGCCCCAACCGCGTTGCTGGCGCCAGCCGCGGTATCACTGTAACATGGGACATGCGTTTAGCGGGCCGACGACACCATGGCCGCGCCCCATTCACGCAGACGCTCTGTGCGCCTTCGCTTCGTCATCTCACCCTCACCCACGCTAAGCACGCGGACCTCCTCTGCCTGGGGCTCCCCTGCTCGGGTCGTTCATGTGCTTATATCCAAAAGGGGAGTTTGCATGAAAATGTAGTGTATAAAAGTATATGGAGTTATATATAAAAGTTCAATAAAATGCACAAAATGCACTTAAACGTCTCAAAATGTTTGTGTAAGTTCACAGAGTCAGGTCACAGAACTGGACTTCGTAGTTGTCAATCAGTGAGAGATTTGACTGGGACACAATAGGAGGGTCAGGGAGTGACGCTTCATGCAGCACTTTGGCCTTTCCTCTATCTAATCCGCGCTCCTCCCCATCGCTGACTCTGTCTAATCATCAACTCGTGAGAGCTGAAGGGGACCGCGCGGAACCGAGAGGGAGAGGTCTGGCCGTGGTTCACAGCGGCGGCCCGCAGTCCAAAGTGCAGATCGGAGGCGCTGATGCGACCGTCACAAAACGCCACGGGCTCGCCGCTGATAACCATCAGCTGCTCAGGGCTGCCTCCCCGCTCGGTTCGAGGAGGACACCGTTTCCCCTGTCTCCTCTAAAACCGAATCCATGTCAGCGGCTTGATTTCTGACGGCTGGTCTTCAGGGTAAATCCTGAGCAAAAGGATCCCACCATGTAAAGGCTGCGGCGTCCAGGAGAGAGCGGATGCTGCCAACCTACACGATGATATACGCGTCTCACTTGACCTCGGACAGGTAGCCACCTGAGCCATCTGCCTGAGTCGCTACGGCCACACGCAGGACCATACTGGTAATCTGAGGATTACAGACAGATTATAGACTCCTGCAGGGAGCCTGCAGATCGCTGCACCAGGATTTACCGCTCTGTCTGCCCCTCTGCAGACACACACACACACACACACCGTGCAGTCTGGTCTGTGCTGCTCCTTCTCTTCCCAAAGGGGGGCTCATACAAACTTTTATCAGAAGTTTGGATCAAAGTGAGACATTTAAGAAAGACCAAACAATGACTAACGAATATGCCGAACTGTATTTACCATATCCTGGGGGATGTAGCTCATAGCCGTTAACGTAGTTATACAGGAACTTATGTAAATGCCCTTTTTACTCATTCAGATTGCTACTCAGAGTATGTATGTGCACATTAAGTTATGTACTTATTTAAGTTTAATTACTGGTTCGCTGAAACTCACAGTGATTAACTCCTAACGAATGTCAATAGTGACACGGCAAAGTTTAAACAGCATTTCATTACCATACCTAGTTGAATTCAAGCTACTTTTTGCTATTTCTACATGCATTCCTTTCACTCTGTGTCTCTCTAAAGCGTCAGATACCTTTCAAACTGCGACATCATTTTATCATTATGAAATCAGGCTGAACGTTCCTTCGTTTCGAAGGAACTTACTATTACTTTTACAGCCACAAAACAGGAACCTAGACGGGCGAAACCCCCTAGAGAAGCTGCAGCGAGGCAGCGAGAATCCGAGGGAACGAGGCACAGGTGGGGGACGCAGGTGAGCGGCGAGGGGGTGGGGGGGGCGATTGGCTGGGGAGAGTGTGGTAGGGGGGGCGGGCTAACGAGACGGATGCAGGGCAGGTGTCGAGGGAGAGGAGGCACGAAAGGGGGGAGAGAATTTTAGAGGAGCCGGAAACGCTACTCTCGATGGACCGTGTCAGGGGAAATTCTGAGCTTAATCACTGTGACAAAAATACTGATCGTCCAATATGGGGAAAAGTCTGTTCCTGGAAATTTCAGGCTCCTATTATAATTGTCATGTGATCTGAGAGAAGATTACAGTTCAGATCCCATAATTTGGGAAGGTCCAACTTCATTTACTGTACATGTGGCAGATGCTACATCGTCTTTTTCGTTCTGATTTCTCAATGGAAATACAGAGTCACTCCGCATCTAAAAGTATCCACATTTTTCTGTGTTCAGAAAGTTACTCAGGTTAAAACTAGGCGGTTTTGGTATGACGGGCCCGTCCACTTGTTACAGCACACAATCACACAGCACAAATCCATCTACTGTACATTGGCCGAATGTCTGCAGCATCACAGTTTAGCTTAACCATAACCCTAACCCTCCCCCTAACCGTGAACCAGTGTGAACCGAAACTAACGTTTTGGTGTGCCCTGCCGCAGCAGGGCACATCTTCCTGTTTCCTGAGTTCAGTTGTTTTGCAGGGGAAAAACAGTGGCACAACTTAACACGGTCTGAGGCAATGCGCCACGTGTGCTTCATATTCAGCAGCCACAGTTGGGAGAGGACGACGTTGGACGAAAAATTTAAAAAAGATAACCCATGGGCGGCCGCCGTTGGGACAGGAAAGAGCGTCTGTAAAACTGTTTAACGGCCTACTGCGAGGGCCTCTGGGTGTGTGACGTACATTTGCATACTGACACATGTAAACAGACATGAGGGCATTACTGCCAACTGGTCATCCCCCAGCTAGACAAAACAAAAAAGGCTCCAGCCCCAAGGAACTGTGTCCCACTGAAGATGTGGTCCGAACCCTGCACTGAAGCTTTTAGACAGCAACTGCAGACAAATCTTGTAAAACTAACTTCTAACGCACTTTAGGATAACCAGAGCCTCTTTCTGAGCATTGTGTCTGCTACGATCTTTAGTTTATGTTTTTCAGCGTTTACCTTTTATTGTTGCTGTTATATTTTATCTGTTAGACGATGTATTTCATTTTATCCATTACATTCAGTCATGTGAGGCTTCAGTGCTGTGGGTTTGACACCAGTGTGGGCTCATAGATGGCTCGTCGCACGGTATGCCGCTCACAGAGCAAACAGCTTTGTTTTCTGTCATCACTTCTGGTCCCACGGGCAAAACAGAGCGCTGCCGTCGCCGCGCGAGAGCCACCGGCCAAGCTCCACACTTTGAGCCAGAGGACGCCGAAGATCTGAACAGCATACGCGCCACATATGGATTCCAGCGCGCGTACGTGGGCACGGGCGCAACAAGGCGCTGAGGAGTACAAGCTGCAAACGCACCGTCACAGGAGCGCAGGTTTCCTTGTTTGCGTTCGGAGGAGACTCATTTCCAAGTCAGATGAGAGGAATACAAACCGAGCAACAACACAGCTGTCATATCCCCCCCTGCCTGCACTTCCCTTCCTGTTTTCCTCTCTTTGTTCCTGTTTGTCTACCTGCCGTGGGAACAGAGACACAAACGTCCATGCCGTACCTCGTCTCCTCCTCCTATTCGTTTTATATCCCCAGCACATGGAGGGCGAGGGCAGGACCGGAGTCCCTGGACAGGACTCCGGTCCATTGCAGGACGCACACACATACTGCCGGCCACTTTACTGTGCCACTGTGTCAGCACTGGGATTTGCAGCGAAGCCAAACATGGAAATCTTGCGGTAATCTGATACGACTGCTGCCTGTGGGGTCCTTTGAAGCAAGAGCAAAGGCCACCAGTAAACGATCTCAAATTAGTGTTTACTTGACTTTCACAAACAGCATCAAAGGAACGGGATCTGCTCGTACCGTCCTCCAGCTCAGAACCAAATCTGCTGTTGTGGCTGAGGTTGTGTGTATACAACATCCCTATTCACTTCTGACCATCTTGCCCGGGCTTTCCTACTACAAGTCTCTCGTTTTACTCATTTCAACACTTACATTCTCACTTCATATCAGCCCAAAAGCATAATTTTTGCATCGCACGGTACTTAAGTTTCTCTTCTTTCCTCACAGGCTGCGCTCGATGGAATAAAAGTGGCTTATCTGCGGTTATTTTTGGCTCAAGACAAGTGATGGACTTGCTCCTCTGCCACGTCCTTGTCCTCTTGTGTGCGTTAAAACAATCCACACGCAGCAGGAGTCTCGTTAGGAGACTGCTCAAAATAACTCCGCTGAAAACCAAGTGTTTACAGAGTAATAAACTGACTTTTGTCCCTTTTCGGAAGCTGTCTGGATTGCGCTATTGCGCAGAAGTAGAGGAGGAAGACAGGGAGGAGTGCTGGAATTATGGCATTCCTTTCCTTTTTGGGAGAAGAGGAAAAAGCAGAAGAAGAGGAACTAAAATTTGCTCCCTCACTGTCTAGAGTCCTCACTTTATTTTTTATTCCAGTTTTGCAGGAACAAGGAAGGAGAACATGCGTGTTTCTGTGTTGTTTGTTTACTGACCTCTGGCATACTCTCACTGCAATGTGTCTCTGTCTCCCGGCGGCTCAGAGATAGATGGGAGCACGGGACAAAGGGTTAAAGGGGTCACGGCATGCTCGGATGCTTTGCGAGGCAAGTTTGAAAATAGACCCACAGCGGCGGGACTACAATGAACCGCGTGTGCGCTCCTCTACGTTTGTGTGTGTGTGGTGGGCGGGTGTCACCACGCAGTTAAAAGTCCACCTGTCCCTGCAGTCATCACGGCTGTGACATAACATAGCTGGCCCGGTGCCACAGGCATGGGTATTTACTCTCAGTATGTGTGTGCTGCCTGAGACAAACAGGGAGACTGAGGGGCTGAGCACTGCGACAAAGGTTAATCAACGTTGTTACTCTTTGAAGACAAAACCACTCCCGCTGCGTGAGTGAGTCCATTCATCTGGGTGTTGTCGAGAGATATTTAACTACTTCCCTCAGAGCTGCAGTCAGAGTCCGCTTTTCAGGACTTTTCCATAGCTTTAACGCCACACACACAGTAGTCCGAAACAGCTCTATGCCATCATTATAATTAAGTAATCAGGCCAAGATCAAATTTTGTGGAGATGTAGCTCGCATAGAGTGAATAAAAACCAAGTGTTTAGCAGACACGGGAAGGAAAATGTAAACCTTATCATCAACATCCATTATCTTACCCACTTTGTACCCAGTGTTGCAGGCTCTACAGGCGTCTATCTTCAGTTTGCACATGGTGAAGGCAGGGAATACACCCCGGACAGTGACCAGTCTATCACAGGGCACACACATTCACTCTTGCCGAGGGTGCAGAACTTTGAGAAGGCGATTCATTTGTCTCATAATGTATCTACAGACACCCTTAAAACACTGTATACTGTACAATGCTATGTATGTATCCTATGTCACAGTGTGCACTCTTCATTAGGTGTTCTTGTGTCAGACTAAAGTTGACTTTTCCTTCAAACGCAAACAAGAGATGAATGAAGGAGTTTTTTCTTGTGCTAGATTGTGCTAGATTGTGTAAAATGACAATAGTAGTGAAACCATGTCACTGGGATGCAACAAGTAACACAGAATTATTGTCCTGATACAGTACCATCTAACCTAGTGTAAAGTCCCTAAAGGATCAATTGAGTGTATATACATCTAGTAACTCACCACCACGTGCATATACCATGTGCATGTTGCGTGGTACAATATGCACAGGTTGCTGATAAACACTGTACATTGCTATGTACCGTGCTACTGTTAATAAAGTTGTTATAACGTTGAGTTGTTGGTCATTATTTGTCAGCATGTAGAAGGAAATCCTGCGTTATTCGGGTTAGATAGTATGATAGAGACATCTAACCTATTATGCCAAATAATAACAACCCTCAATAAAGAGCTGTCACAAAAAGAACCTGATGGAAAAGGGGAGTGAATTGTGTTGTCCTGTGAATGCGTATATTCAGGTGGAAACCTGGGAGTTTATTCTAGACGTTTCTGTCTAAAACTTGCTGAACGCTGAGCTGAACAGATGCTGAACTTTGTAAAAAAAAAACAAAGCTGTAAACTAAACTTCAGGTCTCTTACCTGGCTGCTCCCTCAGAGACATGACTGACACCAGGTAGTGCGCCATGTCAAAGTAGGGGAACATGGACAAGTTTGCCAGTCCGTGGGACAGCTCGTCCAGCTGGAGGAGCCCAAACAGATCCATCCTCTTCGATCTTCTTCCAGCACAACAGTGACAGCGAGAGAGACAGAGCCGGGCTAGAAGGTCCTGGCTCTGAGGATCAAAGTGGGGAAAGCTGGGGGCAGCGGTCCAACTCCGAGCATCAGGACGTCAACGCTTCCTCCTTCTCTCGAGCACCGAGTTGCTCTCTGCCGGTGAGTCGGGGTTATGATACGGGGGGTCGGGTCAGCTGGACACAGCCCTGTGCTGCCCCGGGACGGTCAGAGGCAGCGTTGCCCCGATCAACACCGCTGTCATCGGTGCAGAGGCGGAATTCCAGCCCCGAGTTCCGCCATGGCCGTGATGTGGCAGGCGGAGCCAGAGCTGCTCGCTGATTGGAGGAGCGGGAGCGCGGGCAGCCAATAGCGTGCGAGAGTGTGGCCTTTCCAACGGCGGCGGCTCGTGAGGTGATGAGAGCACTTTATCATAGGCCTGCAGAGACGCACGAGCTCACACGCACAAATACATAGACACACAGATATACGCGCGCGCGCTCAGACACGCACGCGCATACCGTTGTGACGTCGTGTTGAGGAGGGACTTTCAAAATAAAGTCTCAAAGACGTTTGAAAACGACAAGTGCCTTTAAAAAAAGTGCCCACAAAACTGCACTTGGTTCACAGAAAGCGACATAATATTTAGGTTTTAAATTTGAAAAAAGTACAAAAAAGTAAAAAGAAATTGACATTTGCTGTCATATTTGTTGTCTCAACCCCTAAAAAAAAATGTATGTATGTATATATATATATATATATATATATATATGTGTGTGTGTGTGTGTGTGTGTATATATATATGTGTATGTATATATATATATATATTATAAACATTATCAATCGTTCATTGTTTATAGTGTTTATAACTATTTAATGTATATATGCTGTATCGTAATCAAGACGTGAGACTAGTGTTTTGTTCTTTCCTTATCCTTAAAGATTTAAGAACTATTAGCTTACTATACATATAACATACAGGGTTAGGGCTAGGGTTATTTATATACTTATATATTTTGTGTGCTCTTCCTCTCAGGAGAGAGAGCACATATTGCTGAATCTGATTCTGAAGAAAAACAATAAAACTCGTAGAAATAAGACATAATATACTGAAAGAGTGAGAGTGGTGGAAACAGGGCCGGCCCAAGCCTTTATGGGGCCCTAAGCAAAATTTCATTTGGGGCCCCCATTCCCATATAGTTTATAATGGACTTTTGGTACTCTTGGGGTCCCAGGTGGCGTGGGGGCCCTAAGCGGCTCTGGGTGGAAATCTCTGTCAGTAGAGTGAGGAGAAAACTCAGCTCAAAGCTCAGAGCTTTAGTGTGAGTGTGCATCAAGCTTCAGACACGTTGATTCTTTCATTCAACTGCACGCAAATCAGGTTTTGCAATGGTTCAGCACCTCCCTGTTTTCTCTGTCACATCAGTTTGTCCTTAACTAATAACTCCATATTTGCTCTTGTCGTTGGCCGTTTGCAATCATCTGCAGTTATATGTGCTTATGCAATTTTTTATATTCATGCTTTCAGCACAACAGACAATTAGGTTGAGACTGTGACTGACACCGCTCTTGCTTCTTCTTTATGTTGCAGTTTTTGCAGTAGGTGCAATTTGAGACTTGAAGCATCTGCAACCTTTCCCCTGATGCTTACTGAGCTAATTTGTTATCAAAACTCTGTATTTCAACATGTTACATGAAAAGATCATTACAGATAAATGCAAATTTTCCTTTAAAAGAGATAGAGAGTGAAGAGAGAAAAATACTTATGTGTGTAAGTGTCCTCATTTCCTAATTTTGTCCATGAAAAATGGACAAATTGAACTAATGAGCAGATCAAGAAAGTTTTTTTGTAAACATTCAGTAATTTAGCTCTATCAAATTTAATTTTCGCATGCACACACACACACATACACACAGAAACACTCACAGAAAGACAGAGAGAGAGAGAGAGAGAGAGAGAGAGAGAGAGACTGTAATTTACTAATTTTTCTATTCCATGAGAAAATTGATCTAATGAGCAGATCTAGAGAGCAATTCTGTAAACATTCAGTGATTGGGTCAAAAATTCATGTCCACAGTGGGCCTCTCCACACACGCAGACACACGCAATGGATATAGAAAAGTAACAAGTTTTATATTGAGAAAACTAATGATAATGCAAGAATAAGTCAAATTGAGAAAGAGAAAGACAAAAAGAATGAGGACAGATCTGCAGCTGTTCTGCTGATGCTGTTTTAGAACATGTGTAATGAGATAATGATCTGATGAACTTCATGTGAACTTTAGCTGATGTCCTCTGTCCAGTTACAGCTTGACACCTAGTGGTGCCACTGTCCTAATTTTGATATCATTAATATCAAAGAGCCTTTGCTGCACTATTGCTGCACTACTTTTATCTTTAATGAAGACTGAACAATGATAATATCTCTGTTTTTTACTAACAATGCATTTCTGGAACAAGGCTTTTTAGATCTGTTGCGAAATTTTGTGTCTCATACATATTCAGGTAAGACCGCATCTCGTGTGTCGGTCAGTAATTATGGTGTCAAGCACATCTAATGAGCAACTGAACATACAAGTCAATACCTGCACTATTCATGAGTAACTACTCATGTAAACATGAAAGATGAGTGAGTGAAGCGTGTCAGACTAGTTCAACAAACCGTAATGTGAGTCAGTGGCCACTAGAGTGTAGCAGTCAGTCATCCATTACATGTCTGCTCTCATACAATCCTAACCAAACATTATCAGATCAGGTCCTTGAAACATTAAGCTGATAAAAAAATTAATCAAGCTGAAATGATGTTTTCCTATTTTATTTTCCATGACCGTGTCACCTGCTTTGACCAGGTGGAGTGGAAATACAAAGATTTCAGTAAAAGTATCACAATGTTTGGATTAAAAATTTAATTACATTTCTAAATGTAGTGCAGCGAAGTGCAACTTCTGTATTATAAAACATTAATCAAGTATAGACCTTGTGTAAATGCACTTTGCACTGCTGCTACAGCTGTAATGGAAACTTTTATTAGGCAGTATGTGATTAAACAGCCATGGGTCGACATGGATGATAAATCTGTGCAGGCCCTGAAAATGCAGAATACCGAACACGTCCAGGTGATGATGTAACCCCATGTTTAAGAAGCGTCAAGCATCAGAGTGAAACTCCACCCGAGGCCGCTCCTGTGTTTGCGTTAGTAGTTGTCAGAGGACGGAGATGTGTGTCGGCTTGTCGAAACCTATGACTTGTACAAAGTGTCGTCATTGGAAGCTGCACTTTTTTTTTTTCCAAAGCCTGGATGTTAGATCCCCCAGCTATACTGTGTGACACCTTCCATAAATATATTATAGCACCATGGGTCTTTCAGGTTCAAGGCTTGTCAATGCTTTCAACACTCGCACACACACACACACACACACACACACACACACACACACACACACACACACACACATACACACACACACACACACACACACACACACACACACACACACACACACACACACACTCCACCCCCTCCATCTTCTCTCATCAGTATTCTCCCAGTGGTGCGGGATTAAACTGTGTCCGCAGCGCCGACAGCACAGGGATGGCCTCTCATTCCTCAGATTTCTGGGGCCCACCTCAAAGACCCAGAGGCTAAAACTGGGGATTTCAGAACAACTGGAATCTTTATTCAATTATGTCTGTGCCCGCCGAGCCTGTCACCAGCGTGTTGTAACCACCCCCCCCAACCCTTCCAGTGCATACCCCACTGCGTCTCTTCTGAGGCCCAGTCGGCCAAGTGAGCCTGGTCTCTCTAATGAAAATGTTCATGGGGAGTTTACTGTTCCTGTTACAGTCCCATCAAACAATTGAAGGTCAGGTGAAGCCGACGAGTGACTTGAAGGGAAAATACAATACCGCAAATTGTTTGGCTCAAGTGAGGGTGTGAATTAGACTTTCCTGCTGACATTCCTCTCCCGTAAAACATCTAAAAAAAGTAAGATACTGAAACACACATCAATGACATCATTTCGGTGCATCCAGCGCTCTCTCTCTCTTCCATCTTTATCTATCTTTCCCTTCTTATCTATCTCTTTCATTTGTATGGTGCTTCCCTGTTTGCATGTTCTCACCTCCTCTGTTTCCTGTGATTGAGCCTGTGTCTTCCCACAGTCCACACACACAAGGAAAGAAACCATTCTTCAAATTTGTCACTGTCATCAAGCTTTATTTTTCACTTCACGCCATTTTGCTACATTCTTTACACATCTTTGCCATGTTTAACCCCTTGCATTTGCTATCTATAAAGTTGGATGTAGAGCCACAGAGGACAGATAATGTCACCTTAGTAAACTGAGCATGTACTTTACAAAGTGTGTGTAACAACATTATTTCAATTTTCACCATTGGAGAGAAGAACAACTTGGGGAATGATGCTTTATCTGTTGGTGTAACATGTCCAGACAGTCTCGTTTATTTCACCAAATATTAATTTTCTGATTATGGAACATTTTAAGCAATAGCTGTGCATATTCCCAGAACTAAGGAGGATGACACAATTGTGCACAGCCTATATCTGTAATCACTCAACAGACCGTCATGTGTCAGAGCTTTGTAGAACACATGCCAAATCTTATGGCCCATGACAAGAACACAGACTGAGTAATTGTGAGTGTGTCATCTAATCTGATCACCTGATTACACCCTTGTCTCCGGGAAGTTTGTGGGAAATTCTCCTTAAAAGTTTTCAAAAAGGCAAGGCTTTTTAACAGGGAAAAAGGCACATGACACAACTGGTCCGCATGTAGCTCTTTATAAGTGTAGCAACAGAGCAAATTCCTTGGTAGGGTGACCAAGATGCCGAGTACAACCCATTAATCAAACTGAGCCACAGAGCGGATCCATTATTTGTGTGTACGTGTCTGACTCTCTCTGTCCTCTGCAGTAAATAACTTTCCAAGTAATACAAACTCGTAGCGACAGGCTTTTTTTCCCCTTCCAGACATGGTGATAAAACTCATGAGAAGGTCCTGATCAGGGTCATGGCGTTGCCGCCGTTCCTTCAAAGCACAACTAAAATGTGGCATCACAGTTTTATGACCGAGCCTCCGTATGATCCCTGAGATTGTCATCTCAACGTCTGCAATCTCCAGCGTCTTCTTTCAGTTGTGCGAATCATTCATTTAAATGGTTCTTAATCATAGCTGAAAATTGCGGACTGTAGACAGTCTGCTTATCGTTCTGCCAATAATTACTCCTCAAAGTTGAGCCCAATTGTGGCTGACTGGTGTAGCCGTAGCTCACTTAGCATAATGTTTACTTCCCCTCTCTGCATTAACTTTTCAGAGTGACATTGTTCAACTCATCATTACCACTGCTGGTGATAAACAGCAGGAAAAAGAGCTGCAACACAACAAAGAACCAACATGTCCACAGATGGAGGTTGGGCAACACTGTGAGTTCCATCTGATTTTAGATTGTTGCGTTATTACCCTGGTTGTCACATGTCGATGTGGAAGGCAGCCATCTTGGACTCTGAGTTTCACTTGGTGATCTGGTGAGGCTCCTCCGACTTGTCTCAACTGAAATTTCGGACTGAGATCAATTGAAGATTTCTGCCTCTGCTAGATTTAATTACAAAGGTGGATGACTGTCTAATTGGACAAGAACTCCTATGATCCCACACTGTCTTTTGTTACAGGTTGCAAAAAATAATAAAACTACCTCCATTTTCCTGTCTGCTGCATTTTTATTTGAGCAAGATTTGATACTACACAGGAACACAGGATTATTTATTTTGGTATCGTGACATATGGGTAGTCTCTCTACCTCTGTGATAAAATACTGTGAAGGATTTCAACTGTCCCCGTCTGCCTGTGAGTGGCTTTCACAGACGACAAACGTCACAGAGATTTGTTTACATTTATATCTAGGCCCGGTGACTCAGGCGGTCTGGAGCGTCACCTTGAAACGTTAATCCCCAGCAACAACGCTTAAAACAGAAACTAACCCCAAAATGCCCTGGAACGAGCAATAGCATTTTTGTGGTCAGCTTCATAGGTCAAGTGATAGCTCTGTGAAACAGGTCCTATAAGGTTACGGCTGTTTAAAGAAGGTGGGTGTTGCCTTTACCTGGCCGAATCGGCTTCCATTCCACTTTCTTTACACAAATACACAACACATCCTGCTGGGATCGACTTCAGGGCAAAATAACATTGGTAATAGCAATAAAGGTCCAGTTACAGACAGCAGAAAATCTGTTGCGTCAGTTTCCCTCTCACGGTGGAGCTTCCCCAGCAGACACAAAGAAGTTGGCAACACAAAGACTCACTTGTCTTTATCCCTAATACCATGTTTATATGAAAACAGAAGTGCTGCCTGCATAATGACTGAAAAGGTCGAAAGGGGTTCAGGTTCAGTTCCCTCAAGTAATCCCGCCCCTCCTCCTCTCCTGTGGGCACATTGAGCTGAATAAAACCACTGCAACTAGTTTCAGTCAGACAGGCATGAACACCGATCTGGGTTGCATCAGTGCTGATTTCAAATACGCAGAGCGTAGGTGTAAAAAGAGAAAACACCCATCCTGAGCTACAGCCACAAGCATATCTGAATCATTTAATCCGTTTAAGTCACACGAGTCACACACAAGGCGAAGGGTTTCTTTTCTCAGAGTAAAACAGCTTTTCGCAATGTGCTTTTCCACAGATAAGAAAATAGTATAGTTTGATTAAGTCAGACAAGATTTGCTGCAAGTATACGTACAAACACAACAGTGTTGAAATCATCAACAAAGTCTCCTTTACACAGACTTAACTAAACAAATGTATTATCTGCAGTATGTATAGATGTACAAGATAAAGCGCACATCTTATCCATAAATCTCTGCATTCCCTATTTGCATTGCACATTTCCATTTTTTGAGGAAGGCTCCAGATCCAAATAATGTGATAACTCAACAATGCCGTGGTGCAATCTTATTGGACAGCCTCGGCTGAGGCTTATCTGAGGCTCCGTTGACAAAGACGAAGAGCAGCTACCGCAGGCAGACCGCGTGAACAGAAGGCCTGACTGTGCATTATGTATATGCGTGCGAGAAAACCTGGAGCGCGCTGGAGACGGTCCATGCAGGCAACGTACGTGCAGCCTCTCGCCTGTATAGAGGACACGGGAAACAGCTGGAAGTTGTGGGTGATGAGCCGGAGCGATTCTGTCAACAGCAGTCAAAATCGGTGTCAGATCAGGACATCGCCAACATATCGTATGTGGGCATGGTACTGTGCACGGTTGAAACGTGTCCATCCGTCAACTTCTTAGAGCCACTGTAAAGCAGAATTTGTTGATTTTAACAGATCTCAAAATCAAATTCTCATTCCAT
The DNA here is from genome assembly GCA_029224185.1 of Karalla daura. Lineage (NCBI taxonomy): Eukaryota > Metazoa > Chordata > Actinopteri > Chaetodontiformes > Leiognathidae > Karalla > Karalla daura. The sequence goes on from CM055201.1 coordinate 8,950,046, forward strand.
TTGCAGTGTTTCAAGTTACTCTGTAATGTGTAACAGGCTCGTGGACAGAGATAACTAGCCTGTCCCCTCTGCCCTCACATGGTTTCAGTGAAATACGATATATCACCATTTCACACCACCACAATGTGAATGCCACAGCAAATGGTGAGCTGGTAGGACTTTTTACCACTACTACCTGGGCCAAAACTCCCGCAAAATGTTTTGTGAAGTGAAGGAATTTCGATTAACAGCGTTGTCTATGCCCTTTACACACAGTGTTAGGTAACCCAGTACTTTATCAGTTGAGAAATGAGATGATTCTAGCACATTGACCTCGGTGTCGACAGGTCAGTAGGTGTCTTACCACCATGCAATAAACAGAAGGACACGTCGTTTCTATTTTTGAATACAGGTCAAAGCTAAACCAAATTTTGCTGAGACGTTCATTACATTGATGCACGGGATTGCTCTGAATTTTTCACATCATCCTTTCAACAAAGACGTAGCATTTAGACGCTTTTATGCCAAATCGAAGAGAAGCTTTTAAAGGTGACCTGTAATGGCTGGGTGGAGTGTTTATCCTGTTTTTTAACACTACTTTCAACAGAAATGCCTCAGATGCTATTACACAAGCTTTTACAATCCTATTTTTTGATGTGGGGATATCACAGTCCATTTCTACACATAAGCTTTTAAGCACATAACTAAAGACAGTCGTTATTCAAAGTGGTTTTTCATTCTAGGTCCTGTTTAATGGGATACAAGTTTAATTTGTGACTAAATTAACTAGCATTCATATCAGTTCAACTCCAGGGCAGGTATTATCGTGATTCACATCATTGCTTGGCTCGTACAGGTGGACCCAGTTTTATTCATTTGTTCACTGTTTAACGTATAGTGCTGGCAATGAACTACAACTCAGGACTGTGCCACATGGAACAATGTGAACCGCGGCACGTTAAAGGGTCAGTCAGTGAGTCAACTTGTTGTTTTCCGCCTCAGGAAAGTAGATGTATGTGGGACATTGGCTGCCTCTGGGTCTGGCTGGAAAAACCTCTCACCCTCGAGACCTTTCCACAGTGCTCTCTGCTGCCAACGCCACACACACACACACACACACACACACACACACACACACACGCACACATATACCCGCACACACTTATCACCAAGACACATAAATTCTCTTAATTCTGTCTTCAGCATCCTAAACCACTTTTGTATACGTGTATATGTGTGTCAGCTCGACCACACAACGACGCAGGGAGTCGTGTGGCTAGCGTCACTCTGTGGTAAATTAGTAGTCATGTTATAAACCGATTATTTTAGTCTCTGATTACGTGTGTAGCAAATGAAGGCTTAGCTTAAACACCAGTGACTCTGCCCAAGTGTCCTCTCTTTGATTACACGGAGGAGGTCGGGATGATTATCATTACACTGGGAAAGGTTGCACAGAATGATTTCCATAAAGGATAAAGGTATTACCTGCTCGTGCAAGGAGAATGTTTCTCACAGTCCACAACACTGATTACGCCTGTTTCTATTAATGATGAGTAAGTCATGCTAATGAGTAGGCATCAACCTGGTATATTTACATTTACAAGTGTACATTATGTTCAAGTATTATTTTGTGGCATCGAGTGGTGCGACTGCATTACTGTATAGAAGGAACTTAGATGGTTAGATGGTTTGTCCTCTCTGGGCTACTGTAGGAGCATGGGGATACAACATAATGGACACAGTAGTGGAGATACATCTTCTAAACATTAAATATGTAAAATGCTGCTTATACAACTATGTATTGCAAAAGGGGCTGCTTGTCCACTTAAAACTCCAAGTACTTTCCTCATTTGGTGTTTTTCTACTTTTACTTAACTAAAGGATATGAGAGCGTCTTCCAGCACTAATGTGAGTATTATTTATACAAGTAGTCATAATGGATTTCTGGCTGCTGTGCCTCATCAGACATGCTCAAGATTTCCCTTTCTACTTCCTTCTCCATCTTTCTCCGGATGCAGCCGCTGCTTCCGCCAACGAGCAGGAAGCGAGGAGTGTTAAATGCTCCTGTGTGTCACGCCCGGATAACACTCCAGATTAACCACGGCTCGCCTCACTTTTTCTGCTGGAGTCCTTCCAAGCTATTCAAATGAATGCGAACACCTCTGCATGCATCATGCACTCAGACGCAGAGGCAGGAGGGTGGAGGGCGAGCTACACCCTCTTCACAAACCTCACTAACCTCGTCTCTCTCATAAACACACACACACACGCACACAAACACACACACACAAATGCTGTGCACTTTTCCCTTGCTACCAGGCAACACCGTATCATTTTGGGAAAGCCAAATGTGGGTGTTGTCTGCTTCTGGTGAAACCACGCCACAGAGCTGCTGCTGAGAGAGACGGCTGTGGCAATACCTTAACAGAAACTGTGACTGTGTGTCTACGTTAGTCAGAGGAGAGAGCAAAGTGAGTGGGAAGACGAGAAAAAGATCAGCTTCATCCAAATCTGGCATGACCCAAATTGGACACGATTTATATCCTCTAGTGTGTGTTTGTGTGTGCGGGCACCTCTGCACTTTGGAAATGAGGGGGTTGCAGATCATGGGCTAACAAAAAAAAAAAAGGTTTTCAGTTGAAATCACTTGTGTGAGAGAGAGTGAAAGCAGGCATAAAAGAGGCATTACAGAGGTGAAGCCAGCCGTGACCTCTCGAACTGACCTTTAACTTGACGGCCATCAGTGAGAGAGGATGACCCATAACATTGCACCCTGGCTATGAAGGCCACGTTGTTCCCCAGACAGAGACTAGATGTCCAAAACATCTCTTCACTATTCAGACCTAAGGCTTGTTGTGCAGTTCAATGACAGGGATGTCACAGAAAGTCAGGAGGAGATTAAGCTAATAGAAAGTTTCGGGTATGCCTGTGTAATTGCAAAATCACCTTTTCCTCTCTGTTTCAGCTGCTCACGCACAAATCCCAAAACAACGGCTTGACGTGTCAGTGTTTGCAGAGGAAACTGCGATCAAGCAATAGCTTGCCTATATTTATGGTGAAACGATAAGATTATAATTAGCCTCACCGCAAGTGCAATTATATCACAGTTTCTCACTTGTTCCATTGTCTCACAACAGGAGCAATAAAAATATACATGTGAAATTAATAACATGGTGGATTGAGTGGTTTGCCCTGTCGCTTCACCACAGGAGGGTCCCTGGTCTGACTGAGGGACTTTCTGAGTGGAGTTTACATGCTACTATGTTTGCATGGATTTTCTACAGTCGCTTCAGTTTCCTCTCACAGTCAGGTTGAGAGACACTATGTTCAGTCACATGAACTCTGATGATGCTGACACACTGTTTTGTGTTATTGACTGCAGAGTTGCATTAAAACCTGACTCTACTCTACTAAACTCGAAATGCCGTTCCAGAATTTTCCAGCCTGAAGCACCTGCTGATTAATTTATCGCTCTGCTATGACATTTATTTCAGCTTTTACCTGTGGGATCTAGTCAAAGCCATTAAACAGCACATTACAAGCAGAAAGTTTCTACTGTGGAGCATCAGCAAAAACTACAATAAGTGGTTGTGCCAGTAGCCTGTAAACAAAAAGAACTTCTAAACAACTGAGAGTTAAATTAAAGTGAATCCCCAGACGGCAAATCCCATATTATTATGTGAGGACGACACACTGTCATCAGCACTTCCTGTTTGTTTCTCTCCCACTTTGATCATGTGGCTCTATTCAGTTTGTCCTTAGTGCGGTGATCGATGTCTCCTCTTTCTCTCTTTCTCTTTCTCTCTCTAAAATCTCCATCAGCAGGGTGTCAGACTGCAGGTCAATTAAAAGAGCTAAATCCACTGAGAGAGTGCCAGCGGCTCTGGCTGCTCTGTGTCGGCTTTTAACTGTGCAGGATTAAAAAAAAAGAAAGAAAAAAAAAGTGGTGTTTGTGTGTCGGTGTGTGTAAGGATCCACGGTGGGAACACTGGCGAAGCTTTGCACTTAGTGAAAAGATTCAGGCTCTCAAGGCCAAACTGCTGCTCTGCAAAGCTTGCTCTCAACGGCGCTCTGATCCTCCTAATCCTGACTGACAGTAAACATATGTACGATAGAACTTTGATCGACCCTAATAAACAGCTTGTTTTCTTATTTTCTCGGCCGAAACGTTAGACGTGTGTTTTCCAGTGTTACTCCACGTTAGACGTGTTCCCTTTTTTTTCTGCCCCCTTACATATCAAGTCTCGCTAATTTACACATGCTGCTTTGGACGGACGTTTAGATTAATCAAGCCTGATTTGAGCTGTTGTCGTGCTGAGGAGGAATGCTCCTCTTGACTCTCGTCGTGCTTGAGGATAATTGGTCCTGATTACCACCTCTCAGTGTGTGTGTACTCAGTGCTCGCTCATGAGGAATGCCTCAAAACACACAGATGCTCGCAAACACGTAGGCACACAACTTTGCTGTCCCCAAATGAAACAGACAAAAAGGCTCGTTGCGTGCGTGCCCATACACACATGTCTTTGTGCTCCGGCGCAAAACCTGTAGAGGAGGAAGATTGTTTATTCGAGCTGCTGTGTCTCCTGAAGACATTCCAGTGCGGTTTTCCCACGCCGAGGGTGGTGCTGGTAGCTGCTGTGGGTGGTGGAGGAGGTGGTGGTGGTGGTGGTGGACAGGCTCGAGGCCGTAGCCTCGAGGAATTTGTGTTGATAGGTGCTGCATGAACGGCCAAAAAAGCCTGTCTGTCTGTCCACCACAATACATAACACGCATTCCTCTGAGACATGTCCAGACATGTTAGAAGAGACGGTGCAGGGTCACACGCACACACACACACACACACGCACTTTCTCATGGATTTGTTTGGGAAAGGGAATGTGGATTTGATGTATGTATGTGTGTGTGTGTGTGTGTGTTTGGTGGGGGTGATAAGGGTTTAATGCCGCAGGATGTTTTTCCACCGTTGTTTCTCGAATCAACACGCTGCATCTAATCACAGATGCTGGATGCGGCTTTGCCAAGTTATAAAAGAGGGCAGCAACAGTCAAGCTTAAAAAAAGGGGGGGGGTTAGGGGGTGGGGATAATCTGGCTATCATTAGAGTCACAGTTAAAACAGAGGGGAAAAAAAAAACACAAGCGTGATGCTGTCTTGAACTGCACGGCTCCAAAATAGATCTTATCAGCGAGGCTCCTGTCGCCAGACAAGCAGACCGACAAAAGAAAACATCTTTCCTTCTATTTATGCACACACACACACACACACACACACACATGCAGGCAGAGTTCATGAGTAGGGCCCTGTGCCGCATCCCCACAGCTCCCTTTGTTCACATGCATCAGCGGCAGATCAGTGAAATCAGACTCTCCCCCTTTCGACATCGAAGGGAGGAAGAGGCGAAGCACCCCCAGCTGCCAGGGAGGAGCAGACCCATGCCCTGCGAGACCAGGGCGTCTGATTTATACCCTGCAGGTGTCTGCCGCGTTCATGTACATGCATGCATGCGTCCGCGCATGTGTGATGTCAGAACAAATCGGCCCCTTCAGTGTGTTTTGCCAGGTAGCAGCGAGATGAATGGCTTCACACTTTGGGGCCCATTAATTCTGCTCTGTAAAACCCTCGGCCTTGTTTAGCACACGCTTGTTACGGCCCAAAAAATCTCTCTTAAATCTCCCTAGAAAAACAAACGGCGTAGATTAACAGCTTTTATTGTGTCACTTTCCACAGTCAGTTCCTATAATGTGACTTTCCAATGAGATTTCAGCCCTTTTGTTAGCAAAGACTGTTCCCACCCTGGTTACAAACTATTGTCTCTCCGGCCAAGACATACGCAAGCTAAAGGCATGAACAAACACCCAGAAGCTGTTTTTATCCATGTGCCTAATAAATCTTTTGTCAGTCTTAAGTGCAACACTTTCTTTTAGAGTGACTTTTTTCCCGCCATTTTGAATGATTGTTTGTGTCTTTCTTATCGTTTGTTTACTGGCACTCCAAATATCATTGTCTATTCTTCCACAGTGACAATGAAGGCTTAGAGTTCAATTCAAAAGTAAAATATGCCGCCGGGTTATAGACACCTGACCACCAACCTGCTCGCCTGCATGTCAGTGAAGTTCACAGGGAGCACAGACAGTGTGTCTGTGGGTCTGATGACAGGTACGTGCACACAGCACATAAACAAGCAGCACGTCTTTTCTTTGCTGGGTGTTGACAGCTCCGAGAGTGTCGGATTCCGAGAGAACGGACGGGAAAGACGACTTTTTTTTCTTTACTTGCATAAATCTGTGAAAGAACTGATCGATTGTGTCGTCTCTCCTCCCTTTGTCTCGCTGTCTTGTCTCGACCTGAGCCGGCCCCTCCCTCTCTCCCACAAACAGCAGCTTAAGAGTGCGTCTCTTCTTTCCCGTCCCCAGACCAAAAGTCTTGATAAAGGGTATACTATTAGTAAAGATGGAGGGGAAAGTGATGGGGTGATAAGAAAGAAAGGCAGCAGGGTTGGCAATGGGCTGCATGTTGTGTGTGTGTGTGTGCGTGTGTTGAGGAAGAGGGTGAGGGGTGTCAGGTCATCGCAGACTGCTGAATCAGCTCTTCCCAACACCCATCACACGATCTATTCCAGAGCTTCCCCAGGGTGCAGTTATGTTCTCAGGGCTCCACGCTCTTTATAACGGGAACATTCATAGTTCAGACAGCACTTAGTGAGAGGGATCGCATTACCGCGATGGGGCGATGCGTCGCACACAGGCTCCATATGAATGCTCATGTAACAATGAGTCGAAGAGTAAGAGAAGAGGAAGCTGCAGGGAGGCTGAATAGAAAAATCTGGGCATGTGTCCTCTGAAGAGACAGGCCACAAGCAGATAACTTATCATTAGTAGAATTAATGAGTATAGTTGGCAGTATTCCAGCTACATGAACATCTGAGAATGTATTAATTATGTGACTAAAACTACCTTTTATGAATGACTGATAAAAAACCATGAAAAGGGACAAACATCGAATTGATTCTCATGGTCTGAACATCCTGAAATGGGTGATTGGGGCTGATCTCTGTGATGTTGAGAAAGCAGGGAATACACACTGGACAGGTCTGAGTCCATCTCAGGACACACACACACACAATTCATTCTCAAACTCACACCTAGGGCAAATTGAGAGTCTCTAATCATTCTACATCTATGTTTTTGTACTGCGTGAGAAACAGGAGCACCCAGAGACCCACCACCAGAACATGAAAACTATACACAGAGAGACTGGGAATCAAACCTGGGACACCCTTGCTATGAGACAATGTTATCCATCAGTCAAAAGTGTCCCCCTATTTATATATTCTGTCACTATACATCTGGTTTCCATTTCTGATAATGACAAATGCTCTACCCTTTCCAGTTGCAATCTCTCTTGTCTCTCTCTGTCCTGTACCCATCTTTCAAAAGAAATGAATAAAAATGTCCTTTTTATATATAATAAGCATTGTGGGGATGTGACGGCTCGGTGATAGCTGGCAAGCTCTCGTGCGATGTCTTGTTTTCGGATGTCTCATCAGGCAGTATTATTTCCATCTGTTCCCTGAAGAACATACTTAAATAGGATTGTGATGTCTTTCCACATCTGTCAAAACACTGCCGCATCTCAGCCTTCGAAACAATAGACAGAAACCCGGAGTGGGTCAAGGCCACGTCTCTTAAAAGCCGGCTGGGCCGTCCAAAACCACCAAGAATCTGACAGCCGGACGACTACGACCGTTTCTCATTTACCGACAGGAAGGAAGGAAGGAAGCTGATGAATACCAGGAAGTGAGGTTCAGTGAAAAGACCTGCAGCGGCCTTGGTTGCCAGTGGCACAGATGAGGGAAGAAAAAAAAAATCTAAAAGTCAGTGTGGCTACTGTTGCCTAGCAACCCTGATTAAGTTTAACCACTGCGAGACCTTTATGTGCTCGTGACTGCAAAGTGTGCCCTACCCTTTGGAGAGGTCACTCAGATAACGTGTGTGTGTGTGTGTGTGTGTGTGTGTGTGTGTGTGTGTGTGTGTGTGTGAGAGCTGATCAGAAGCATCACTGCAGCACTTAATTACTCACTTCCTCTGGAGTCTATTCCAAGCTGACCTACTGAGGGATGATATAGATTAATCCTTCATTTATACTGTAATATAGAGATAGTAAGTGACATGACAAATTCAATTCAAAAACACTTTTACAGTACCTTGGCTTTTCAGAATAATCACAGTCTGTTACAAGGTGTACAGCAGACCAAAACGTCACCCCATCCTGGATGATTTACAAATTTTGGTCTTTGAAATGGCAGCTAAAAAAAAAGCTGCAAATCTGAACAGAGATGGAAGCACAGTATAAACCATATGTGGTATGTGAGGATAATAGCATCTTAGTTCTATAGTTTCTATGTTAGCACCAGATAACAATGGATGTGAGATCGAGGAGGAGAATCCTGTCTTATGGTTAAAATCTGAGCTAGAAACCTGAAGCTATACATTTACAAAGACCTAAACAAGTAAGTAAACGTTTCTCACAATCAGCACTCCACGTCAGATTTCCTTCCCACACTCCCCGTTTATCTCGGTGCTTTCCCTCCTATCTCCCATTCAGATCAGCTTTCTCTTTCCCTCCCTCTCATTGTGCAACTTGCCTCCACCACCCTCTCTCTCTCTCTCGTTTTCTCTCTCTAACTCTCCATCCTTTTATGGGAACAACAGGTAAAGGCTTTTCTTACAGGGTTCCCTGACCTCACAATGAAAGAGCAGAGAGAGTGGTCATCTTGCGCACATAGAAGCCATAAATGATTTATTGTACTGTAGGACTGAGATGTGCCCATTTTATATTCATCTCACACAGGGTATTACTTTCCTTTATAAGTCTCAGGAGAAAATGAAAAAACCCACGGAGAAGGAGAGGCCGGCCAGCTGAAGCTAGATTAGATTCGACATTTATAGATAGTTATGCATTGCAAAAAGTGTCTTCACTGCAGTGAAACATTCAAGTTTTACATTCCTAAAGTGTCTTTGGCATCAAAGCACGGCAGCCTCAGGAGCTGCTTCTGTCGCCCTCACTTAACTATATTTTGCTCGGTAGCATCAAAAAATATCGTTCCGTCTTGATTTCTAATTGCACAACAGTGTGAGGCAACTAGATTTCCTGTGTTATTCTGTGAGAGGAACAGGAAGAGTGACACTCACAGGCACACACTACATAAACACTGCATGCCACAGGACAAAAAGAGACAGCTAAGAAAACCGCAGCAGTTATTAATCAAACCGCTGATACAGGGAGACAGATGGCAGGAAGTATATGTATGTGTGTGTGTGTGTGTGTGTGTGTGTGTGTGTGTGTGTGTGTGTGTGTGTGTGTGTGTGAGTGTAACAAAGGCAGCTGTGGCTGTCATAGTTGTTTGACGTAGATTTTCCCAGGTGTTGCCTCCCGGGCTTCACTGAGGGAGGCCCCCGTGGGCACTGCTTTTTTTTTTGTGGGAGTGTGTCTGTGTAGATGTGGATCCGTCTGACGGCAATCAGACTGTCATGACTGTGTGTGTGTGTGTGTGTTTTTTCTTGCGCTCAGGTTTCGGTGCCAGTGTACAAGGGCGCAGGTCTTGTCATGCCTCAGTCAGAGCGAGTGTACGCAGTAAATCTCCCGCTGTGAGTCAGAGCAGTTGGCATGGAGAGAGACAGAGACAATTGGCTTTAAGCTGGAGGAGCTCTCACGTGTGCATTCCTGTCATGCCAGAAGCCAGCCAACGCCAAGATTAAACAAATGAAAGGTATCTTTTTACTTAGGAGTTTATTTGCTCAGGAAGCCCCACTGAGATCAAAACACCTCTAAAAGGAACTACTGTATGGGACAATGAGACTATTGTCACCGCCGATGATCGAGCAAGTCTTTATTAAAACATCCCTCATCCTTAGATTTCTGTGAGAACTGTGGTCTTGTCAGCATAATTTTGCTGACCCCAACTCTTTACTCTGGCTGTGTTTTCACAAATTGATGCACTGAAGGGAGCCAAGCAAGCTGACACTGTGATTTAATAACAGTACTTTAAATTAGGAAAGACTCGAAGAGAGGCCGAAGAACCACAAATGTTGTTAAAGCCATATTTTTCCGCTACACTTCAATCTGCATTTTCTTCGGCATCCAGCCATAAACAGCCTCGAGGAGTAGAGCAATGATGTTTTCAGGCCAATAATTCCTATTTATAGTTTCTGTAAATACAATATAATAATAGATCTTCATGAACTACAAATACACAGCTATGATTGAAATGTGCGGGATTTCCGTTTAAAAACCAGATCATGTTCGAGTACACACTTTAATTTGAACAAGGAGAAATACCACGTGTTGATGGGGACTAAGAGTCCATTGTGTCTCTAAAATGCAAGCTTGCACTCAGCTTTGAACAGCCATGCATGCAACCAATGAGCAGCGAGGGGAAGAAGAAGAAGAAGCTCTGACTGAGACATTTCAAACAGTGGCTTTGTCATCATATTGTGCTAAATAGTGACCAGTGTTGGGCAAGTTTCCCCCAACATGTTATACATGAGTTGCATTAGTTACATTACAACATTACTTCTACGGAATTGTTAGAGTTATAAATAGAGTTATTTTCGCCAAAACAACCACAGATGTATGACTATTGCTAAATGCTAAAATGTAGGTTCCTGCTCCTTGCAGGCCACATTCATTTCACAATGCAATTTAGTTGCTGTTTGTAACAGTAACAGAAGATAGCCTTGATTGCCACAGTGACCTATTCTGTATATAAACAGGCCTGTGTGACATTTCTAAATGTTAGCATTGTCGATGTTGGTGCCAAACTTTCCGAAAGCTCTTACTTGTATCCTCAAGAACATACTCTGATGCAAGTCCCTACACTTCCAATGGTTCAAGCAGCATGAAAATAAACAAAATAAACTTAATTTTTGTTGCTTCTTCTGGCCCACATTCTCTTTAGCATTACCCAACTGTTAGCTACTGGTGTTAGCTTAGTGTTGGCTGATACTTGTGTTCAGTTCCAGACTGTTTCACTGAGTTGCTGAATCAAAAAAACACTACATTTTTGGTTTAATGCTGCATTATAGTAAAAAGTAACACATTATGGTAACTGCGTTACTTTTGTAATGCATCACTCCCAACAGTGACGGTGACCACACAGCAAGTTGTGACTCAAGACCGGAGCCCGGTGCATGGGGGCGTCTTGGATGACGAGAAGTAACTGTCACCTGCTGGCACCAAACAGGCAGGAAGCAGATCAGTGACTGATCTCGTTTCACTTCCCCCGGCAAGTCAAAAGCAGGAAGTCAGGCTGATAAGCGAGGGTGGCCAGAGACAATGCACGACTGTGCAGTATATCGGGAAAGAGGACGTGCTGACACACTCATGCATGCATACAGACTCATACACAGACCACATCGCCAGCCTGGGACTGGGTGCGTGAGTGTGAAACGTGATTTATGACCAAAGATGTGCTGGCACTGTTTCCCTTTGTGTGGCGTCTCCTAAATGAATGCATTGTTTCACTATCTGCAGAAAAGAAATACTCGGCAGATTCTCTTTTATGAGTAAAATTTATCACATTTCCCACAAACTGTTGTCTCATCGAAAGAAAAAGCTTGTTCAAGACAAAGGAGCACATTATTTGCTTGCAGCTGGAATTCTTTGAGCTGACCTGCAACATCCTCATGTTGGAGTAAAAGTAATAGTGTGTGCTGGCACACATTCCCAAAAGGAAAACTGCAACGAAAGGAAAATGTCATTTAAGTTTGTGTCATTTTGTGTGATTTTGCAAAAAAAAAAATTGAATTGTACGTTCACAGGAGTTGGTAACCTGCACTAATCCCAGGCATCAGGTTGGTCACCTTGGCTTCTAAAACAGAGGGAGACTCTTGCTCTTCCTCAGCAGGGGAGCGGTGGGTTCCTCTCCCAGAGGATCTGAATGACAAACGGGTCAGGATGTCCTGCTGGCAGCGATCCTTCCTCAAGGAAGGGAGATGAAAGGTCAGAACGTGATGGTATTTTTGAGCACCGGAGATGGGAAGTCAGTGTCGTATGTCTGTGTGCATTTATGAGCAGTTCTTGTTGTCACTCTGAATAAAACTGACTCAGAAAAACTGAGACTGGACAGTAGATAAGCATCTTCTATCAGGCCTTTTACACCACATTCGGTCTCTGTTCCGATTCACCCTTTTTTCTCAGCTCGAGTCTTGATATCTGAAACTTGTACATCAATGAGGATGTGATGATGCCAAATGAGTAAATGTAAATGTCATGTTATAAATTGTTGTCATTCAACAAGGCCATGGTGGAACAGACTTTAGGAGCAGTAGTGTAAGACATCCATCGAATAACATGTTTGTCTGATCCAACATAAACTGGGATTGTTATCAGATGACTACACTTTTCACGGGGCAAATAAACATGAATTTATGATTAACAGTTGGGGGCTGATGAGAGTTTGTTGTTCTTCTGACTCACTCTTTATTGGATCTAGAAGTATTTTTTGCAGGAAATGTTTTATGTAGTTCCAAATGGAATCACAAATAAACATCTGCCAGTCTTTATCCAGACAGTCTTCCACTGGAATGTGCAACAGCAGAACAAACAATCATTACCATATAGCCAAACAGAGTTGTGTTGTGACTAAACCAGAAATAATCTGCTCTTGGCTTTCCCAAGGTCAGATTCTTTTTTTAAACTTTTACATGGATGATGAGATTCGTCTTTACCCTTTCATTTTGTAGTCTCAAAGTGTAGTTTCCCTACAGTGACAGTTTGACATTCATCTCGCCGAAACCAAGGCCAAAGGTAAGTTTGCCACTCTTATCACAGACACCGAATGTGCTGTGCTTACAGACGGAAGACTTGACACATTTTCTGAAAACTCCAGGCTCTGAGGTATTTGAATGCACACAAAGTCTGAATGGAGAAAACAATTTCCGCTGTGTTAACATCGAAATCGAGTTGAGGAATTTCAAAGCAGCAGAAATAGTTCAGCAGATACAAGAAGCCACTCCGCATCGCTGACAAGTAGAATGACTAATCCAGTGGTCATCCTTCTCCCCAAACTCTCTCTTTCTCTCTCTTTCTCTCTCTCTCTCTCACACACACACACACACACACACACACACACGTTCACACACTCCCCTCAATACCACAAACAGAGCATAGCCAATTAAATAAGATGAGCAGCAAAGCTTGGGGTTACTGGAAGCACACAAAAGGCTTTTGTATGGCTGCCCCAAACTGACACACACTGGTTGAATGTATGGGAAAAGATTAACCATGCATACATTACTCTGTGGCTCACAACCATTACAGACTAGTGTGATTCACCCTGACTGTGCCTGCAGACTTCATCCTTGTCCCGCATTACAGTAAAGTCTCTCGGACCAATTATTTTGAGAACTGAAGCATGCTGAAAGAAGCACCCCCCCGCCCCTTCCCTCGACCCTCAAGGTCTGCCCATTTTCACATGGTCGATTGTGACAACATTTCCTTTCCTTCATTCAAGCAGGTGCAGAGAGGCTTTTATGGACAGGTTCTGAGGCTTAAAACAGAAAATTTGTTCTATTCAGTGAAGAGACAGTAGCATTTTTTTCTGTAGTGAAGAGGAAACGCACAAGAGGGAAAACAGAGCTGGAGGAGCGAGGGGGGAAAAAGAGGGAGAGAGGGGTTAGACAAAGACTGACCTCTCGCAAAGCAACAACAGAAAGAAAATCATTGTTCAGACAGAAAAGAATCATTATTAAATGAGACAAAGGAGAGGAAAAGAAAAGGGGAAAAAAGACAGAAAAGAGAAACAGGACAGAGGAGTGGGCACGTCTTGACACATCCACACAGACAATAGTTGAATGATACAGTGCTGACAACATATTGTGTGTCTGTGAAGAAAACCAGAGCATATTTGCATGAAGTTTAATGCGTCAGATTAGCCATTATCACAGTGCAATAAATGTAATATAAGAGGTAAATAGATAATATCATTGTGTCTCATTGAGTGGCCAACCTGCTTAATGTTTTTTAATTAGTTCATCTTTCAGTCTGCACGCCTCCCTAGCTCACCGACTGTATGCAAGCATGCATACAAACACAAACAGATGCCGACACGCATACAAATGAAGACAGTTGTTTTGAGTCCCCCCTCCCATCTGATATCATGCTCCAACCTGCACACGGCCGTATGAATTTGAATAATTCAGCAGCAGAGAGAATTGCTTTTCTGTCTTTTTTCAGATACTCCCTCTCTCTCTCTCTCTCTCTCTCTCTCTCTCTCTCTCTCACACACACACACACACACACACACACACACATTCCCATACAAACACACACACATTACAGTACATAGTCTATGCGTCCATGCCTTCATACATGCCCTCTTCAAGGGCAAACCAGTCCACCAGACTACAAGAGAGAATCGAAAGAGGGTTTTCTAACAGGCCACACAGTGGATGAGTGGTAGCACAATCCAAAAACATGCATGTTCGGGTCAATTCGAGATCAAAAATTCAAGGTGTGAAAGTGAACAGTGTTTCCTGACTTCCCCTTACCTATGCTGGCACTGGCTCCAGTGAACAGGCACTACACTGCTAAAATACAAGGTGGGTAAATGGTGGGTTTATTAAGGAGCACACAAAGTTTATTTCAGGATCAGAATTGCACTGTATGCCGGGTAGTTATGCAACTGAGTTATAAACCTACAGGGAATTTAGACTGGTGATCGGTACTAGATAAAAGGCACGACATGACAACTGTTCAAATTTAGATCTTAATACAGGGTCAAAATGCTGTATGTTGACTGCTGTTATGCAACTACACACGCAGAGGAACAAATATGATTGCACATGTCACGGATGTAAAGATACAAGAAACAGAATTCAGCGTTCAGGCTGAAGAAGACACGGGAGGAGACGTGTTCATATCCCATCTGTGATTTATGTGACATTTACATGGAGACATTCCATCTGCATCCTCGAGAGAGCATAGAGTGCCGTCGAAACATTCGAGTTCCTTTCCTGTCCCGAGGATAGAAAAAAAAAGGGGTATGGGATGTAACCTGGAGGTCTCCAGTCTTTGATCGTGACAACCTGAGTGAGGAATGTAGATCTAATCAGCACCACTGGGAGAAACGGTTGAGCACAAAGTAGTCATTACACTTTCCACTTTCCCATAGAAAGTTTCCATACAATGTGTGTGTGTGTGTGCGTGTGTGCGTGCGTGCGTGTGTGTGTGTGTGTGTGTGTGTGTGTGTGTGTGTGTGTGTGTGTGTGTGTGCAGCAGGTGTTTTGCTGAGACCACTGCATAATTAAGATATAACAGTTGAGTGGGGGAGAGCAACAGAATGTTCAATGGGTTGGTTGTACTGTCAGAGTTACTATCCATCCATTATTTTGGGGCTGTGAGAGGAAACCAGAGTACCTGGAGGAAAAACATGCAAAGGCAAACCCTGAATCTTCCTTCTGTGATAACCACTCAAACCGTGCAGGCTTAATAACTCACTCATTGGTTAAAAGCTTTTCTGCTAACTTGGCTCAAAGACCTCTAGGTGGTCTCACACACGCGCTGGATGGTAATCACCCAAAGGGTACAAGCCATTAAATAATTACACTGCGCTCGGATGAGGATTAATTCCAACTTGCAGCTGATTCAGTGAGTTGAAGTTGGGGCTGTTTCTATTACAGAGCAGATCTGCATGAACTGTGTGATGGAGCAGAACCTGTTAGTGGTTTTATCCGAGCTTTCCCTCACATTCGAGGCTTCACCTTCTCAGAGTAACACGCCTAGATGTGTTCCCTGGATACGTCGCTGTGGTTTGGGGTTTGCATTTGTATAAGTAGTGATAATCGATGCTACAGAATACTGAGTTGCCGGTGTATTGAATTATTTGTAGACCTAAACACTTCATGAATTCTCCTTTAATGTTGCAGTAATGTAATACAATATTAAACAGAATTTCCTCAGAGCAGATTCTCCTTTTCTGCACAACTCTGGAAGATGAATAAGAAAAACCCTGTGAGATTTCATGCGATATTCATGATCGTTCGAACTCGCTGATCACCCGGGTGCGGCGGAGTTCACGGACAGTGTGCTCGGGATATGAAAATATTCGGCCCTCCTCACACATTCAAGTGATAAATGAGTAATCCTGTCCTAAAAGAGTGCTTGTCGAATCCAAATATCACCCAGCCTTAATGAGCATTTGCTTTACCTGCCAAAAGCCCCAAATCATTCCCGGTTAAGAAACAAACAATAGAAGTGTCAATATGTCTCTTCAACCATGGTTTAAAAAAACAAATAAGCAGACTGCCCCCCACTCCCCGCTCCTGTGAGCCTCTTTGTCTTTGGATCTTGTATTATTGCTGGAGGCTGGTGTAATTGCAGTGCCCGTTTTCTGATTCAGCACTTCCACCATGTTAGAAAAGCAATCAGGAATTGTCCCGCGGCGATCCGGTTTATTGCTCTGCTCGCTCCATCTTATTTCAGATGACGTGAAGTGAAACACAGAACATTGTTTTCTGCCAAACGTTTGGCTCCAAGGCCAAATAGGGGGGGGGGGGGGTTTATCCAGTCCTCTCCAGTCTTTGTTTTTCTGTGTATGTGTGTGTGTGTGTGTGTGTGTGTGTGTGTGTGTGTGTGTGTGTGAGTCTGCAGGGGACATACTCAGTGCCCAGGCTTTCACAACAGGTAGATCAATTGTCTCTTTTTTCTTCTCCTGTTCTCGACTCATTCCTCATTTGATTCCCCTTCGTTCTGCACTCTGCACTATATAATACTATTATATAGTATTATATATATATATATATATATATATATATATATATATATATATGTCTGCTATATTTATTTATTAGGTAGGATGGGGTGCCTGAAAAATAGCTACAGCGTAAGCTTGTAGAGTCTTGCAGTTTAATATGAAACTAATATATTATAGTGTGAAAATATCAATATTGCCTTCATTAGATCGCTATTAGAAATGCATTCAATCACATTTGTGATATTTATTGAGCATGTCTGACAGAGTTTGCTCATTTTATTGATTGCGTCTGGAGCAGAAAAGCAAGGCCTGTTCTGGTAATACAAATCCAACCTATTCGTTTATTTCAGCTCAAAACCAAAGAGAGGTGATTGATTCAAAGGGGTTTTCTACTAATACCTGACCAAGGTATGTGCATAGCCTGCAGCCATATTAGCATCCAGGCCTGCAGTAAAAAGGGGGGGGGGCAGTGGCCAGTCAGAGATTAACTGACCTGGTTTTTCTCTGGAGATTTACTCATCTTTTCTTGTTCCATCTATCGATTATCTTACCTGCTTTGTACTCGGTGGGTCGGCCTTATTAGTTGCATTAAACTGATTACAACTACCCCCAATTAAGTGGACAAGTGTAGGCGTGAGGAAGCCTTTAATATCACAATATTGTGATGTTTGCTGTCTATTCCACATTTTTGTCCCTCTGTCCCATTTGTTCGTTGGATCTTAAAACCCTGATTCTCAAACCATAATACTTAATGAGCATCACCATGTCTGTCACTGTCTGTTTCTTTTTTAATCTAAATTGTCGCACTTATGACTTCATCGTGTTTTTGGCATCTTCGATACGGCAAACAAAAAGAGTTTTGTCTCCCGGCAGTCAAGCCAAATTACGCTGCCTTCCAACTCAAACTGCCACTTGTTTCCGTGTCTAATTTTTGAATAACTCCCCAACCGAGTCCGCCGAGAGGAGGAAAGACCGAGGAGGATGAGGGAGGACACAAAGACTGCAGCCAAACACTTGAATGAAGCAAACCAAGCATGCGCCGAAATGAGTAATTGTGCAGGAAAAACCTGCACCTGTGGCTCCTCTGTCAACAATTGACAAGCGATCAGTGATCTTCGTTGTGATAGGGCTTACAGGACACACACAAACACACACACACACACACACACACACACACACACACACACACACACACACACACACACACACACACACACAGAAACCAGACAGGAATTTCTGGTCTCCCCCCAGACAGGTGCTTATTAAGACAGCAAAGCCCTTCTTTTCTTCCTCCTCTTGTGCCCGAGCTGGCTGAGGTCATGAGACTGAATATGAGAGGGAAAGCGAGGCAGAGAGGGAGAGAGAGAGAGGAGATGAAGATTTCGTCCAGACCACCCACCATCGTCCTCCTTTTCCTCTTTTTCTCCCTTTCACATAAGGAATCAGCAACGTGGGACAGGTTGCCAAATTCCTCTCCATATTGCCAACTGTTTGTACTGCAAACACTGTACAGCTCGGTTTGGAATAAATAAGCAATGGATGCAGTTTGCTGTTTACTGGCTGACAAAAAAGACAAAACTGGAGCTTTGTCAGGACTCAAAGTTTCCTGGGAAGCTGTTTTGGAATTCCCAAACAGATGGAAGGAAATCCATGTAATGCATAAAGGCTTTGAAACCGGCTTAAAGGATCGTAAAGTGTTTTGTTTTCTCTCCATCCACCATCTACTTTTAAATTCGGAGTCCCTTTTAAGCTTCACACTCCTCAGCGAAGCGACCGCTCTCCTGTTCCCTGCCCTAACAACTGTGGACAATCCTCCGTTCTGCTCGGCACTGCGCTCCGAAAGCGCGCTCTGCTTTTAATATTCCCGCTATTGTTGTGGCTTTCCTGGCCCCGTCGCGAGTCTGGAAGTTGTTTGATATGTGAAGCCAAAGCGCTGTGGGGTTTCTCGCGGGGGTTATTGATGGAGAATGGTATGTCCTTTATGAATCGAGGATCAGTGAGATTGTGTGGGAGTGAGGCCAGGACTTCCTCTGTGGGCAGAGGAGATCTCTCTCTGGTTGTTATTTACTCCCTTTGTCTTTGTTCCTCTTTACGGGAGCAGCGTGACTGCGAGCAGGGACGTATCTGCTGCCAAACAGACATGTCGCTTGATGCGCACCACATATGTGTTATGCATTACATTGCATTGTGTGTCTGTGTGTGTTTCCGAGGCAGGTTTGTGCGTACTGTAAAGTCGCCGCACTTTACAGCGCTCATTAAGCTTGGCCGGGTGGTTACTGTAACTCATTAAATCCTAGTTTGGCATGGCCCAGTGCGTGTGTATGGACCCAGAAAACCAGTTCAACCATAGAGGGAGACGATTTGCCCAGTGCCAGTGAGGAGGTGGACAACGAACAGAAGGTAGAGCTCACGGTTTGTTCGCCCGGTTGCACCTGTAGGAATATTCTGCCATCTTGAGACAACACAATGTCGCGATTCATCATGCGGGGCAAAAGCCCAAGTGAAAGCAAGCTTGTCTGACAAAGGGAGATGAGATGATGACATCCAAGGGAACATGTGGACAGGAAGTACAGGACGACCTAGGAAAGAAAGTACAGCCAAACAAGACTTAAATAGATGGACATCATTCAAAGAAGTGGAAAACATGACATTTCACAATCACTTTTTAAATCATTGGGGCTTCATTAGTATCATTTTTGTGACTGAAATAACTGGTTACATAGCAAGGATAGAATCTGATAAACAACAATAGTCAAACAAGGCAGACAGCGGCAGCAATATCAAACAGAGGCAAAACCAAAACAGGGCTAAAATGCAACTCAGACTAACGAGGCAACGAGGTACAGGTGTGAGAGCTGCTCGTTGGCTGAGACGAGCCAGGCTAACGAGGCCGATGCAGGGCAGGTGTGGGGGTGGGAGAGGGCAGGCTGAGACAAATCCAAGAGCAAAGGTGAGTAACTGAAAAAGGCAACCAACCCTGGCAGGAATATCGGAAACTGATCCTGAAAAAGGATTATAAGGGTATTAACACACAAAGGCAAGAAGTAATACAGCATCAGACGTATGGAGGGAGGACCAAATCCGTCACAGCGGAGAGTGTATACAGACATTAAGGAACAATGATGGCAACGATCCCAAATTGTCGAGGAATATTCTATTCTTCTTACCAGTAGATACGATTGTAGTGGTTGCAGTTGTCATTATTTACAGTAAATAAAGACGGAATTATTTTTATTCCCCCTCCTTGTCTGCTGTGAGAGCTCAAGCGCACTCCACATCTCTCTCCCTCAACACACATAATTATTAATCGCCACATCTCAATTTAGCACCATAAACTCCGGCCTGCTCTCCATGTCTGGTAATAACTGTGAGAGAGAGAGATAGAGAGAGAGAGAGAGAGGGAGGGACAGAGAGAGAGAGAGAGCAGGTGCTCTCATCATCCTAATGCACTGGCTGGAAATGCGATCTCCTGGGTGGACGGGGCTCCAAGCGTGCGGTTTCCCCTGTCGTCTCCTCTAATCCCACCGGGAGCAAGAATTATGCCTGCCTGAATAATTAAAACAGACATGAGTCTGAGGGACTTATCATTTTATCATCGTTGTTTTGACCTTAGATTGCTTGTTTGCAGCGTTCCTCCTTTCTTGTCTTCTTTTCTCATCTTTTGCAAGGCAGATTTTCGCAGCTCAGTTCACCTTCATCCCCACGCCCAAGATGACTGACGGGCTGCACAAAAACCACAGACCGCGAGCTCTGTGGAGGGGGTGCTCCACCTCCCGCTCCTCTCCACGTCTCTCCCAGTTGGAACAAAACGTGGCAGAGGTGAAAAGAAAGTCTCTTGTCTGCTGCAGGGGAAAAAAAAAACTCCAGGAGTCCAAGTGTGCAAGATTATCCATGTGCATGTGTGTGGTCAACCATCAATGGTATAATGGCACCAAGTACCAGATGTGCCCCTGTTACATTATAGATGATAGTGGCAAACATAAGGTCTGCAAGCGGTTTCCGCACCACCATCGCGCCTTTGTTCCTCGCTATGATCTCCTGCATCATTGTGGCTGTTTTTTTTTTTTTTTAATGTGTTTCATATGTTCATGTGTTTACGGACGCTTTGTCATGTTGGTGTGCGTCTCACTTTCACAGAGATGTTGTTCCACAGTCACGGAGCCCGCTGCTGAGTCACGCAATCTGTTCTTCTTCTCCTCTTTTCCCTGCAAGACCGGTACATAAACAACTGGCGCTTTAGGATGGAGGCAGAGCAACTGTCTACAGAGGAGCCCAGATCTGTTTGTTTTGCTGTCTAGATGCCAGATGTGGTGCCAACAGTGTTACTGTGTTCTGACTGATTGCAAAGCATGTCATTTGTAACATATTCCCACTGTGGATGGGCGTTGTCACCTCGTATCAAGGTTTGATTCCCGAACAGACCGAGTGCCTTTATAAAATCTGCATGTTCTCCTTGAGTCTGTGTGGGATTTCTCTGGGTGCCCCGTTACACCCTAAAGCCCAACCTGAAGACAAAATTTGACATAATTGCAGAAGTTATGGGCTTTTAATGAGCCCAGCCGATCATTTCTGCCTTTTGTCGTCTCTGCCCACCAGCACTTTTCTTCCCTCTCGTCACTTCCTCGTTTGCTCTCTTTGGTGATGATTTCAGATGATTTCTCTTCTCACGCTCTGATTCGCTGACACTGAACAGCCAACAAAACATGTTTATGTTTGTTATGGGTTGTTTTCTTTGGCGGGCTCTCCATCCATGCAGACCAACAAGAGATTCCTGATTAACTATTGGGGAAGGGAGGAAAAATCAAGGCGTGGCATCAGGAAACATGTACATGTATCTCTCTTTTGTTGTGTTTTTCTCCCAGGACAAGAGCAGATAGACATCCTCTCTCTCTCTCTTCTCCTCTTCCCCGCCCTTACCCTACCCCTCCTCAGTCTCCTCTTTCCTCCCTCGGTGGGGCAGGTGTTTGGGTGCAACAAAGGTTAATGCATCATCCTTCCAACTCCTCTGAGACCTGTGTCTACAGCCCTGTTTCATGCCATTAAAAAGTAATTGTGATTAATGCGCACACGCACGCGCACACACAACACACAAACACGCTGGCACTGTAACACCTTATCTCGCCCATTTAATTAAACTGAAGTGAAATACGGGCTCCCAATCCGAAATACAATCTCTTTCAGAGACAACGTAATATTTTACAGATAAGTTCAAATTTGTTTGATAAACCGAAGGCATTTCAAATTGAATTTTAGCATCATCCTCAATTTAATCCTCTTGTTTTCGTCGGTCGTCCTTGCTTCATTAGCGAAGCATTGATCCATATGTTGCGATGTGCGTGTTTCCACCCCAGCGCTATGAGGCCACTCAATATTTCTGAAATATAAACTCTTGACAGGAGATTAATGATGGTTCTTAGTGACTGGAATAATTGTGAGCGTTCACTGCTCCAGGTTATGACTGGGTCTGATTACATTTAATGTCTCAAGATTATTGATTAAGTGTGGATAAAATGGAGGATGAGACGCATCATCAACCTAAATGTGCATTTCTATAATATTTATTTCAAAAAAAGGAAGATAACTGCATATATGTGTGCGTACACGTCGATGATGGCGCTTGTGTTAATGGTCTTCATAATGACGATCAGCCTCATCTTGATATCAGCCACCACAGCTGCTGTGGAGCGAGATGTTAAGGAGATGCTGATCTGAATGCAGATGAGCCGGCCCCGCTGTGAGCGGGAGGGAAGGCTCAGAGACTCAGGCGTCTCTCTGCGTGAAACTTGGAAATGTAAATCAGGTTTACCAGTCATAACGAGCAAAGCATGCAGGCTGGGCACACAACCAGCCCGCGGATCCCTCCTTTTTCCGCAGTCTGCTCTGGTTTATGCAGTGTGGACGCATTTGTTTTGATTCGCGGCTGATGGAAAAATGTTGCGACGGGACGCCGTTCCCCCGCGCTGTAATAACACTCACGTATCGATTTCCTGTGACTTTAGTTAATGTTAATGCTCCCACCTCTGCCTTTCTCACAGTTTCAGGGGGTTGAGTTTTCAGACAGCGCTGTGGTTCTGTATCGAGGCCAACTCCAGCATCGCAATGCAACAAATCGTGTCCTTTGAGCCGATGAGGATGCAAATGCTCTGCTCTATTTGTCTGCATTTCTTCTGCTTTGTAAATAGGTGAATGGTGCTGTTGTCTCATATCAAGGAGGTGCCCAGTTTGCATGTTCATGGCTGTCATGGCTTTCTCTGGGTGCTCTGGTTTCCTCCACAATAAAAAAAAGCATATTTAGGCCAAATGAAGACTTGAAATTCCCCCTAGATGTGTGTGTGAGAGTGAATGGTGTGTATGTGTGTGCCTTACAATAGAATGGCAACCTGTACAGGGTGTATTCCCTGCCTCTGCACTATGTGTGCGGGAGATAATGGGATAAAGATAATGGATGGATGGATTTTCTGACTAATATTGTTTAGTTAATGCAACTCTGGCTCTGCCTGGTTCTCCAGTTTCAGCGCTGACATCATCGTTGCGAGGAGAGGGTTCGCGGACAAAGGTGAGGAGCCACACGCATGCTTTACTAAACCCCACGTCCTTTGTCTCCAGTTCTGGTTCAACACCCAAATGCAAGCGGGGTGAGGAATCACCGGACTGACAGGTTCCCTGCAACTCGACCTGACTTTGGCTAACCTGTGTGGAATTTAAAGGTTTAGTGTTCGAGGTGCATTCGAGAGCCTGGCAAGATATGAAATGTTGCACATTCCTTTAAACGGATCCCGCAAGCAGAAGACAAGAGGGGTTACAGCCAGAGCTGAATGTGATATTTGAGTGTCAGACGATGGTTATTTCACATACAGTACAAACAATTAATGTAGGAATGTCTGGCGGAAGAAAAATCTAGCAAATGCAGCAGATAAAATGAATTCATGACCAAGTGGAGCGTTTGCTTTTGCTACTTGTCTGTCAGTTTAGTGCTGGAAAAACAGGTCATGGTAAAGAGGGAAAAAAAATGCCTGACCTAGACAAACCACCACCCAGCTCACGTCTGTCTCATCCAGATGCACTGTCGAGCTTGGTGACATAAACACAGCGGCCTCCGGATAAAAACGAGAAGTAAAACCGTCTAAATCTGCTGTTTTTGGTCTCCGTCTTGGCCTCCCCCTCCCCCGGCGGAGACAAAAAGTTATTTCTGAAAACATGACTGGCTATTTTTGCGCTCTGAAAACATCACTTGTCTTGTTTACTGACTCTGTCCCACTTCACATCACACCCTCCGCTCTTGTTCCACTTCCCCGTCCCGCTCCAGCCTGTGTGCGCGCAGAGCCGCAGAGTTAACAAACCGAGATTAAGTCGGAGGCGAATCACACCCAGTCTCCCACTTTACAAGACGCGTCTTTTTCCACAGCTGCTGTTATAATTACAGAGCAATCTGCTTCTACTCCCACTCTCGCCATTTTCTCATTTTCTCATTGCCCTCATTTTAATCTCTCTTTGTCTTAATCGTCCGACTTGTTTTGGTCCAGCCAACCCTTCAGCTTCTTCCAGTCTACGCACACATCTGTGTTATTAACATGTTGCTATTAATACAGAGGCTCTCACCGAGGAGCAGCAGGTATTATTTGAATCTGCCGTGCGTGCCTGCATCTGCTCCCCTGCAATCATCTTATCCAGCAAAAACCACCACATTAATGGAACAAGATTAAAGCGTCCAATAAATCAAGCCCAGTAGTTCCTGTTGAATCGTTTGCTAAATTGCTTTTCATTATAAAAGAGGATTCAGGATTGTTTGAACGCTTTATTTATCTCTCGTCGCTCTCCACATTTGATTACAGTCTGTTCGGGATGTGCTCATCATCCACTCCCACACAAAGGAACAAAAGGCGAAATAAAAACACGCAGGTAGAATTAAAATTTACTTTTGTGGGGAACTGGCAGGACGGTAACGTGCACACAAATCACAATCAGCGAGACGTGGAAGAGCCCTCTGCAGGCCCTGCATTCCCGCTGGCGCAGTTTCTACACATGACTTCAGCAGCAAAAATGATGGAACAATTACAACGATGCCACAGAGTGTCTGAACATGTGTGAACGTTTCAACATTTGGTGGTGCTCAAATGTTAACCACATTAATAACCTCGAAAAGTTCCCGGATCAGGGGCAACACACATCACGGAGATAAAACTGACTCAGGGCACGAGGATGTGCTTAGTGTAGTAGAGCAGAATAGAGAGCCTTGATTGTCCTTGTTCAGGGTATGGCAAAATCGCAGGATGACATTTGAAGTTAAACACAAATGTACTATTAACCTAAATCTTCTATGGTTTATTGCCTAAAACCTTATCAGACATTTGACTGAACACACAGTCGAACATTTTTGTCCTCCAAAAATGTAAATGCAGCCACCGTTTTAATCCATTGCTACATAAAAACACGTCATTCTGTGAAACTGTGTGTGGTGCAGGCTTCTCCACATACTGAAGGACAAAGGCAGAGAATACACAACAATGCAGGGCACACATACATTTCACTTTCACACTCACACCTAGAGGCAGTTTACAGCTGACCTGAGCATGCATGTTTTTGGACTGTGGGGGAAGCCAGCCTAAGCAGGTACGCCCAAGGAGAACATGCAAACTGCACAGAGAAAGACCCCGGGGGGAATCCCAGGGGCTTGCATGTAACCTGATAACAGCATATATTTTATTGTACTTAAAAGAGAGAACGAGATAACAGACTCCCTGTGAACTGTAACAACAGCCCTGCAGCATGGTTTCCTCATCGTGTCTTCTTTTTGTTCCTGTTATTGTGCTTCTATAAAAAAAAACACCAAACAAACAGAAAAAAAAACCCCAATAACAACCACCTGAATTCAGAATGAGCTGAAGGAATTCCACGACACAGGCGGAAGAAGAAAGAAGGCCCGGCAACTGCTTTCACGATCCCCTCTGAAGCCTTTGGTGTGTGACATGATATAAAGGACACGCTGACCTCCAGGAGGTCAACAGAGGGTAGAGAGTCGAGGCAAACACGGAGGGGGGCGGGGTGGGGGGGGTGAAGTCTGGAGCGAACGCACGTCTGGGAACCAAGTGTGATTCACACGCTACTCATCAGCATACGACTCTGCTCCACACGCAGCCTCAGGCTCTCTCTCTCTCTATCACTGAGAGGGGGCTTTGTTTGGACTCCTCTCCAGTGTTTGTGAGCGAGAGTTGTGTGGACCTCCTGTGAATCAACAACTGTACGTTTCGCTCGTCTCCTCCTTACTAATCAACGGCACGGCATTGGTTCCCTCGCCCTTTGTTCTTAGGACGCTAGAAAACGCCCCGCAGAAAGAAACCAGTGAAAATCAGCTCCAGGAGTCAGCCGGAGCAACACAATACTGTCTGATTTTTTTCTCTTTTTTTTGTTGTTTTCCACGGCTTTGAAGCGGGGAGGTTCACTTTCAGCTGCCACTGCGCAATTAGAAAGCCGTTCAGGGCAGTGAGGGGATAAGTAACAAGTTGAGGAGGGTTGTTATTTTCCACAGAGAAGGTGATTAAAGCGCCGCACCACTCTGGAAGTGGCGACAGGGTGGTCACAGAGCTCACAGCTCGGTGCCAACGGCATCATTCACACTGTCAGGCCTTTTTAAACAGCAGCAGGTTGTAAATGAGTCCCGTACATCCTCGTCAATACTGACGTTTAACATTTCAAGTTCAACCTCCTGCTGTGTTCATTTCTGATGGTCATAGGTCTCACCAATGCATGTATTGTTCCCTCTCACTGTGTCACTGTGTTATAGAAAATACATGATTCAGATGCTATTTTGGCTAATATGAAACATTGTAATCAGACGAACTGCATTTTCTTTCAAAGTGAGTTTTGAGTGAAAAACAACAGAAGGGTTAAAATGGAAAAAGGAGAACTGGTGCATCTTCTGTTTTTCTTTCTTCTGTTTTTTTTTTCTTGAGTTGCACAACTATAACGCTTTCCTAAGAATTTATGAGCCTTGACTTTTAACTTCAAGGATTCAAATCAAGAGCTTATTAGTGTCTATTTTGTTTTTACTCATTTGATGTTTAGGCTTGTAAATGCAGCGTTTGCCAGCGAGTCACTGTTCCAAAACTGCAACTTTATTGCACATCGTGTTTGATTTGAGTTAGAGTTTGAACTTCCACTCTGTCAGAATCAGTCACATTTGAGGAACTAACGAGGATGATGTGGTTTTCTTGGAAATCTGTGATATGACGAGGAGAGTCTACAGGGTCACGCAAGGCTGGAACGTCTCCACATGAGATATGGAAAAAAGTAAGACGGACACCACGACTCGGACAGTCCTCCTACACGTAACTAATGACCATGCTGCAGTATCACATTTGTGTCCCATAGAACTGGGATGCTCTATCTCTCCCTCCAGAGACTCATTGTTCTTGTCTTAATGAACTGTATTGTTCATCTCATTTAACAATATAATGGTTTATCCCAAACACTGGCAGCAAAGCCATTATTTCAGGTCTAATCTCCCTCTGCTACCTGGTGACTCGTGGTTTCTCTTTGTTCCCTTCTGTTTTCTGTTGTATGCAGTTTGCAGTGGGTTGCATCACAATGTTTTTGACATTGGATTTTTTTGTTTGTGATGAAGCCGTAGAGATAAAGCTCACATCTGAAGGCTGCGGTGTCCTCGGTATCCCATAAAGGTGATTTCTAACAAGAGCCTAACCATGATTCGAATGTCTGAGTCATTTGTGCGATAAAAAAAAAACATCCGGACGTGCGGCCAGATGACTCAGTCGGCTTTTATGATGTTTAAACTGGAGTTGAATGCAGAGTTATCTGGAAATCAAACAAACAGGGAACGAGAGACGTCGTCTTACAAACACAGGGAATACCGCATCCGATGTCCCGACGATCTGACCAGGAGGGGGGAGAAGGGTTCATACAATGTGGAGAACAGGTGGAGCCGATGACGTGATTGTATTTAGGTGAAGAAAGAACCAGACGGCTACGTCCAACCAGACAATGAGATGCTGATTTCAAGTGAAAGAAAAAACGTCTGCACCCACTGAGAAGCTGTGCCTTTTTTTGTTTCCCTGTTTGTGTTGATGTCTTTGGCCTCCGTTAACCACTGTTTGTTTTGACCTCGTCTACTGCTGATGCATTCTGGGAAAGGCTCCAGCGCCTCTGTGACAGCACAAAGTGGGTGAAGGAAGATGGATAAAAAATGTGGTTTGTGGCCATCGCGGTAACCAGCAAAAAGGTCTGGTCCGCAATAGTTTTTTCCCAAAATAAGACATTAAAATTGGTGCAAGTTTCATATATGAGGATAACTCTAATTATTTGATTTAATAGATAATAAAGATAAAGTTTGTTTTTGGCAGTTGTTTTGGCAGTTTTTTTTATAAAGCATCTGAACATTAGTCTTACAAGCCCTAATGCCCTTACAATTCAAGTCAGTTCAGTTCAGTCAATGTTTACTTTAAGTGTTAATTTATGACTACCTCACCTCAAGACACTTCACCACCTCTCAACTCTTACAGCAGCTTTGTAACCAATTTAAGAGAAATTGAAGCCCTTGCTAAACTTAGTGATAATCGTATTTTACCTTAAATAACTACACACCGTCATTTATCACCTACAATCGAGTTTACGTGTTAAACTGCACAAATGTGAAATGCCCTCAGGAATTAGTCTGCTTGGATTGCCGTCTTAACTCCTGCAACAAACCAAAGTAAAATGAAACAATGAAACATCATCAGGGCGTGTTTTTCCCTTTCATGTGCAGGGTATTTCACTTCTGTGTCAGATTTGATCTTACTCTGTGTTCGGACTTGCGTTTTTTTTTTTTTGTGCAGTTAGCTGCTTCCAGGGCACCAGCGAGCAATCAGATCATATCAGCCAAGTCTTGTCAACTTTATTACACATGGCTGAGGCGGATAAATCCGGAGATGTGCTGCTGCAGGGTCCGACTTGTCTCACTTATGATGCCTCCCCCGAAGGTTTCCAACTGTAACCATATATCTGCTTTTACACTGTGCACAGACAGTCTCTCTGCCTCTCTGTGATTTGTGCTTCGGCGAAATGGTTTTAAGTCGATTTGGCACAGAAACTGTAATAGGTAGTAGATTCCTGAGTATTTAACCCTGACAATCTGGAAAGACGAATGAGAGGGAGTGAGAGAGAGGGAGTGAGAGAGAGACAGAGGGAGACCTGTTAAAATTATCTGATCCCCTCATGAACCCTGAGCTCACACACTTCCTGGGCCCTGCTATGATAGGCGAGGCCTCCTCTGACCTGGGCATCTGTAGACAGCTAATGCATCTGGCAGATGGCTCTGTGTGTGTGTGTGTGTGCATGTGAAAACCATGCGCTAACCTTCATGTTTGTGTTTATGTGTGTTAAGTATTCGAACAGAGCAGCGGGGCACACAGGTCGGTGGTGTGCAGCGGGTATTAGCGGTATTAGCAGACCGTGTGTGATGCCAGATGACCGTCCAATCACAGAGCGACCAGCTGGTGCGTCTCTGACAGGGAGGTCTGCCCGGTGGCAAAAACCCATCGGCACTGACCCTGCAGACCCTTTGGAGATTTTTACCTTCTGACTGGACATTTTCACTGGACAAAAAGAAAAACGTTTGATGTTGTTGTCCTGTGTGACCTTTGACTTGGAGGCTTTTTAATCTTTTTTTGTCCACGAAATAAGCTTCAATCTCGAATGCTAGGAAGTCAGTTCACTGGAAGAGTTTTATAAAAGCCAGTGATCTTAAGCTCCAATATGTATATTTATATATAAACATACTTATAGTATTATAGCCTTTACACTGACATGAGAGGGGAATCAGTGGTCTCGAAAGGGAATTTTTCCCCGAAAAGTCAAACACATTCCTCAGTGTTTTCTGATTTCCAACAGGCTTCAAGGCTTGAATTGACTTTTTCAAGTCTCAAAACTTCTCATATTTATTCCTGATGCTAACGAGTAAATCCTGAGCTAATTATAGACACTGGAACCTATTTTCATTTAATAGCCTGTCTGTTTGTAGGTGAGGTACATCTAACCTTAAACCTTTCCTGTGCGTCATGTACTATTTCCTAAGTCATCGGGACAGCATGGCCAATATTACAGAAATCCAAGCTTTGGAGTGGGATTCCTCACGATCAAAATCTTAGATCTAGTTCATCTCACATATAGCAATTTGGGTAAAGTGGAGTGAGATCACACAAGAAATTCCCTAAATCCCTGTAAACAAATGATGTGTCCGATTGATGGTGAAAGGAAAATTCTCAGTGTGTGTGGGTGCGCGTGTGTGTGTGTGTGTGTGTGTGTGTGTGTGTGTGTGTGTGTGTGTGTGTGTGTGTGTGTGTCATAATCACAGGGTAAACCTGTGAGGACAGGTACAGGAATGCAGTGATGGCGGCAGTGGAGAAATATCGTCATCTGAGTCTGTGGAGGTGATAGAAGGAACACAGGGTGGGTTTATGTATTGTTTGACTTTGTGTGTGTGTGTGTGTAGATGTGCTGTGTGTGTGTGTGTGTGTGTGCGTGTGTGTGTGTGTGTGTGTGTGTGTGTGTGCGTGTGTGTGTGTGAGAGAGAGGGAGGGAGGGAGGTGTGCTGCTGCCTTGCGTTATCTTTGCATTCCTGACAACACCTCACTCTTCAACACAAATGCCATGGCAACCCAGGAGAAAAAACGGCATTAAATCACACACACACACACGCACACACACACACGCACACACACACACACAAACACACGATTGTGTTCCCCACACTTTCGGGGACATTTGATAGAATTACCTGAACACTGACTACAGTCTCTACTTGCCTCACCCTAACTTTAACCCAAGCGTTCACCTTAAAATGTAACTATTTACTTTGTAGGAACATTGTCCACAGGAAGGAGGGCGAGTCTCTACAACATGTCCAGATTTATGTCCCTACAACATGAGTAATTCATGACCACACACACACACACACACACACACACGCACACACACACACACACACACACACACACACTCAATTAATTCCTGGTGCCTGGCTCTCAGAGGCGTACAGTTACACATGGGGGTTACCTTTGAATGTTCAGGTTTTAAGAGGGACGACCTGCGGAGAAGAAAGTAAGTCCTGAGGGAACTGCTGTACATTCTCCCCCACTCGCCCTTTGTAGTGTTTCTGACGAGCAGTAAACAGGCCGACTGCATACAGAAGTTCATTCTGGCTTTGATTTCAAACACCTGTTGAAAATGTTCAAATTTCACTCGAACTAAAAGTTCGGCGTCTTCTTTTTTTTTGTTTTTTGTCCCTTCCTCTCTCTCCAGTTATTTTGGAGAATCTGAGACAGGCATTGAGTTTCAAATGGGAAGTCTAATGTCTCCGGTGACTGACTAAAGAGTATTCTCCACATGCAGGCCAAATGCAAACAAAGACCTTTTGGTGTCGTGACAGGATATCTTTTATGGGGCCTCCTGTGGTAATGGGAAGTGACACACAGAAACAGACAGAAACCTGAGCAGCGCAAAACCTGGTTTGTCAATTAGCCCAAACAAACACGGTGAGAGGGCAACGCTCTGAACTTCTCCTTTTGGTTAAGAGCCCTTGTATTTTGATGAGGCCTCACATACATCAACAACAAAGACTGTTTACATGTGTAGACAGTCCTAGAATACAGCTTGGGTATAATGTTAAAAATGTGCCAGCCATTAAAAGTGGAATTCAAGTGAAAAGCCTTGTAATAATTTTAACAACATTTCACTGTAAAAATGAATGTACTTTTTACTTTCCAAGCTCTTTTCATCTACTTCTCATAATTATGAAAGTGTATACCTTGTCCATTTTCTCTGTGCTGTTTTTTGGATAACGTGGCAACATTATGATTCGATCTGACCTCTTTATAAAATCTTTTCAAAATGTGTGAATTCATTGCGGCCACACAGTGGATTGAATGTTAAGTGGTGCCAACTCACATCAAGAAGGTTCTGGATGTTGTGCGACACTTTGAATGGTCACAAAGACTAAGAAAAAAGTTGTGCAAAGACAGCGTACCTGTAAGAGGTCTTCACTCTACTGAGCATTCTCATCAACCAGACCTGAGTAATCTCTTCACTCTACACGAGTCTTTTTTTTTCTAGCTGCTTTGCATTAAAACCCACTTCCCTCCTCGCTGAATCTAATTTGAGATGATTGTCCCTTCAATAATTCATCGGGCAGAGGAGAAAGAGAGCAGGTAGAGCGGCCTGGATGCTGTAGATTAATGGATGTGGGCATATGGAGGCCGAACCCATTGTTTCCTGCAAAACGGAATCAATTGACGCTGTCAGACATCGGACCCTCTGCCTTTTCGCCAACTCATCCTTCACGTGTGTGACTGTGAGCACTGTTGCACTGGTGCAGGGGCGTAACGTGCAACATGTACGCTCCCATATTTCAGCTTCACGGCGTTGGTATCTGCAGCCAGGCAGTTTATGATTGGCTCCTCTCCAGCAGCATCCTCATGTTGCAGTGTGCAGAGAGGCTGCCTCTCTCTCTCTCTCTCTCTCTCTTCCCTCCTCACATACAAACTCACGGCGCTCTGCAGTATGTCAACAAACTGCTAATTCATCAGTGTGCGCGGCGTGGCACGGCCGGCCAGATTAACATTAAGCGGCCCTGATGCCCTTCATAATTTAAGGGCGTGTTATAAAAGATGAGCAACTCCAAGTGTTTTATGGGGTGCCCTGTACACAGCCTGACAACCGCAGCCCCGTGCCAGCACGAGCAGGAACGGTGTAAGTGTATGTGGCACGCAGTTCATGCAGACTAATGGCATCTTTAATTTATCTGTAATAATTTATAGATGTCACACAGGATGAGGCTGGCTGGGAATCGAGGGAGATTCTGACCAAATAGGATGCTTTATTCCCCCTACTATTTCTGTTTTTTTTGTGTGTGTGCCTGTGATTTTCCTCTCTGTGTCCTCTGTGGTAGAAATAATGTGGGAGAAAGTCCCGTGATACCGCAGTGTTAAAATGCTCCACCCCCCCCCACCCCCCCCCCCCCCCACCCCCCTTTAATTT
Organism: Karalla daura; assembly: GCA_029224185.1. Lineage (NCBI taxonomy): Eukaryota > Metazoa > Chordata > Actinopteri > Chaetodontiformes > Leiognathidae > Karalla > Karalla daura. The sequence goes on from CM055201.1 coordinate 8,982,806, forward strand.
GGATGCTTCTGCAGCATCTCAGCACTAAAATCCAGACTGATGATGGAAGATTTATCTCAATGTGTCTCGTGGAACAAATTCATCTGACAGCCCTGCCTGCAGGCTCTGCACAGTCTTAGTCTCAACAACAAACTGTGCACAACCTTGTCGTGACTGGATGAGGGCATGCCGCTTCCTGCATGAATTTAACACGGGATTAAAATATAATCTGCAAAACTGCATTGTTGCCCGGGCAAACTGGTCAAGCCTAAACAACAGACATGCATCTTGGAGCTTCCCAAATGTCCTCCAGTCTTTCCATGCAAAGCACCAGGCTCTCTGATTTACCCCATTAGTGGAATTATTACATGCTCCGCACTGCCAAAAATAGATGCAATGCAACAAACTCTTAATCCTCTTGAGAGGATTGTGACGCTTTCCAGATTCAACAGGTGGTCTTGTAAAAGATATCACTTTTGCTGGATCCAATCTCTGCCGTGCCACTTATGCTGATTGTCTCAGCTCGACTATAAATCCTCGCACGAGCTTCAGGAAGCTGGTGGCTCCTGTGTCCAATCAATTCGTACGCATGGACGTGTCGTTTCACAGGAACTCCTTGGAGTGGAGGGAAGGGCTGCTTGATTTGGAGGGGATTCAGATTGAGTACTTTATGTTTCCGGCCATTTTCGTTTTTTTGGATGCCTCCAACCAGAGACTCAAAACAACAGGAAATGTGTAAAGAAAACATATCAGACACAAAACAATCCAGATACTGATGGTGTTACAGCTGCTTCTTTCTAAACGAGATAAAAAGCTGACACATAATTCCTTGTCTCTGTGTTTTTTTTTCTCTCAGCGAGACATAAGAGGAGGTACTCAGATAAAAAGGTTAATCTCTACGGATGACTGCCTTCTCCCAGCACAGCGGCCGACTGTGTTTGTCACTCTGCGAGCTTTGCCTCTCCTTTTGCTGCCTGTAATGGAAACCAGCAGGGGTCCAGCCTGGCTCGGTAACAGTGCCACTGTTTTTCTATCACTCTGTCACCCCAGCCATGATGAACTGAGGCAGCAGCCTCCTGGGGAGGGGGAGCAGGAGGGGAAAAAGGGGCGGCAGAACCCAGGAAAGCTTGTATACACCCACCTTTCCCACATCAAAGGCCCTCTGACTGATTGCTTTCAGAGTGAACGTGCACAGGGAGGGCTCTTTCCCCCCGTTTTAAGCACTTTTTTTGCGGGACCTTGTGTAGAGTTTCTAACTCTGTGTGTTGCGTGCAGTTCAAAAATGAGGACACTCTTCAAAGGTACCATTACTACTGAACTCTTGCCAAGAGTAGTCCTTTCCGAGTTTAATCCAGGCCCAAAAAAAGAGGAACAACAAAATAGATATGCCAAAACAAAAGCTCAATCGTGCAACATCAATAGCCAGTACATTACAAATGCAACAAACAAATTACTCTGAAGGAAAACCAATTCCAACTGTTTAGAATAACTGGATATCACAGACCAAAATATACTCATGTCTCCAGGTAAATTCAAGTGCTGAGAAGGACATAGTACACAGACATATAGCAACAAGGTTTATGGCTACACCACTTCCTTCATGACCAAAGTCAATTCAGTTGTAAAATAGATCAATTGAAATTGAACTTCCTTTTAAGAAATGTTGAGCAGACCCAAGAGCAGAACCAAGCTCAGTTTACAACACCCATCCAGGTTTCCAGTTCCTAATGCTCGGAACAATAAACCATCAACAATACAACTCATTCAACTCACGTTCAAGATCTATCATCTACACTTCAAGTGTTTGTATGATTCACCTGCAATATAGTAACAGTGTTGCTGCTGTCATGGTCAAGTCTCCTTTGTAAAATAACTAAATATATATATATATATATATATATATACATAACCACTGAGTTGGTCATCATTCAAAGGTCAAAGGTAATGACAAATTGCAATGTGAGGCCATAATGTTGACCAATCGGTTTAACCTGTCTCTCTATCTCTCTATCTATCTATCTATCTATCTATCTATCTATCTATCTATCTATCTATCTATCTATCTATCTATCTATCTATCTATCTATCTATCTATCTATCTATCTATCTATCTATCTATCTATCTATCTATCTATCTTTCAAATAATGTGTTTTTTGCAGGTTATTGTATATTTTTTACACTTGCATTCCTGTAACTTTCAGACTAGTGGTGGTGGTGGGAGCACACACACACACACACACACACACACACACACACACACACACACACACGCACACGCACACAACCTTATGACAGCTCGTGGGGACAAAAGCCTTAATAATGAGAATGTGTGAGTGTGGCTGCAGGCCAGACTGTGCACAGAGCTCCTCCCACCTCCCCCGTGCTCTCTCCACGCTGCTGCAGAGGACTCCTGCTCCGCCTCAGTCCTCCACCTCTGCACCGTGCAGCAGCAGCAGCAGCAAGAGGAGGAGGAGGATCCGGATCGGGATCTGGAGGAGAATCCACAGCAGTAGGAGGAGCAGGAGCAGCAGCAGCAGCATGCCCAGCTCCCGGAGCCCTGAGCCAGCCTGCATCAGATCACTCTCTTCCACACACATGGATATCTGATACCAGCAGCGCGCTCAAGATCATCCACCTGTGATCTATCACCGTTTTTGTCCATCTCATTTTGGAGACCTCCTGTGTTGCCAGGGAAGAGAAAGTCTGAGCAGGTAAGCACTAAATCGATAGATAACCTTGGACTGTGTCTCTCTCTCTCCCCCTCTCTCTCTCAGTATGTGTGTGTGTGTGTGCGTGTGTGCGCAGCTCTGCATCTGTTTTGTAGGCTCAGCGACGCGGGTTGAGTCAAGTTGTGAGAGCCACGCTTCCTATATGAGAGCCGTGTTAGACGCAGGTAGAAAGGAGAAATGACCGTTTCGGCCACGGCGCGAGGACGTGGCTCGCTACGAGACAATGTTTCTCACTTCTCACTTGTGGGAAAGAGAGACGTGGATAGTGAGCGGCTAGTTGGTTGAAAAAATAAACAAAACAGGTGCTTCTCAGGAAACATTCAGGTGATCCTCTCCAGGTGGAAGCGTCTTTTTCAGTCATAAGTTCGCAACATGTTTGCCCAAAAAACAGGTTGCACCCCTCCACCCCATACACACACACACACACCCTACCCTCCCTCCCTTTACCCTCTCCACCCCCCCTTGAATGAATGGGCTGTGAGTGGGGCAGGCGTGACAAATGAAGCTCGTAAAGGAATCTGTATTCAAAGTGGGTGACTACTACACTCTGACCTGGTTATTACACCGGACTTTGGACTACAGGTTGCCCGCGTCTGTCTGGGCTTGATGCGTCGCTCTTACAATAAAATAACGGGTACTAACCCATGTGAGGACTTGTCCCACCAGGATGCTGCTTTGCTCCTGCGGGGAGGACCCCGAGCAAAGTGCAGTTTTACCAGCTGTTGTGTGTTGGTTCACCCTCTAACCTTTACCTTAAGTAGTCCCCCTGCCCTCTGTGTCTGTGGGCTATTTAAACTCCTGTCGTCCCGTCTGACTCCGCAGCCCCGCCGAAGGTTTACAGCTCAAACAAGCGGCCGGTTGTGTGTTTTTTTTTCTTTTTACTGGATCCCAGTCCCTCAGATTAAGGGCTTTTTAATATCTCAGCTATTTGTTTGTTTTCTGAGACATCTAGTGGCCAGGCAGCTATGTGTGAGACAGAGGTTTGTGGTGAATACTGCTAGTTTTATTATATTAGGTGGCCCCCAAAACTAAAAATGCCAGGTCTTTTTGAATGTGTGCAGCCCCCCCCCTCCCACTTTCTAGCATTCTTGTGAAATGTTTTTTCGGCGTCAGAGTTGTATTTTGAAGACGAGGCTTGAATTTCGTCTCCGGTTGAACTCCTGGCACTTCTGCACTTCTGTGTGTTTTCACAAGTGAGAAATGTTGGACCTTGAGCTTGAGAAGGTGTGGGGAATGTAGACCCCAGGGTCTATCGCTGCTCAAACAAGTAGGGCCAAACATGTAAACAGGAGCTACCATACACCTAAATTGCAGTTTGAGATGTGTGTCTGTTTTATATATCAAACATATCGACGTAGCCCTCAAAACGTTGCACACACTGCGTTTTCTGTGGATCTAACAAACACAAGTGGAAGACACCCTGTGGTTTTGGTCTGTAACACACTTTGACAGTGCTCTCTGTCTGTGTGTTGTTATTGCCTTATTATCCCATAAACCCCCCCCCCCCGGCAGTGTTTTGGTCTGGCTGTCCGTCTCCTCTCCAGAAGCAGCAGGTCTTGCAGCCTGATGACGTGTGTCTCCCATCAGTCAGTGCTTCATATGAGTCAAGCACAATGCCATCAGACGCCAGGCAGGGCTCCGTTTCCGCCGTCGTCACAGGAACAGTTAAGCAAACAGCGAGCCAGTGGCCGGCTTCCTGCCCAAACTGAGTCAAGACAGGACAAAGAAAAATGTAAACAAGCATTATCTCCATTAACAGGAAAACTATTCATTCCTGCTGGATTAGTAGAGTCGTAAGGTTGTGACACCGGAGCCATGAATTACCAGTAGTCTCGAGAAGCCTCGAGCTGAGTCACTGTGACTAAAAGCGTTCTAAATATAACACTAATGCCCAGGGTGTCAGGGTTCAAGTGCCCCTTTTTGATATTGTAGGGGAGTAATTGTTAATTCCTCTGCTTCCTCTGTTTTTTTCCCCACCCCTTCAGAATGAGTCTAGATGGTGGGCTAATGTGGCTGTGTGTCATTGCATCACCTTGTTGAGAGGGAGTTAAAGCTGTGTGAGGAACATAAAAAGGGAGGGGGGCACCCAGATGTAAGGAAACAAATGATCTCTTTGAGGCGGTGTTGATCCTCTCACTGTCAGTCCAGTTAAACAGGACACACAGAGAGAGGAAGGAGGTGTGTGTGTGTGTGTGAGTCAGTTTTTTTGTGAGAGGACTCACATGTGGGGTAGGAGGTTTGTGTGTGTGGAGGGGGGGAAGGGAGGTTGTTGTGGGTGTGAGATTCACCCTGGTGAGACTTGCGCCTTCAGACATTCCTGGCATTCCGACCTCTGGGATGCTTGAGGCTCCTCCGTCCTCCCCTTGCATGTCGGGGGCTGCACAGGACTCCTGAGGGCTTTTATGTTTCAAGGCACACATCGGCAGGCCCTTTGGGCGAACAGAAACCACATACCCCCTAATTTAGGAGGCCATGGGAACAAGTAGCGCAGCAGACGGCAGGTCCTCTTGAGTTACATTGGAGGTTGACACTTCAGCCCTAACAGACAACTTCGAGGAGTTTGGAGACACTTGTCAGTCCGGACTCACTCAAATGCTTTTCAGTAGGTCATTCAAAATTAATGAACACTGACTGGCCTTTTACTCTTAAAAGTAGATCTGTAAAGTGGCAATAGAAAAAGAGAGATGTCCCAGGGCCTCTAATATAGAAAAATGCAAAAACCTTCTAATGGATATCAAAATAAAAGAAATTCATAATTTCTTCACTGAGTCAAAACTTTTTTTTTACCATAATATTCATCAATAATTTTACAACAGACTGAGAGGTCAGACAGTGTTTGTGAATGACGAAAGGAATTTTATGATCCATTATTATGTGACCCAGTGCTGCACATTCTGTTGTTTCCAATGTGCTTTCAATGTACTAAATTGCAGGTGTCTTGATTTGAACACATAAGGAATTGAACCAGAAATGCAAAGTGATTATATTCACAAAGACTTTGTGTGTTTTGTGTGATTTTTCCCTTTTCAATTGTCTCGGTGTTACCTTAGTCACAAGTGCCCATGAGATAACAAGCGGCACAATACAAAAAGTATCTTCACTCTTTTAACAATGTACCTCATTCTTCCCTCCCTCTCTCTCCCTCTCTCCTCCACATGCTGCCTTGTGATCAACCTTGTGCTACTACCTTCTGTGGGGCCAGCCATGACAGTTCACCTCGTATCTGCGAGAGCCCTCAACAGACACTTCTGACCAAACACGCTCGAGCAAACCGAAGATGTCCGCGTGCAGCGACTTTGCAGAACACGTGTGGAAACCCGGCTCTTGTAAGAACTGCTTCCACCCGCTGAGCGCGCACCACAAGACGGCTGGCGGCCCGGGCGGCAGCGCGCCTGGCGCTTGTTTGAAGAGCAGCCTGGGGGGTGATGAGGAGTCTGGAGTGACGTCCCCCTCGCCCTACAGCAAACCAACCATCGCTGTCAAGCCCACCATGATGAGCCTCGAAACCAGCGAGACGGTGACTGATGTCAACATGAACATAGAGCAGGTGACTGTCTCCGGTGCCTCTTTTAGCGGCGAAACGTCATTTTTGTAGGGGAGTAGTCGATCGATTGTTAATTAATTTATCTTGATTGATTCGGCGGGTGTCCCGTCAATAAGTCTGTCACGGTCTGTCTGTCTTCCACAACAGTCCGCAGATATCTTGTTTTGTCCACACTTCAAAGTTCTACACTTTGCAGTTAGAGAGGACTAAAAAAAAGAAATTAATCTAATTTAAGTAGCTTAAAAAGACTTTCTGAATGCTCAAATTGCCTAACTGAGTAGCTTTCATTCATTGCTAGGCAGTCAGATATTATGCTAACAGCTCTATTAAGAAAGTATTTTTTCATCACTGTTGGTCAGTATTGATTTTCATCACTCATTCATGTGTGCTGTTGTTTTTTTTGTGTGACAGGAGAGCACAAAAAGCCCTGTTGAGCGTTTAGGGCTGAAGAGTCTCCTGGATCGATCTCTTTACATTGACAGCAATGGCTGCAACAAGGCCCACAGAGATGCAGTTCTCCAAAGCCCCGAAACCAAGCTGGACTACAACAACTGTTTCTCCCTGGGGCCCTTATCGCCCAGCATCCTGCCCAAAGACTCCATGATCATCAGCAACATCTTCATTACCCAGGAGGAGGGCCGAGGTCCTCAGAGTTTAAAGAAGAACAGCAATGGAGACACCTGCAGGCAGCAGAATACACCCACCAGAACCAAGAGCACTTATAACGGAAACTGCGTGACCGCCAGGGCAAATGGTCAAGAGTCGCACCAAGCGTCTGTGGAAATACCCTTTTCTGTGGAGATCGTCCCCTCCAGTCCTCCTGCAGTGCACAGCAATGCTATAAGCAGTGGGACGACTGCCACAGTCACAACTAAGACATCCAGCACTTCCCCCACCCGGGCCTTAAGTGTAGACACCACAAGCCACGACGTCCCGTCGTCCCCAGACTCTCCCCCCGCCCTGTCCAAACAGACCAGCCTGTCCGACTCCTCCTGTTCTTATCGCAGTAGTACAGACTCACTTCCTGGTGCGGAGGGGTCGGGAGGAAGGCAAGCTAGGTCAGGGAGCCCCCTCAGCCCACCGGCCTCGGCCGGTAGCTCACAGTCAGCACCCAACTCTCCCAACGCACAGCTCAACTCGGAGCCCATTTACGCAGAGAGCACCAAGAAAAAGCGCAGGCCGCAAGGAAACGGGGTGCAGTCCCAGCCCGAGTCCCCCAACCAGACTAAGAACTCGTCGCAGTCGTCCGAGCCTGAGCCTTCGGGAGAAACTCACCGGGCCACCATCACTGTCATGGCTACCCACACGGAGGAGAACAACAGGACGTTCTACCTGAGCAGTCCCGACTCGGCCGTCAGCACCCAGTGCCACTTCAGCCCCACAGCACGGAAAGACCCCAGCAGCCCGGCCTTCCGCTGGCCCAGCCCCAGCCACAGCGCACCGTCTCTGAATACAGAAACTGGCCAGACTCTTCACCCGAAGCCTCAGTCCAGTCCACCCATTCCCCCCAAAAGGACCTCGCGTTCCCCCAAACTGGGCACTTCCAGCCTCTCCCCGTCCATGTCTTCTCCTGTCCCACTTCCCGATCTCCCCAGACTGGGCGCCTCCAGCCTCTCTGCATCCATCTCCTCTCCCGTCCCTCTCCCCGAGCTCCCCATGCTCTTCCTGGTCTCAGCTCGAGAGGGTCACTTCAAGGTCCACGCCGAGAGCCACAGCGCGGCGCCGGCCGAACGCCGGCCGCACAAGCCCCTCCACCACAGCTCCGGCTGGAACTGCCGCATCGAGGAAGAAGAGGAGGAGGAGGAGAGAGAGCGGAAAGAGGGGGAGAAGAAGAAGAAGCCGGCCGCCAACCCGGAGACGAGCTCTCGGGTGACGGGCCTGGTCAATGGTGCCGCTGTCTGGAAGGAGGCCAGGGACGGGAAGGCCCACAGCGGCCCCCCTCCGATGACAGAGCCAGGCACGGCCCCCCCGGCTGTCCTCAACAATGGTGCCTGTCAGGGGGAGACCCAGGGCACCGGGGCAGAGGAGGAGGGCAGGCAGAACGGGAGCATGCCGACCAGGAAACCGCTGCACGGCAGCTCGTCTGAGCTGCTGGCGGCAGGGAGCAAGGGGGCTGCCAACAATGAGCCCAATCCTCCTCCTCCTCCACCTAAGAAACTGCACAGGTAAGAAGAACAAAGGCCTCTCTGTTTGCCTGAGATGCTTTGAATTATTAACCCACGAGTACTACAGAACACAAGAGCTGTATCCGAGACGGAACTTGCTTGAGATGTCATTCATTATTGATTAATCATTTTGAGTTGGTCGTCAATCAAAGGTCAGAGCTAATGACAAAATGCAGTGTGAGGCCATAATATTGGTCTGTCAAGTTAACCAATCTATCTATCTATCTATCTATCTATCTATCTATCTATCTATCTATCTATCTATCTATCTATCTATCTATCTATCTATCTATCTATCTATCTATCTATCTATCTATCTATCTATCTATCTATCTATCTATCTATCTATCTATCTATCTATCTATCTATCTATCTATCTTAATGCATTATCTTAATGCATAATCTTAATGCAATGGTGTGGTAAAGAAGAGCGAGTTGTTCTTATAACTGGGAAGCTGCAACCGCTAGCTGACAAGAGCGTCTCGTTTTGGAAGCTCCTATTTCTGTTCACATGTAATTTTCAACAACTGACCCATTATGCATTACTCATTATACTCTCACCGCTAAATAAGGGCAGAACACAGTAAGTCCAACAGCTATCTAGAGAGGGAAGGAAGGGTTTGTCTTAAACATCGTTTAGGCTGAGGCTTCTCTGGTGGAGGTTTAATTGCGCACGCATAAACTGTACACATGCTGCAACATGAATGCTATGCGATTACCAAGCCGGAAATGCCTATTATAGCACACATACATGCATGCCTCTCTCTTTAGCCTGCTACCTGGGACTTGCATAAGAATTAATGTGACAGTAATTCAGCCGTGAGGCAGAGAGGTTTCATTTCATTTCATAATTTAGTACTTACAACGTGCTTTTAGTCTAAATGCATAAATGTGTTCGGCTCTCGGATGGGACAGTGTATTGCACACACACACACACACACACACACACGCACGCACGCACACACACACACACACACACGCACACACACACACACACACACATAAAAATAGTGTTGGTGCTGCCTACAAAATATCTGTGTGTGTGAGACTGTGCACATATCTGCATCGGACTGCAGTGAATCTCACAGTGCCCTCTCCCTTTCATAGCATCATTATTCAGCCCTGAATCAGCCTCCATTCTGGGGCCTTGTGATCATTCAAACTGTCCCGGCATATTCCTCAATGCGCGCCTTGTTCTATTCACGCAAGCGATGTGACTTTTACAGTTCTTATTTACGCACAAAACAAATAGCCCCCCGCTGTGTCACGTTGCTGCGAGTTTGTTTTGACTGCAGCACAATTGACAGAACAGAGGGGGGAAAAAAACAAAAAGATCGGGCCTCGTTCCAGCGATATTGACAAAGCTGTCGCCAGAAGGCGTTCAGCTGCATCTCCGGGCAGAGCAAATGTCATATTTACACCGTTGCCCCCGCGTGCACGCGTGTTGTTGCCGAGCTGCACGATCCGGTTATTTTAAATGCTTAGTAACAGCATCTAATTCCATCGCTTGCTGCATAAATGTTCGCCTGCGCTCAAGGCTTGCACTATTGTGACCTGCGCGGGGCTGCGAGCCAACACGGCCCTTTATTAGCAGTAACATTTGCGCACTTGCTTTAACCTCGGTCTGCATGAGGCTAAGAATACACGCCGCGGTCTGAGTCAGCTACCCGCAGCAGAAACTGCACCCCGTGTCGCAGTTATTAGAGCATCAAATGATCTCCTCAAAATAAACGCTGCATTGTCTCAGACGGCAGGATGAGGAGCGACTTCCTGAAAAGAAACAGATGTTCTGTCCTCTCCGTCCGCCAGAGTCAGCAACGCGCCCGAGTGGGAATGTTTTCCAGTCAGAAACACAGTTTGCCGATCGCATTTCAAGGCCCTTATGTTTGTTGTAATTCTAGTCAGGACCTATCTCTGCTGTTATGACATTGCCGACATTCTGAGCTGATAAAAATACACCTTGTTGAGACACATGTGGGAACCAGCCTGGAGCCGACGGGCGACACTTGTGGTTTTCCCACTGCGCCCAGTTGATCGGCGGGTTTAGTGTTTTTCAGTCAACAAGTGGAACAAACTGGAAACTCGAGTGTCACAGTCCTACAGGGAATCCGAATCGTGCCTGCAAAGCAGCGGAAAACAACATGGAAATGATTCCTGACAGAAAAGGGAATTGTGTTTGACTGTGTTTAATGAAAACACACAGGCACATGCACCCAGCGCAGCATTTTGATGCGCTGAATCATTTAGAAGCCACAGATGGCTTGAAAAACCCACCTCCCCGAGCCTGTGATCACTGTAGGAAAGCCAGTTTTTTCCTCTTTTATTCCTCTCCACGGGTCAACCTATCCGTATACCATGTGCCTGTGTCTTCAGGTGTGTGTGCACCTACCTACAGCTTACATGAGTTTGTGGGTACGACGTCTCCTCACATCAACAGGCGTGTCTACGGGCAGTGAGGGAGGGGCTTGAGCGAACAGATTGTTGCCCCCAGCAACTCCCAAAGTGTCCCCGGTCTGGCAATGTGCTGCCACCAATAGAAGCAGAATTTATAGATCGGCCATGCGGTTTTAGGCCCATTGAGTCAGACTTGGGCTCGCGTCGCCTCTATGCTCCGCAGACCGCCGTTCCATTATCGTGCCTCGTCCCCTCCCTCCCTTCCTCCCTTCCTCCTGACCCCCTCTGTGCAGCAGAGCAGATAGCATCTTGTTGCTGCCTCGCAGACCTAAAGCCGCTCCAAAGTGAACCACCGGGTCAATGGGTGAACGCTATACGTGAGATTTAACTCTGCAACATCTAATGGATGCTGTTCCTGCCAGGAGACTTTAAATACACATATGACTCGTGTGGAGCCAGGGTTGTGTTACTACACATGGCGGGGCTTTAGAGAGCCTCCGGTCTGATCCAGGGGCATTCTGCGCCCTGCCAGCCCTGCAAGGACCTCCGCCTCTCCAGCATGAGGTAGGCACCTGGTGGCTTAGCTGCGGTTTCCGTCGGGCCCGTTCTGAGAACGTTGATTATGCCCTGATTCAGACTCATGAGAGGAAGTGGTGATGTTCTGCTCTTTACACAGGAAAGTGATCGACCGGTCTGAGAGCGTTTTGCAGAAGGTCGCAGTAAAGCTTCTTTTCACGCCTCAAGTGTCAACTGCACCATCATCAAAATTTGGAAGCCGCTTTCTTAAACTTTTCGGCCTCTTCTTCAAATCTCTTCTAATCCTTTTTAATGTAGATCGTCGTAATCTTGTTGCCTGAGCGTATCGTGACGAAACTGAAGTGTGTCACTTCATGCAAAGTGGTGCAAACAAATGAAAGTGGGCTGTAATGAATACAGGACGGAGACGGCTGACAGGGGAAGAAGATAACTAGGCCAGACTGGGGCAGTTTGCAACTGATAACGTGGACTGGTGTCAAACATTAATGGAGCTTTGTCTCCAAAACGGGGCTTATATGGCTGTATAGCCATGGTTACTATCCTGCCATCACAGCAAAAGAAACAGCACATGCCTTTCTACTCTGCACTACGCTTCAGGTTGCATGATAGCGATAGCACAGGCATGATACGCTGTGCTGCGCGCGCTACATTTTCAGGGTGAACGTAACACAAAAGAAGCACTTGAGAGTGCACTGTCCTCTGCGGCTGAACATGGTTGAACACTGTGTTTGTTTCCAGGCTGTCGAAGGGGACTGTACTGATTTGTTCATGTGTCAGTGACACTGCCCACCTCAGTACAGTCTGCTCATATAGTCAACTAAATCTTCAAAAACTCGTCAGTGTTAATGCTTTAAGTGTTGTTGTGAATGAGAATATCACGATAATCCGTCTGTTTTTCCTCAAAAAGTAATTCTCCGTTATTCATTTGATCTTTTGATCTATAAATTGTTGGGAACTTTCTAAAAGGCATTCTCTTAAATTGACTCAAATTGATCTAGCTGAGATAGTGTCATTGTTAGTCAATTAATTGATTAGTTGTTTTCATTTGATAAGTTAAGGACAGAGAATGCTCCTGATTGAGAGCGGGGTAACGAAGCTGGTCGCCTGAACCTGATCCACAACAATAACAACAACACTGCCGGTTAGCCAAGTTCTCATCCGGCTGCTATGTGACTGCAGTCTGATACCTTTTCCGAAAGTATAAAATCCCTGGCACGGCTCCTCGCGCCGCTTTATTAATACCACATTCACGTTGCGCGTGTGTCGACAGATCCTCTGTGGCACTCGGGTGATTGTTTACATTCTGAATCTGTGCCGTTGCCATTGCCGGGCTGATTGCAGATGCTGATCGCGCTAGATCGCGATGTCTCACGCCGAGGAAGTTTGTCGGAGGAAGTAAGCAATTAAGATGTTTAGCAATAGGTGTTCAGGCTATATTTGGCCGCTCCGTGTAGAGCGACTAAATCCTCTCGGATGGTGCTTTTCCCGGCCGTGTCGACGTAAGACCGAGGAAATACTGAAACTTGATTTCAGTTACCGGGCTTGTTTATTTACCCACCGGGAGCTGCGGATAAGCAGCGCTTGTAATACTTAGGGCATTAACTAATGAACTGATAAGTCGATCTATTAGGTAATAGTTTTAGCTGTTATTTAGACAAAAGGAGCAATTTGGACACATCCCAGCACACTGGGCATTTTTCAGCATTTAGACCCTTTTACAGACAGTCAGTCAACGGATGGTGTACAAGAAGTGAATAGATAATGAGAACGCTTATTGAGCTGCAGGCCACAAATGATTTTTGTGTTCTTACACGCAGTCGTTATCAGAGTCGAGGTCTCTTGTCGCATGGCCCCGCTCGGACGGCTCAATCAGCCGTGCGCATCCTCCCACAGGGAGGCGCTTTCACCGGGGCAAATCTCATGTTTTGGATACAAATCTGAGAGATCCAGGGCGAGACACGCACACATGCGCATGGACTCATAATCCCCGCACCCATTAACGTTTCTCCTCTGCCTCAGCATTTCCACTGGCTTTCATCACTCCTCTTTTTGTCTGTAAAACGATAGCGGATCCTTCAGCCAACTGCCCACAGAGAATACCTAACCCCTTTGTCCCCCCCCACCCCAGCGCGTCTTTTGTTTCCATCTTTTCTCCTCCTCGTCTGTTTGTTCGGCTGATTTATGGCGGGATTGAAGTCCGGGGGCTGGCAGATAAATGGGTAGATGAGTCATTTTGTGATGGAAGGGAGGAGCGCGAGATGAAGGGACGAGATGGGACCGTGCCTCCCCGAGCCATTAGCGGGTATAATGAGACACGTGAATGGCTGTCACTCAGCCTAATTGGCCACCTTGATTAGGAAGTCCGCTCATGCACGGTTTTGATTGGTATCGCAAGCGGCCATCACAGCCACCAGCCAAGCTGAACGTGAGGAATGCAGAGCCTCATTCCAGCAAATAACCGGGAGTTATCTCGCAATCTTTCGCGCACGAATGAAAAGCTGAACCCGGCTCAAGTCAATATGCGCTTTCTGAGATGTTTTCGTGATGGCTCTTGTCTTTTTTGTTGCCTTTAAGGAGGAAGGGGAGTAGTCATGTGTGCAGTTCCTCAAGATCTTTCAAATTGATTTTGATCTGGACACTGTTGGGCCTCTCCTTGGAAGACAAGATTATATTAAAGAATAATCGTTCATTTGTGTTCAACACCTTCATCAAATTGGAATGTCAGTCTCTAAGAATTATACCAAAAATTCCATGATGTGTGAGAGACTCGTAGCACAGCATCGCTTTACATTTTGGAGATTTTAGAAAGATGCGGGACAGAATGAAGAAGTGTGCTTCTCCAACCAGGAAGTGAAACTACCTCTGACAGTAATGAGATGTTGCCGGACATCACTTGACAAGAAACAGCGTGCTCTTTCAAGTGAACTTGTAACTCATACAAGGTAAAAAAATGATGAAATATGAAAACAAGAGTAAGAGTGGGAAGTGCAGCGGTTCCACATTTCTGAACTCAGCCGCAGAGCTACAGACTCTGTCTTTTCTTGGTTCGGAAAAGCTGAGGCAGACTGCTGTGGAGACAGAAAAAAACATCTATAGCGAACATGGCTTTTTTTATGTCTAATTTGCCCCTTCTCTCTGTCCTCAGAGTGTGCAGTAAGATGAGTGGCAGCAACATGGAGCTGGACCGCTGCAGCCAGCCGGGGTCGGCGGAGAGCCCGACTCCATCTCTGCACGGCCTGGGCAGCGTCTGCATACCCACCGCCTCCACCGACAACCTGTCTGCCGACACTGGTGAGCAGCCGCGCACTCGCATTCTGCTTCACTTGAAGGAGGAGTTCCATGCCTGACACAGCTAAACAAATCCATCTTTATTCATAAGACGCACGAGACAGAGACAGATGAGACCAAGGAGGGGATCCTCACGGGGGTCCCCGGGGCAGCATGTTAGTCCAGCGCAGTCAAGGAATCACGGCATGAGAAGCAGAAAACCTCATAGCGTCCTAGCAGTAACAACAGAAAGCGCCGTGATATCAAAGCAAAGAATTTGTAGTTTACTCAGCCACTTTCTCCACGGCTTTTACTGAGAGGAAGTCTGGTTGATTCGCATTATTGTTTAACTACGGCGATGCACTTTGTCCGGAGTGATACGGTACAACCGCGAAAAGAGGAAAAGGGAGCCCTGTGAGCTTTTATAGCCGCAATCTGTCCACTTATCTCCCCTCTTCCTCTTTCGTCAGCGTGCGTATACACACTGTCATGCACTGGGTGTGTGTGCGTGCGTGTGCGTGTGTGTACATGACCAAGCCCAACATTTATACAACTATCAAACCTGAGACGTGGCTCCGGGTGAGCGGTACGCGTCCTCCGTTTTTGGAAATGATTTTCATCCCTCGCAACGTCACGGCTTTAAAGTCTGCGGCGCTCAGACACTTGTAATTGCTGTGACTTCCTGGGCAATGTTGTTTGAAGAGATAATTATGGACTCATGATAACGAGGGAAAAAGGGCTTGGCTACATCCTACAGAGTACTTTTTTTTCTTTACGGTCGTCCCCCCTCTGTGAAAGCAGTTATTGAAGACTGCACCGCACAATTATCTCGGTATCTGTCTGCTCTGGCATCATGTCAAGCTCCAGCGTCGAGTCTTTAATTGACAAACGGATCATAATTGAAGAAGATGTTTTGAGTGTCAGCTGGAATCCTGGATTGTGGAAATTTCCAGCTCCTTTGAGGAGACAAGGTATGTGTTTGTGCTCAGGCTAAGCAGTGGGCCGTGACAGGAGGAGCACGGTAAGGAAATCACAGGAATATGCTGTCTGTGAGGACTGGGAGGGTTACAAGGACAAAAAACTGACAAAGACAGTGAGAAAGATAGGGTGTGCGAATCACATGAAGGGTCTTTATCTCTCGCTGTATTTGTGTGCGCACCTGCCTTTATGAGTTATTTTTGCTGGAGGAATTTACGAGGAAAATCTTTTGTTTGTTTTGGGATGAGGGGATCAACACCACGCCTTCATGCCGTGACTGTGACACAGCCAAGCTCGTTTAGTTTAGCATGAACAGTGGAACGAAAAAGGGGGAAAAATTGGTTCTACCTGAAGTTTGAAAGTGCTCTAAAACTCACTTCTTTGCGTGTTTTATCTTATGCCCGGCACTGATTAAACAGGGCAAAAAAAAAAGTTCTGACAGGATCAGCACAGAGCCAAACTACTGTAGCTGTGCTAATGCTATGCTAATCAAGGATGCCCAGCTGATGGTAGTCGCTTCATATTTGGTGCCCAGTCATCAACAATATAAAGGTGTAAAAGCAAAATGTCAAGTTTGTGATTGGCTGTGTTGCTTGTGGCAGACAAAATTTGAGATGATGGAGTTGACAAGCGATTAGCAACTCAGTTTGAAAGTTGGTAGCGTTGTTGCTTCACAGCATGGTCCCAGGTTTTAGCCCTCAAGGACCTTTCCATCCAGAGTTTGAAAGTTCTCCGTGTGGATTTCCTCCCATAGTTGAAAAACATATATGACTAGGCTGATTGTAGCCTCTACATTGTGCGGATTGGTATGAGTTTGAGAGTGAAAACTGTGTGTGCCCTGCGATGGATTGGTGGCCTGGTGCTCAGCTTATACAAGTTGAGAAACCTAGGTTAACATGTATATTTTTGTTCCTCTTTATATAAGTCTTTGTGTAAGGAGTACACACAAACACTGTATGTTATCAGTAAGAGCTGACAATGTTCTCGTTTTTTCCTCAGGATCCCGTGATGCTACGCGGATGTCGTGCTCTTCTCCGTTTTCCAGAAGTCCAGCGGCCTCAGCTCCGGGCTCTCCACACCCGCCCTCCCTCAGCAGCTCGCCCAACCAGCCGCCTCCGCTGCCGGAGAAGAAGATGGTCAACCGCACCGTGTCGGCTCCAGACAATGCAAACGGCAAACCCTTTGTCCGGGCCTACCCGCGCCTCCCGTTCACCGGCTCGGAGAGCAACGTGTGTCGACCAGCTGACATCAGCTCCCGGTCCAGTTTGCCATCCAGCCCGGTTGACCCAAGACCCCTCTTCTCCTCGAACGAGTCGCTGGAGCGCTGCCACGCCCCGCTGGGTCGATCGTCCAGGTCCCGGACTCTGGACGAGCCTCTGAAGGCCCACGGGCGTCTGGGCGTCCACTGCCGCAGCAGCATCACCTGCTCCTCATCCCCCCAACTCAGCGCACCTTTCTCCGCCTCGGAGCCTGGTCTGGCCCCGAACCTGGGCTCCACCCTGCAGCTCCAGACGCTCCTGAGCAACATAGACAGCCGGGAGGGCGTTTACTCCAAGCTGGGTGGCCTGTACGCTGAATCCCTGCGGCGCCTGGCCCTGAAATGCGAGGACCACTTCACCCGCTCGCAGAGAAACCCGCTCAGGTTTGAGGAGAGCAACTGGTCCCTGTTCAGGCTCACCTCCAACAAACCCAGCTGCAACTCTGGAGACGCTGTGTACTACTCGGCCGCTTGCGCCTCAGACCCCAGCAACTCCTATGCTGTAAAGGTAATCCCTTAAGTTTTGCTCATTGGGTTGAATTACGGTCACCTCCAGAGCACACGGAAATCCTGGTTCGTTTGATGACGCAACCTGCTTATTGGTGGCAAGTGCTGTGGGAAGGAAGTAAACGCGTCGCAATCAGGCACTTTGTCAGATATGCAATGAAAGAACAGTGACAGTTAAACCATCATTTGGAAAAGGCAGTTCGGCTATTTGAATTCCACTAGCATGGAAAACAAATGCCCCCCAAAAAATAAACCATATCAATGTAAATTTGCTGAATAGCTACAGCTAAAAAGAATACAAATATATAGAAATCCCAAAAGCAGGACTGGACTCGATGAGAATGCTGTCAACTGTAGCTTCAATGCCCGTGAGAGGCAGAATTATGTCTTGACTCCATACACTATAAATGTTTGATGGGGTTTTGCAGGGATTGGGCAGATTTTTGGAGTTGCTGCTCCTTATCATTATTTCATGGATGACCTTGACTTTAAACCCAGAGCAGAGGAGACAAGTAAACAACTGAGAACGTCTGTGTTTCGGCCAGTGGCCGCTGCGAATTGTGACGTGTTCTGTTGTTGTGAAGAGAGCAACCGGCATCTCACTCGCACTGTGATCTTTGCTGCTGTTTTGAGGAATCATTTGCACAGTCGGGGGTTGCAAATTGATCTCTTAAGCGGGGATTTGTCCGTCTGAGGAGGGCGGGTGGAGATTAAAACAGGGCGGCGGGCTCTTGTTTGCTCTCGAGCTACAGATGGGATGGCCCCGGCGACAGCGCAGACCTTCAGGGCATGTCGTGTAACAACCAGGAAGAAGAAAGGGTGTGGGTTTGCGTTCGCTGACCTTTGTCTCCGAGACATTAACGCTGCACAAATCCCAGCCAGTTTGTACAGTATGTGTTGTGCCACGGAGTGGTGCCCAGAGTTGCTTAATATCTCCTAGTCCCAATTAATCTTTACATTCCAGGCGGGATTTACAGTCAGACAAACCCCTGTTGTCAAGGCCACACACATACACACCCACACACACACACACACAACTCAATACACACTATCTCGTATTACACCATCGGTAGAAAAATGTATGGAATGATATTCAGATGTAATGCCAGTGTGCTGAACCCCCTGAAAGTAGATTTCAGTCCTGTTAATCACAAAAAAGAGATTATATTTAGAAATCAGAACACAGTAGTAGTTTCTCCCATTTCAGCTCCTTAAAATTGAATATTTTCTAACTTCTTTAGTCCTTTTTGACAGCAAATTGAATATCAATTAATCAAGAAAATGACTGATGGCTGACGAACCAACTTCCCAAATTCTCTTTTGCTGCAGCCCTACGAGGAGGTTCTCTCACACCACAGAGCTGTAGTTGTTTCCCTCAACAGTAGTTCAGTCCTGGCATCAACTATTTCACCAACAGCTCACGAAACACACTCTTTTGAAAAGGCTTCCAGTTGAGGATTGAGAGCAGGAACTGAATTGGTGCTGACCTTGAAACCTCACTAACGAGAATTCCTTTCTTATGTTTCTTGGCTCCAATCCCTTTCCCCCTCCTCCCCCCTCTGCCCCTTTCTTCCTCACCTCCTTTTCACTCCTTCCTCCCACTGTCCCTTTGTGTCCGCACCTCTCCAGATCTGCAAGAGTCCGTCCATGGAGGCCAAGCAGGGCCACCTCTACGGTCTGTCGGTGCAGCAGAGCATGCCGTCCCACTTCAACCTCCAGCAGGACTGCGGCCACTTCCTGGCCTGCGTGCCCCAGAGCATGCTACCGTCCGACGAGGTGTCTCTGCCCAACACCCCCGCCTCCTCCGTCCCCCAGCCCTCCAAAGCGCCGCCCGGCTCGCAGACGGACCGAGAGCGGGTGGTGGTCATCGCCGCCGAGATCCCTCAGCAGACGGCGGCCGACTTCGTCCGGGAGTGGGAGGCGTTCCACAAATCCCAGCCGGAGGTCTACGAGCGGCGCGTGTGCTTCCTCCTCCTGCAGCTGTGCAACGGCCTGGAGCACCTGAAGGAGCACGGCGTCACGCACCGGGACCTGTGCCTGGAGAACCTGCTGCTGGTGCCCCACCACCGCCGGCCGGCCCAGTTCGCCCAGCAGAGCGGCACCGAGAGCGGCTCCAACGGCGTCGACTCCCAGCGCCACCTCCCGCGCCTCCTCATCAGCAACTTCGCCAAGTCCAAGCGCCGCTCCGCCGAGGACGCCGCCTCCACGGCGGCGGACCCGCGCATCAAGCGCGACCACGCCAGGCTGGCGCCCGAGATCCTCTCGGCGGCCCAGTACCGCAAGTTTGACGAGTTCCAGACGGGCATCTTGATCTACGAGCTGCTGCACCAGCCCAACCCGTTCGAGGTGAGCCCGGCCCTGAAGGAGCAGGACTACCGCTGCGAGGACCTCCCCCCCATCCCCTCCGTGTCCCTCTACTCGGCCGGGCTGCACAGGCTGGCCCAGCTGCTGCTCCAGCCCGACCCCATCAAGCGCATCCACATCCAGGAGGCCAAGCGGATCCTGCAGAGCCTGCTGTGGGGCCCCAGGAAGGACCTGATGGAGCAGCAGTGGGAGAGGCACGGGCACGACGGCGGCTTCGTGGGCGGGTCGCGGCACGAGGGCCTCCTCAACTGGCTGGACGTGAAGCGGGCGCTGCTCATGATGAAGTTCGCCGAGCGCTCGCTGGAGCCCGAGAGGAACGCGGAGCTGGAGGACTGGCTGTGCTGCCAGTACTTCTCCTCGGCGCACCCACTGTCGCTCTGCCACACCGCCGAACTGCTCTACTCGCTCAAGTGAGATGGAGGGGAAAAAAACAAAAACACGTACGAGTGGATGCAGAGTGACACCTGAGAGTGTGTGTGCGTGTATGTATGAGAAGGACCAACAGAGACGAGGTCCGGACTATCCTGTGGACATACTGTGAACCCAACCTCCCCCCCCGTGTCACGCTACTGCTACATGCATGAGAGCCACGCAACAACCCAGCCGTCTGCCGCCAGTATCCCTTCAACAGACGTTTGCAATGAAATAACCTGTGAAAACCCAGCCGTTTTTAGATGTTTTAACAGTCACCAACTCGCAAAAGGACAAGAATCACTGGAACACTCGCTCACAGACTTGAATCACGTTAATCCATCGGTAAAAAAAGAAAAAAAAAAGACCTTGGACAGAGCTCATCGTCCTGTAGCCCACTTAACCAAAGTTTCATGTTTGACACTGTATCGTGTGTATTTATTGAATCTCGACTGATATTTTACCCGCTGAGACCCGGCTAATGGTTCCTAACCTCCATCTGTGTCAGCCAGCTTTGCAAAGTAACCCCGTGTGGCATCTGCGTAACTGTGCAGCTAACTTTTACATTTGTCTTACTGATCTTAAGAAAAGTAGGAGGTCACTCGCAGACCTGACATGGTCGCACCTTTTTCCCCATAGAGTTCCATTCGAGGGCACGAGGCGCTGTACTGTATACGGTGTAAACCACTGGTTCCCAAACAGCAAAACACTTAAAGAAAACATCCATCCATCTTCTTCCGCTTATCCGGGGCCGGATCCTCCAGCTCTTCTCAGAGGATCCCGAGGCGTTCCCAGGCCAGCCGGGTGACATAGTCACTCCAGCGTGCCCTGGGTCTTCCCCTGGGTCTCCTCCCGGTGGGACATGCCCAGAACACCTCCCTAGGGAGGCATCCAGGAGGCATCCGATTCAGATGCCCGAGCCACCTCAGCTGGCTCCTCTCGATGCGGAGGAGCAGCGGCTCTACTCCGAGCTCCTCCCGGGTGACAGAGCTCCTCACCCTATCTCTAAGGGAGTGCCCCGCCACCCTAGCCCATTTTCCAGAATCCAGAATCTGGTTCTTTCGGTCATGACCCAGAGTTCATGACCATAGGTGAGGGTAGGAACGTAGATCGACCGGTACATCGAGAGCTTCCCCTTTCGGCTCAGCTCTTTCTTCACCACGACGGACCGATACAGTGACCGCATTACTGCAGCCGCTGCACCGATCCGCCTGTCAATCTCTCGCTCCATCCTTCCCTCACTCGTGAACAAGACCCCGAGATACTTGAACTCCTCCACCTGAGGCAGGGACCCTCCACCGACCTGAAGGGGGCAAGCCACCTTTCTCCGGTCGAGAGAAAGAGAACAGTAAGGTGAAAACAATAGGCTGATACATCAGCCTTCCGTTCACTTGTGTGGAGAAAATAGAAATACTTCTCACGTTAAGGGTAGATGCATAGCAAAGACCTCAACACAAACATTTGCGTCCTTAAAGTACTATGAATATGAATATCTGATGCAGCACTCACCTAAAGCTATCTCTGCATTATACATTTTAAATGATCTATACGGTCATCACGTCATGAAATACATCCTCTGTCAGATATTGTTCTTCAGAGTTAGAAACGTAGGACAAAGGCTGGGAACCACTGGTTTAAACCACACCGATTCAACTCCTCTTGACTGAAATCTG
This sequence comes from Karalla daura, assembly GCA_029224185.1. Lineage (NCBI taxonomy): Eukaryota > Metazoa > Chordata > Actinopteri > Chaetodontiformes > Leiognathidae > Karalla > Karalla daura. The sequence goes on from CM055201.1 coordinate 9,004,613, forward strand.
CAGAAAGTTTCAGAGTGGAACTCGGTGAGCGCTGCCGCACTATGTGAAAACAACAGGGCAGGATTCCTTCAGTTTGTCCGTGTGTGTGTGTTGTGTGTTGTGTCACAATCTCTGTTAGACAGCATTGCTTAATGAAGACTGAGCTCAGATTAATCCTAAGCCATACTGTCTAACTGTCTCAAGCGACTCAGCAGCGATTGGATCGACTCTCTGCTCCCGCGGATGTCCACCCTGCTTACTTTCTGTCCATATTTAAGTTTTTTTTTTTCTTTGACATTGTGTGTCGCAGTGCCTTTTGTTCTTTTGTATATGTTACAGTGACTCGGAAGCCAAATGTAAATATTACCGATCATTTCGTCCTTTGTGAAACTGGCCTTTCACAGAATGTTCCAGAAACGATTTTGTACAGTAATTTGTAGACGAGCCCGAGCAGGTCTTAAAAAAAAGCCATGAGTATGAGCAGCAGTTAACATTAAAAAAAAAGATATTTATATTATTTGTTTTCTGTAGTAGTCACTGGAATCGCTCTGTTTGTTTTCATATGTGGATTACTGAGCTATTTGTTTCTTCGGCACAGCCGCTGCTTTTATTTTTTGCCTCCCATGTCCCACGAAAGCTGCAGCGAGAGAGAGAGAGAGAGAGAGACAGAAAAAAAAAACAAGTTCTCGGTATTTTATCTCCAACGAAGAATTTCTTAATAAAGCCCAGAGTAGCACGAATCTCACAGCCTGCATGCAGGTTTCTGTTCCATGACTGACTGACGTTCCCGGAGATGAAAAAAAACACAGACACGGTCGGAGCTCACAACTAATTACAACCTTATTGATTTGAATTATCTTGTGTGTGCCTCACCTATTTGCATCTATCAATAAAACTGTGCATATATTTTCTCACAGTATAATGTGGTGTTTTCTTTCAGACCTTGCGTGCGGTAAAAACCTATCGATCTTTGCACCAGATTTGGGGTTTTCTTTCCGTCTCGTGCTCAGCGGGGCCGAGGTGCGGTGACAGGAAGTGGCCTGGTCGGAGTCCGGTGGCTGTTTTCTCCACACAGAGGAAGCGCAGCGTTGTTGTTTCGACGTTCAACGCTAGCCAGCGGCATGCAGGGCAGCCGGAGTCTTTGTTATGTTCCTTGTCTCGCTCTAATTTCCATTGTAGGACTTTTTTTTTTTTTTGTTAAAGCACATTACGCAATTCCGTGGAATCGGCTGCAACTGCACAGTGAGAATCCTCAACCCTGTGGAAATCCAACCAAGCGTGTTCCTTTTCTCGGTCTTCGCCCTATTAGCTGATATTTCTTTCCCCCCCTCCAACATAACAGAAGTTTTCAAGGCCAGAGCACACGGCCGTAGTGTTTTTCTGTGCCGGGATATGGAAGCAGCAAACCTGCAGTCGGGTGAGAGCAGCAGAGCCTGCAGAGATGCTGCATCTCGTGGATCGACACAACAGGTTGTACATGCGGTGGAATCTTAATCTGAGTTCGGAGCCTCGGGCCAAAACAGACCCCAGACTTTTTCCTCTACCCCGACCCCTCCCCGAGCGCTGCCCTCAGCCCAACTCCCCCTCGACCTCCCCTCCCCTCCTACCCCCCTCATGTAGCTCTCTGCCTCACATCGCTCTGTCAAAACCACTGGCTGCTCCCCTGTCATAGGTGGAACTATGTTGCTATGGTGTTTGGACCAATGGAATGGCATTTCCAGGAGCGCAGCCTGTCTCCGACTCCCTCTGTCTCCAGCACACACACACACACACACACACACACACACACACACACACACACACACACACACACACACACACACACAGAAGTAGCCTGTTGAGCAAGAATCCAAATAACCCCCTGGAAACAACACGGCTCCCTGCTTTGTTTGTCCAGTGAACACCGGTCAGGAGGTTGTCTGCAAATATGCACCAAGCTGTCTTCAAAGCAGGACGTGAAAAGACTACGACTCCAGTACGAATATATTTTTGGAAATGTAAATGCAATGAGGTACATCCTCCCAATGTAAAATCCACCATAAACCCTTCTTAACTCTGATCTCGGATCTATTTTCTTCCTCATTTGTTTCTTGTATGTGTATTATCTTTTGCTACTCGGGGGGGCTGCACCTGCCCTTCTAACTCTGCCACATGCACTGCACTAACTCAACAAATACTGTGTTGGGGAATAACATGCGATACAATAGAGATACATATTTACAATACAAAATATGAGTGAGTGTACTCCAATACATGAACAGTTCAAATATGACTGAGAATCTAGTTGAGAATCTGGTTGAAATAATGGATTACAGCAAGGAATCTATCCATTTCACATGTTTATTAACCCTGTACAAAACAATTTTTTTATTTTCTGGGTTTTCATCTGCTGTGCCCAACTGTTTCCAGTATAAATCTTTAGTTGTAGCCACAGTAGTCAGGGGAGACAGCAAAGACTGGGAATCATGAATATCCATGAGATCGAGACCAGTTTGGAGTAATTTTGAGTGCAACTTAGATCTGGCACAATACGTCACAAAGGACACTTTTAGGGCATGCATTTTGTAAAGCAACCCCACTGACAATGCTCAGAACAAACTCATTATATTTGAGCGTCTTTGTGTCAGATTTTCTCTTGGAAGCGACACGTGCGGCAGCCTGCACGCAGTGTACGCTAAATCACTGTGGATGGTGCATCTGCCACATGACACATTTCACCCATGCTCATGTATTCACCCCATTAACTGTCTGAATATTTCATGCGCAGCGTTGGCTGGCTCAGCAGGCCTTCAGAGAGGAGTTCACAGGCCAAATTTCCACTCACATTGTTCTGGCACAGCCAGCGGCTGATTTGACACCAGCCCGGAGTACCCCCCCCCCCCCACCCCCCACCCCCCACCCCCATCCACCCGTCCACCCACCCCCAGCTCCAGCCGTTCGACATGGCCGCCCCCATTAAGAGCGCGGCCGCTCGGCTTTGCAGAGGATTTCCTGGTGAAGGTGAGCGAGGAGGTATGAGAGGCAGCCGGGGCCGTTTCCTGTCTGGGCTGCCTCGACCACATGGGCTGCGGGTTCGTGCTGCTCGCTTGTTTGCAACTGTTTTCCCACTCGAGAAAAGCTGCAGCCGCCTGAGCTGCAACAACATGTTTCGAGGCCTCGAGCAAGTATGGACTATATTTTTCGGTGAATATTTTATATTGCGTGTGTACCCATATGTATGTTGCTAGTCTTTTGCACTGCAGGTCCAAAAACATCATCACATCCACACGTAGAAATTTCAGATATATAAATGGACAAATCTGAGCAGAATCTGAGAAATCTGAGAAGAAGACCAGACCGGAAGAATACCACCCACAAACTCTTGGTCTCCAGTTTGGTTAAGTTTGTAGTGGGATGTCAGTCTATAGTCTCCTAGCTCATCCTCAGTATCTGATTCCTCCTCTGATTCTGACTCAAACACACAGGACTGGATGTGTACGTGTTCCATAGCTGTGTCACTCCACTTACCACACGCTCTGTTGTCTGGTAAGGAATTTCAAGTTAGTTGATAGTTTGTGTGAGTGGCAGGCAAGACAACCAATTAACATGAAGCCAGAAAAACATAAAACAGGTGGCCTATCCAAAAGAAAAAGAAAAATACATCTAAAACACCTAAAAATAGGATTGTAAAAGAAAAGACATCCAAAGCTTTTCTGGTGAGAGAAGTGTTTCCTGGACTCTATGTTAGCACCAGAGAATAAGGATAAATGCTCCATTCGACCATTCTAGTTCAGCTTTAGGGCCTTAAAAAGCGGCTGAGCCCTACAAACATTGGACCAGCTCTACCTCACCTCGTTTTAACCTTTTTCAGAGATCTGAAACCCTGAGTTTCAGATCATGTTTTCGTGCTCGCTGTCATGGCTGACCGGGGGCTTCATAACGGAAGAGCTGCCGTCAGTGCGGTCAGGAACACCTCTGTCCAAAAGTCTGCAGTGCATCGAGCGGGTTAGGAAGCGGACACGGCATCGGTCTCGAATTAACTGGAAAGATTTGTGTTACCCGGCATGCCCCGGGACTATAGGCCGCTAACAAGCAGCCAATATACCGTCACAGCTGCAGCCCTCGACATGTGTTTGGCTGCCCGCTCCTTAGATTTCTTTCACCCTTTTTAATTCCCACCACATTGATTCCCAGACGAGCCAGAGGCACCACGGGGTCTTATCTCAGCGGACCAGAGCTTGTGCAGGCAGGTCTGCGTGGAGGTCAAGCGGGACAAAGGAGGTCCTCTTTTGTATTTCTGCCGGGCTCACCTTGTAAGGTTTCACAGCTGCAAAGTCACATCGCTGATAGTTTTATTACGGCACGGAGTCTTATCAGAGAGGGGAGACATCCCTCCGAGTGCACGCCGGCAACATGCACAACTCGTGTATTGTCTTCTACGCCCTTGACTGGGCCCTCCTGCGATACGCATCTCCCCTCGACCGTTTCACTGCAGCCATTACACCTACGCATACTTCATCTGACCGCATGCAGCCTGGCCTCTAGCATGTGGAAGGGGTGAAACGTGCTGCAGATAAACCACATCTAGCTCAGTTTAGGAGGCGAGACGGCTGCTTGCTGAACGGCGCTGTTGTCTCACAGCAAAAGGTGGTGACACCTGTCAGACACATCTGACACAGACCTGGACAAACAATAGCCCTTTCTCTCTGGAGTTTGCATGTTTATCTGAGACTTTCTCTGTGTGTGCCAGGTCCCGTTCATAGTCCACAAGCATGCATGTGGAGTTCAGTGTAGGGCGCTGTATATGTGGAATTACAAAAAACATAGATCCTTGTAGAGTATATAAACAATTAGGCACAAAAAAAGACTTCACCGTTTCTCCTGTAATACATTTGGGGCAATATCACTATATTTGTGGTACACATCTGACACCTGGTGGCTCAAAAGGATTACTACAATCACCTTGCCAGCTGATTTCTTTTCCTCGCTCCTCATGCAGTAAGTACAAGGACCCAAATGGAGTCTTTATTTAAAAATAATCTGTTTCCATGCTCAAACTCATGAAAACTGTTCTTTTTTTGTGAGTGCTGTCCGAGTGGATTTCAACCCGACTCGACCTGATTCAGCTGTGAGGCTGTAAACACACACACCCAGACGATATCATGACCTGCCAACCTTTATTTTTAGATCAAAACAAAGCGCAGCATAACAACATTTCAGCACTGTAATGACATTCACCCACTGTCTTACTTGTGTGAAGAAAAATAAAAACGCAATCAAGCACTTCTGGCTTTAACATCATGCTCGGGATCCTCGTTCGTAAAACTTTGCTTGGTCATGAAAATAAGGTCATGAGGATTTTACACCACCTCTAAAAAGGTGAATATGTCTCATGCCAAAGCCTAAAGCAGACGTGAGTGTGAAGAGAGATGCACACAACTCCAGTTTGTGGTGCTGAAAAAGTTTCATCAGGTGATCGAGAGAGCATTCTTTCTTTTTTTTTTCAGTGACTTTGCAGCTTTTTATGTGGTGGAGCACCGGGTCCTGAGGCAGGACCCAGGTGAGATCAGCCCGGGTAGAGGGAGGGGATGGAGAAGAGGTGGAGGAGAGAGAGAGAGAGAGAGGGGAGGGTTATGGGAGGTGGGAGGGAGGATTGGGTTTCAGGAGCTGGGGAGGGGGGTAAGGGGGGGCTGATTTCGAGGCTTTGTGTTCATTTCTTCTTGGGTTTTGCCTCCAGGGGTAGGCCAATATCCTTCCCACGCAGTTTCATCCCTGCATCAGGACAGAGGAGGAACAGGCAGCTGAAGCAACCTAATCAGGACAAAATCACCATCACTCCACTTCTAGCGGACAGCATTCTCACCGATGGCTCTCTCGATCTTGCCCAGGACCTGGTTGTTGGGAATCGCTCTTCCACACTCGTAATCGGCAATGACCTGAGGCTTCTCATTGATTTTCTGAAGAAGAGAGTTGACAGGAAAAGCATGTATTCATGAGAGAGTTTAACCAGTAAAACTATTCAGGCATCAAAACACACTTTCTTTGGCGTAACAACTGCAGTAACAGGTTCAAATGACCACAGTCTAGCCCTGGAGTTTCACACTGGCCCCATTCTTCCTTGGTGGGAGAAACAGAATAAATAAGTTCTGCTTTCACTCTCATTGATCTAACTGGTAAACTGATCATAATGATTTTTTCTTGTGGAGTTTTTAGGTTCAATGTCCAGTGGGCCCAGGACTCCATCCCAGTTCTTTGTAGATCTTATGGTCTTACAGGCTGGGATCAGAATCAGCGACTTCAGGTCTGAGGTCATTGTTCTCAGCCAGGAAAGGGTGGAGTGCCCTCTTCAGGTCAGGAAGGGCTTCCTACCCCAGAGGTTAAATATCTCCAGGTCTTGGACAGACAGGCGGACGGGGTCAGTGGACGCTGTACAGGTCTGCCGTGGTAAAGAGGGAGCTGAGCTGTACGGCAAAGCTCTCAGTTTCATTGGACAGTCTTTGTTCCAACCCTCACCTACAGTACGATCATGATCTGTGGGTGGTGACTGACAACGAGATTGCACACACACGTTGGATGACTAACTGGAGACATGTTCTGGGCATGTCGACTAGGGAGGAGGCCCAGAGGTCGACAGAGACCACACTAGAGGTATTATAGCTTGGTTGTTGGCCGGAGAGAAGAGTGTGTGCCGCTCTGCCGGATCCACTGCCCTCACCACCTGGATAAGAGGCTGTATTTTTAGTTTAACAGAGAGAAAGTGTAAAAGCGCATGTGGAGGGTGTAGCTTTTACCCCTCTTGTGATATAAAGCACTTTCTTGACCTACTTCAGCATTTGAATGAACAGTGACATACAAATGGAGTCGGGCTTTAGTTTACACCAGCCGACAGAGTAAACACACCGCGGCAGCTGCGTTCTCCCAGCAGCTGTCGCATGTCGCATGCGGGGCAGTACAATGAGCAGCGTTCGCTGCCCTCATCACTCACTGTGGCCAGGTCCTTCTGCGTCAGGCCCTTGTCCTGTCGGCCCTTCTGAATAACCTTGCCCACCTCCAGGGGAACGCGGTCGTGATGCAGCTCCTCGGTCTCCCGGTCCAGCTTGGCTGTGTTCTTTGTCACAAGGTGCTGCTTGTTTTGCCCCGCAGACCCTGCGACGGGGGCAACGGAGTGTGGCATTAGGGGAAGAAGGTCCACAGAATCGACCTCATTACTCGTCAGGCAAACTGTTTCGGCCTCATCCGGCCATCATTTCACTCGATTTAAGTGCGTCCTCTGGGCCTGTTGGACCGATCATGACACACACACACACAGGGCACAGTCCGCGGCAGGATACACCGTTCACTCTGATACTTAAATCTAAGCAGAATTTGTAATCTCCAATTGGTTTGAAGGATGTTTTTGGACTGTGGGAGGAAACCAGATTACTCAGAGTGGACACGGGGAGAGGACAGGCAAATTCCACACAGACCGGCCCTCAGTCTGACTGGGATTCTGGCCAGGAAATGACATGAAATGCCTCAATGAGACATCACTCTGCTAACTTTGTTGGCAGCAAATGTGAAGAGAAAGCCAAACGTTACATTTCTTGGTGGTCTCAACGTCCTCCCCGCGTCTCTGTGCCATGGTAATAGCCTGTGAAACAGAGAAGAAAGATGTTTATCTTAATTTTTTTTAAAAAACAAAAGTATTTTGCTTTTACTTTCAATATGTGATATATTTCACTTTTAATGGCAGCAGGTGGCATTATGGGTGTTTTCCAGTTCATGTGGTTAATAAGTAGTGAACCTGCTTATCTGCATATGTGCAACAAGGTAAACAAGACAAAGCTTACCCATAGAGGCTCATAAATCATAGTTTTACAACAGCTGCAGGCTTGATCCACAAGAGGGCTAAAGTAGCGTCTACCTGGCGATCGTTGAGGATGACTCGCATGATTTAATACGACATTTACGTGGATGCGTTAGGCCGATGTTGAGGGCTTCACAGTTGAGCAGACTAGCGGCGTTACCCAACTACACCACGACATGTTGGACTCCATGTTTCTCACACAGAGGAGACCAGAAATGTACCATTCGCCGCTCACCCCGCTGCTCTCCTACATGCACATTTAGCTGGCTCGGTAGTGTGTGTCTGGTGTCAAGTTAGCGCCACACGGGCTAACTCGGACGAGGCGAGGCTAACCTGCTTGGACTTGGCCTGGGCAGCAGTCGGCCCCTTCTTCCTCAAGACCGTCACGGTGTCCCAGTCGCTCTCTGCCATCTTTACGAGGGTGTGTGTGTGTGTGTGTGAGTGGGGTCTCAGACGATACCCGTAATGTTTTAATATAAAAAAATAACAACTCCGTGTGTTTCAAAATGTCGCCTTTCTTTGAAGACGGTAGTGCTGATAGTGCTTCCACAAGTCTGGCCGGACACGCGCAGACGCAGCTTTATTTATAACAGGGCGACGAGCAGCGACAGGGTGGGGGCGGGGCGAGCAGGGGCGGCAGCGCCCCCTACTGGTGGAGCCCGGTGACCTACATTCAGATTGACAGGTCCTCCACCGTATGACAACACAGACAGCTTGGGTTGCACATTTAACAACAAACATTACATCAGACAGGGCGAACACACACACGTAGCAGATAATCCAGATGTCAAAGGCCACCCGTTTGCTGCGTATTTTCACAAGCTTAAAACTCGCACATCGTAATGTTTATTTGTTATACGCAGTCGTACAGGGGCGCTCACAATGAAATGGATTTCGACCAGTCTGACCCCGCAGAGGCTAGAAAATACAGAAAGCAAGAATAAAAAGTATGCAGAGATAGCTTAGTCATATCTCAGAGTGAGGAAGAGGGGAAAAAAAGAATATACATATTCAAATAAATATATGCAATAAAGTACTTTAAGTAATCGCTTAAAGTCATACACCCACTGTATTGAGGTGGTTGCCACCTTTCTATGGGGGTAACTGCCCTTTGGATATACTACTATCATTTATATACATTATTATGATTAATATTTATGATATATGATTTATAGTTAATATTTTACATCGAGTATTGTACTCACTGAGTATTGTAGAGAAATACCTAACCAGTGATAGGTATTCTGCACTAAAGTGCACAAACTTGAGGTTGGTGTAATTTGAAAAAAAAAATCCCACATAGTAAATTTTGAGTTGTAGTATTACTCCCAGTGAGCATTTCCATTGAGAAACTTATTTGAAAAGGCTCTGGCCAGTGGTAAAAAGATGTAATAGACTGCTTAAATTTAGAACACTCAAGATGGTGATTAAGTGTTTAACATCCAGACCACTGAGGCAGAGAATGATTTGGTGGAAATACGAATTCATGAAATCTCACAAATTTTCTAGTAACATGGACAAAAAAGACACACTAACTGGACTGGAGAACCATGATTTTATTAATGTACCATGTTCAAAAACATAACGATATCAGGCAGAAAAATGCAGTTATTACATGTAAAACCTGTTATCCTAATTTGAGAAGTAAAAAACAGTAAATAATAAATGTGCAAAGAGTTTGGTTTTCAATCGCTACTATGATGGAAGTAAGCCTTGCTTGATCTACAGAATGTAGTCAGCCAGGTCACCAGTTACAGGACATTTCGGAGGCAGCATCACTATTTCTTCGTGTGCGGATTGGAGACCAGCCAAACTCTGACTGGGCATCCTCGGCCTGGTGGAAACGTCCCAGGCGGTGTCCATGTTTGGAGCCTTGTCTGCCTGCCCATGCTCGAGGCTTGGGGTTCATCTGGAAACAGATGAAATGAAAATTTGTGAGGAGACCAGAGCACACCAGTCCCCAAAATAGCCCTAAATTGGAAGCAGAAGTTCACTGCCTAACCTTCAAAAGTTTAACTATAGCCGCTCAATAACAGTATACAAAGTACACAATCTCTATCCCTTTCATTTATGAAAGGTCAGAGTTTAATGATGTGGACAGTTGAAGCACAGTAACTGATCAAGCAAGGACTACCAGGTGGCCTCTGTACTTTTATTATTTTATTTTATGTTTAAGCTGGTATTATGACCCCATTGTTCTTATTTTTCATTAAATCAAATCAGGAGAAAACTGACTTGTAACAAACACAGGTAGTATTCTTGTGAGATAACTGTTATCTGAATGAATAAGCACTTATCATGGCACTACCAAAGTGAAATAGTTACTAATCTTAATACAAACATTTGTTACTACGATTTTGCCTGCAGATTGCCCATGTTCCACCTGCTCTGTTTCTCACCTGAACAAAAACTGTTGTGTTCATGTGAAGGGTCTCTACTCGCTCTGATAAGTGATTCAGCCAGTCCAGGTGGTCGGCAATAGACTGGCTCAGGTCACCGTTGCTCTGTATTTGGAGAAAAAAATATCCAGCAGTTCAACAGTATGTTTTTATGTTTTTTTTAATATTATTTATTTATTTTATTTATCGGCTAACATACCCCAGACAAGTGGTCTTTCAGATCGACAGCAGCCAGGCGAACATGCTCTAGTTTGTCAATTTGCTCTTTCAGTCGGTCGTCAAGCTCCTGCATCATCATCAGGCCTTCATCGGGTCTCGCACCACCCTTGGTAGTCATCCTGGGACATGTAAACATGGCTGTTACTGAATTCTAGAGCATTATGCAGCAACAAGCTGAAAAATGTTGCTAAGCTCTGTTGTTTAGCTAGAAACGTAAAGCCATGCCATTACTTCTGTAAATGGCAGGACAACTAATCATAATTAAGCCATTAAGCCTGCCACTTATGCGAAAAGACACCAGATCTGTGCAGAAATTAACGGGGATATTTACACAAAAACAGCAACTTGAAAGGGCTTTTAAAATAGCATTTGGTACTTTTCTGATGAAGACAATGTTTCATAGCTACTAAACCAAGGATAAATACTCATTTTTGGGTCCCCTTTAAAACAGTGGATGTTGATGTTGTTGGAGGTTTCAGATAGAGGTGGGCTTTCATCAGGCTTGGTAACCGTCAGAAACAGCTGTGGGTAGCTGATATAGAAGATGTGTAATGGCCACCAGATGGAGACACAACTCCACACGAGTCATCATGCTGCATAGGAGGAAACCTGGTGACTGCAAATTAAATCACGAAGGTTTACATAGTGACTGCTTCACAGATGTTTATGGCAGCTTCCTAAAGTTGACTAACCCATTTTACAGATTTTGCCTGCAACAGACTTGGCCAAAGAAGAAAATCGCAGCTTTATTGCACTGGAACTGATCTGTATCATTGGGTCTATGGGCAGGAAAAAAATCTATCGTGCAGCTCCACTGTGTTCCCACCGTCGATTCTGGTGTCGACTGGATGCGTTTAAACAACTTTTAGTAGTATATAATCACCAGTCTTGCCCAAAGTTTTAAGGCGGACCGCGTAAAATGTAACGCGAAGGAACCGTATTCGGTTTTTTCAATTGTGTTTGCACGCAGGTATTTGAGCAAACCCAAACGGCATTCTAGATAATAGATCTACCAGCAAGTAAATGTAAAACGTTTTCATGAGTCTTAACGTCGACACTGAAATCAGTGTTTAATCGACGATACAAGACCAAACGAGGCGTAACGGTAGAATTAGAACGTGTAACACTTTTCCTCGCGTGCGCCTCTCCTATAGGTAGATTTAGAATGTTAAACGTTACTCTGCGCGTGGACAGTAACAGGCCAACGGTAGATGTGGAACGTTAATGTTACTCGGCGCGTGAAGCTCTACAGGCAGTCCTGAAGAAACTCGATGAAGGCGAGAAAAAGAACTGTTAGGAGCGTGTGTACCTACTTGGAGCCGAAACGTGTAAACGGCGGAACGCTCCAAAAGCCACTGAATCCTTATGGTGAAATTCGGAACGTCCTCGCACTGTATTTTCAGAGTTTCTTCGTCTAGACAAGCCTCCTTTGTCCTGCAAAAATCTCTGGAATTTGACACTTCTGACGTCACCTGGCCCACATTTTGCAGGTGCGCCTCTAGTACGGTGTTACGGTAATAATTCTTACATACACCCCTGCCTTCTCTCATAGCGAAACATGGCAAAATTCGTCCATACGAGGCATCTTGTCAAATTTATAGCCACTACTAATACAGGTAGCATGGGCAGCATTCTCAGCGGACTAGCCCAGGCCATTTCTAAAAGCTTCAATGAAAGGACCAAAAAGTGTTCCCAAGCCAGCAGATATAATCTTTCCACTGTGTCTTGGGACAACTCTCAGATTGACATTACATTAGGGAGGCTCCTCTCGATTCAAAAGGGCAGTGGTCCAACATTGAGTCTCTCCTGGGTGTCTGAGCTGTTTAAAGCTGGCTAAACCCATTCACCCTGCGAGGGAAAACAGCCACTTATATTCAGTGTCATTCTTTCCATCACTACCCACAGCTCATGACCAATGAGGAGAACTAGGAAAGCAGACAAGATCGGTTAATTGAGAGCTTGGACCTGAGGCTCAGCTCTCAACACCATCACCCGGTACAGAACCCAGATACATGACTGACTTTGGCAAGTTATCATAAAATGAACGCAATTCGTATCCGACAGCACTTGTGAGATCAATGTTTGAGTGAAACCAAAGGCTAACTCCACTCTCCAATGGTTCTTCCTTCACCAGGAAACTGATGCTCCATTTTAATATGAAAAAGTGAGATTACAGAATCAACAGTACATTTAAGAAATCACAACTGCTTTATTTCTTTTCTTTCAATAAGCTCTTTTTTTTTGTTTAAACAAGGGAGAGTAATGACCAAATATCTGAAAGGATAAAGATCAGATGGGATTAATAGAATGCTGGATCAGCTGTAGAAAGCACTGGTCCTCTGACAAAAATGAAATATGCATCTTAAAAATACAAAAAAAAAAAAGTCAGGGCAACGTTTTGGTGCAGGAACAGTGATGAGAAGCATCGAGATAATTCTGCAGCAAGGGATGAACGGCAAAACACTCCAAGCCCAAAAAAACCTATCAACAAGTGAAAAAGCAAACCATTCCGCGCACACAGTGACCGTTTTCAACGTTAAATCCTTTATAGTGCCACAATATCTAAAATGAAATGTGGATTTAAGCCTCCCCCTCGCTGACAAGGCTCGACTGTACAGTTAAGTATGCATATACATATATACCAGTGAAACACTGTCATAAAGAGAAATTGTAACATTTTGTAGTGTCATGGAGCGTCATGGTAAGCAGTAACATTTAACCAGTTATGACATTGGCATCGTGAAATTCAAAAAACAAGTGTCCGTTACAAAAAAAAAAACCCCAAACAAGATGAACGAGGGTTCCAACAGCTTCACATTTTCAAATGGAACAAACACTTTTTAAAGTCCTTCGTAGTCCACTGGAACTGCAGTGCTCGCAAAGAAGAAGAAGAGGAAGAAAAAAAAAGCTGAAGCGAGGAGCACGGTTTAAATTGAACAGGTAATGCTAAATGACCCTCATTTATGATCTTCGGACAAGCGGGGGGGGGGGGGGGGGGAGTTATTTGGACCCTGACTGTGATTATAGTTGGGCTGCAGTTATTGCTAGTGCCACCTCAGAGACCAGATGTTGAATTATCAAATGGGGACGAGTCCATTTCTTGAGAATTGCCCCCTCCAAGAGCGGGGAGCGTGGGAAGCATGGTTTTCATGAAAATGGAGAGAAGTCTTTCAAAAGCATTAAAAGAAAGAGTTTGGGGAGGGGGGGGGGGGCAAATGTCCCAGGCTGAGGGACACACGCGCACGCACACGCACAAAAGAAAAAAAAAAAGTCACCACTTACATCACGTTCATTAACAGACAATTTGAATAATTACAACCCAAACAAAGCGGTAAGAAAGCAAACGTTTCAATCGGCTATTTTGGAGAGCATGGGTGGGGGGGGGGGGCTTTTACAGGGAATTATGAATGGTAGCTCCCGCTACCACGCGTCCGCACGTACGCACACAAACACTTGATGCCAGCGTGGCCGACTAGAAACCCGCAGTCCCGCGTGAAGTGTTGCTGGGCTTCTAGGTACGAGTCCTGCGAAGTTTTACACGGCAGATCACATGCATGCGCCGCCACCGGCGCCGTCGAAGTTCCCCGCGGAAGCGACATGATTTTTGGTGAAGACGTCACCGTCGCGTTTTTTTTTTTTTTTTTTTCAATTTATATTACAGAGGAGAAGCGGGCGACGGGACGTGGAAGCAAAGGGGAGGGTTTCCCGAGACAAAAAGAAGAAACGGGTTCTGCCAATCGGCGCGGTCGCCGCCGCGGCTCACGGCCTGGGTGGCGAGGCACCCTGGGGAAGCATTTCTAGACGCGAACGTTGCCGTGGTGACATGCAGCGATGTCCTAAAGTCGGAGGATCGTTTTTTTTTGTTTGTTTTTGTTTGTTTTTAGGGGGGGGGGGTCATAAAACCATTTGTCAAGAAGAGGAGTGGACGATGGTGACTTGAAGAGAGATTTTACCGGCAAAAAAAAAAAAGCCAATGAAGTATGACAAAGAAAAAAAAAGTGCCCCGCTACGTCTCAAATTTGTGTTAGAAAAATCTCACGGACTCCGCCCCCTTACGAGTTATACCGAGAGTCTGCCTGGTCTTGGGGACAGAGGTCCATACACCGGGAGTAGGTGCAGTTTGGCAAAAAACGGCATGAAAAATGAACCATTTGTCTGAGTTGGCCACTTTCCTTTTCCTCCCACCTCGGAGAGATGCGCGCGCACGCATACACACACACACGCACACACACAAAAAAAAAACAAGAAATATCTTTTCTCTTTACCAATCTCTCCTTAAAAGTGACTAATAATAAATTAAAGAGGACCTTGAAGAGATCTGCTTAAAAGACCGTTTGTGTCTATGTATATATTTATATATATTTATATATCTCTATACGTGGTGTGAAATAATAATGTCCAGTTCCGATAGTCCGACAGGAGTAATTTGTTATTTCTGCATGTATGGGGGGCCCCCTTGAGATGCCTCGAGTGAAGGTGGGTCTAAGGAGGCTCAGACGTCGGGGTGGCGGGGGGGGGGGGTTCAGGGGGCTTGATGTTGGCAGGCTGGGTGGCGTGGAGGATTTGAAGGTCCATTGTTACGCCTTGCCCTCCTCCACTTTGACAGCCTGGGGTTTGATGGCTCCGGTGCGTGCTGGTTTGGCTTGCCCCGTGGGGGGCAGGGGCTCCGGGAGTTTGCTGGTCATGGCCCCAGATGGTGTCTTGCCGTCGCCCACCGCCTTGCGCACTTCGCGCATGGTTTTGTTCTGCAGCGGGAAGACGCGGAGTTACTAGGACCTCGGGCGGGTGCTTGGCCAGCCCAATATTTAATGCATGAACACTTGTCTAGACAGTTCAAGGCAGACGCTCAGGTGAAAATGTGTGCTTATAAAAGCTCTCTTTCCAGTTATTTAGCAACAGTCAACCTTGAACGATGCACAATGTAAATGCCCTTCCCCCAAAAGTAGCATTAGCAGCTAATCTATTTACTACACTGGTAATTCTCACTGCTTCCCATAACATCACACTTCTACCTTAATTACCGTCTGATATATACAGCGCCATATAATATCTAATAATTAGCATAATGGACCATCCAAAACTGCAAGGCTCTCATTCTGGTCCAATAGCGCTTCCTACTAGCAATTACTTTTAGCATGGTGATAACACTTGTATCCCATTCAAAGAAAAACATGCTTACGATTAGCGATACCACACTGATGCATTCTAGTTACGACACTTCTAACTACGCTCAAAGAGTGCAAGAAAGACAGAACGGAGAAATAGAGAAAAAGAAATGGATTAAATCAAATTACCTATATTTACAGTGGGTGGCTCACCTTCATGCCATCCTCTGGCCCTTTGACAGGGGGCTCGGGGGCAGAGGGAGGGGTGGAGTGGGGAGGGTCGCGGCCAGGATTGGGGTAAGGGGGGGAGCGGATGATGACAGGCTTGTTGACCTGCATGACGGGTCTCTGGATGGGGCTGGGGAAGGGGCCGGTGGTGGGGGGCCGCATGTGCATCACCATGCTACCCTGAGCAGGTGGGACCTGGTGGTCATGGCGGCGGGAGGAGGAGGAGGAGGAGGAGGAGGTGGGAGGGGGAGGGAGGGAGGAGGGAAATCAAAGAAAAACAATTAGCGCGGCAGTAATTCATTTCTTGGGGGCATTTTCAGACTTGGACAAAGACTTCCGTTCGGTCAGCCGCATCTATTCTGTCATTTCAACTTTACAGCACGGCATTTCAGCTGAAGTCTCTCGCAATTAATTTCCAGCGAACCTGTAGATGGACGTGGGAGCAAAAGACTTGAGCCTGAGGTGTGGAGAGGCCCCTCAGCGGCCCAGGAATAAAAATGACCCGATTAACCTTTAAACACCACCGAATGTTAATATTTATATACGGTACCTGTTGGGCAAAGTGTGTTGGCAGAGGGCCGACGGGCCCCCCGGGACCCGATGGCTTCCCACTGGGGCTGGCAGACCCAGGCCTGATAAGGAGTGGGGAACAAGAAAATGTAGTTAGTTTTACGACACGTTTCTTCCCAACGTGACATTTGTGATATTCCTCATCTCATATCCGCGTGATGCGGAGGGGCCTGTCGAGAGTCGACGTCTCGCACATGCCCCGGGCTTGTCCCCTCACCTGTAGGATCCTCCAGATATGCCCGGGGAGTGATTGGGCTTGTCGGCGAACTGAAAGCCTTTCATTTCCATCTGCGAGCCCTGGGAACAAAAAGAAAGATGCACTCAGCGCGAGCAGACAGAGACGCGCCGCTGCACAACTTTGCCGAGACGGCTCGAGGGGATGAAGGCGAGTGGGGAGATTTCCCGTCGCACCTCTCGGCTGCCGGTCATCACCGGGGGCTGGGAGCCGGGCGGCAGCATCCGCCGCGGGGCGCCCACCGACAGGTTCTGTCCCTGCTGCAGCTGAATGGACTGCGGGAGGATGAGGTGCTGCTGGGCTGAGCCGTAGCGCAGCTGAGAGCCGGGCAGGGGCATGGTCACCTGGACGAAGCAAGGACTTAGTTACCGAGGCCGCCGTCCATGCAGGCAGCATATTGAAAGGCACGCCTCCGAGATGGAGAGGAGCGCGGGTTTCGTAGCCGCTCACCTGGATGAGCTGGGAGTCCATCAGCTGAGAGGAGCCCATACCGGGGCCCTGGTTCATTTGGCTGTCGTAGACTAGCTGCTGGCTGCCGTTCATAGGCTGATAGTGAGAGCCCGACTGCGGCTTGACCATGTCTGAGGGCTGCATGCCAGGGAAGGCCGAGTAGGGCCCCTTGAGAGGGGCTCCGCCCGGCAGCACCATGGGGCTGGGCTGCGACAGGTTGGGGTGCATGTAAACCTGGGACCTGCACGGAGGAGGCGAGGAGAGCTGTGAAACCACGAAATACTAACGGAACAAGACGGGGAGGGGGGGGGGGGGTCTGACGCGGTGTCGGAAAGCGAGGAGGCGGGAGTACCTGAAGGGGGGGATGGAGTTGAACATCTCCTGGGACTGGGAGACGGGGAGGCCGCCGCGCAGCCCCAGCTGAGCCTGAGCCTGGAGGGACGTGTGCAAAGAGATGGGGATCTGCTGCGCCGCCGCCGCCTGAGGGGACCAGCGAATGGGACAAAATGACAGACCCGCTGATGCACAAAGCACCATTTCCTTGCCCGTGTGTGTATGCGCGTGTCCCCACCTGTTGGTAGGTCTGCTGCTGGGTCATGGTGGGAGGTACGAGGCGCGGCTGGCTGGGAAAGACGTGGCCGTCCAGATACAGCGGGGGAATATGGTTACCTACGGGGAGGGTGAGGGAACAACAGAGTTGTTGGTTTCTGCTCCGACAGCATGTTGAATCCTCAAGTCGAACGCGGCTTCACCTTGCATGGACATGGAAGGTGCGACCGACGCCACGGGCATGGGAGGCATGGAGACGCCTCCGAAGGAGCTGTAGCTGACGCCGCTGGAGGATCCCACGCTGCAGGGAGGCTGAGCACCCGAGGCGCCCCCGCCGGGAGAGCCCTGCTCGGGGAGGGACTGCGAGTTCTCCCAGGCCTTGCGTGCCGATTCCATCTGTGGAAAAAGCAGCGTCTGAAGTGAGTAAAAACGCGTCGGCCGTGCTGGGCGTGCGCACGGCGCCAGAGCCCCTGGCCGCGGTACCTTGAGAGTGAGGTCGGCGCTGGGGAAGGAGATGGGGTTGAGGTTAATGCCAGGCTGCAGGTGGTTGGAGCGCAGCATGGGGATGCTCTGATTGAGAGCGGTCTGTCGGGAGAAGGAAGGAGAGGTCAGGCCCGGGAGGCGACAGGCGGAGACGGGCACCCGGGCAGCGCCGCTCACGTTGGTGGCGAGGGCGTCCTGCAGCTTGACGGGGTTGGACACGGGCACGGGGGCGGAGCCCGGCGGCAGGCTGAAGTCCGAGTCTTTGGCGCTGACGCCGAACTCGATGGGGGGCACGGGCAGCACGGCGTCCACGTGCAGGTCCACGCCGTTGACGGGGGTGATGGGGCCGCCCTCCAGCCGGTCCACGCCCTCGGAGCCCTTGCGGTGCTTCAGCGAGCGCTCGTTGCCGATGGGCCCGGGCTTGTGCTGCTCCTTCGTCTGCTCGGGCCCGGCGTCGGAGTCCTGGGTGAGAGGAGGGGAGGCAAAACGTGTTGGATGGAGGACGGAGATATGTGGTAAACGGACAACGGATGCCGGGTAGGCGGACGCGCATCGCGCTACCTCAGAGTTGGGCTCGCTCCCGGTGTACGACACCTGCTTTGTCCACGAGTCTCCTCCTGAAGACTGCACCGACAGAGCTGGAAAAACAACATCAATTCATGCCTTAGGTGACGATTTGCGAGGGATACGAATACCATTATGGCACATAATGGCACTAAATACCTAACCATGAACTACCAAGGTATTAACTCAGTATTACATCCTGAGACACGGATTCTAAACGGATCCCCTTAAGGGATGAAACATCATTTCAGGGGTTTCCCCGCTTTACACCAGCAGCCAGACAAACTTGTACGCTAGTGTTTACACAGAGCCGAGGCCGCTGGACGAGCGTACCTGAGCTGTTGGTCTCCCAGATTTCAGTTCCCAGGTTGTTGGAGGACAGCGCTTCTTCGGGTTGTTCCATGCTCATGCTTCCCTGCTTCTTGGCAAAGCGCGGCGGTATCTTGGACGCGATGCTGCGGCTCTTCACTGGCACCTGGTGCGAGGCGAGAACGAGAAGCCGGCGAACACACGCTCAGTAATCGCACAAGAAAAGGAGGGGACGGCGGCTCGTCTCCTGAACGTACCGCGTTCCCGGCGGCTCCCTGCTCCTTCCGCCTCCTGTCGTCCTCCTGGGGGCGCCGTTGCTTCTTGGACAAGGCGTCCTGGTAGCCGTCCGGGTTCGCCGCCGGCCCCCCTGCGTCCCCCTCGACTGCAAAGCACGGACAGGGAGGTTTTGTCAATAAAAGGCTATTCATTGGAACCATCATTAGTCCGGTCACCGATATGGATGATTTAAGGCGGACTCACTTGGGTAGCTGCCGAGCTCATACTGGGACAGGGGCTCGGCGATGTCCGCCTTGACGGGCCCCTGCTTCAGCTCTTTGTCCAGCTTCTTCCCGGAGGGCTCGCTGGGCTCCCTCTCCTCCGGCTGCTCGATGCTGTAAACCGGGCCCGACTCGTCCGGGCCTCGGCTGGGCAACCAGGAGACAGGAGACAGGGGGAGGCGTGAAATGGGGATTCTGAGCGCAGCAGAAACCGTGCGAGTGGCAGAATGAGCCGGAGGCCTCGGCAATCCGACTGAACATTTTGGGGCTTTTCGCCGCGTTTCATGCCAGACGACGGTTGGAACGTGCCACGAGGGGGAAAAACGCGCGACTTCAAATTGAATCTCGGGCAAACGTAAGCCAAAAAACTGTGTGCATTAGATTTGCTTCATACATTTAGCTTTTCAAATGTTTCTTTTATCTCAGGCTTCCCCCTTAAACTCATTTTGGTCATTTGGGTGGGATATCGCATTGCTCCTCCATCCGTTTATGTACAAAGCTCAATAAACACATAGGCTTTGCAGAGTCGCAAGCAAAGCTCCAGAAGAGTCAGCCTTTTGTGTTTCTCCAAGTACAAGGATTAAACATGATCTACGGCAAGTTATGTTCGATGACCAATTTCCCATTGATTTCAGAGCTACCTCCCTGGGCCAGACTGCGGAGTGTTAGAAGCGCTCTGCAACTGCCCAGATCTAATTAACGAGTGGCAATATCGATAAGCCAAACCTAACCTTTTCACTCCTGCTGAAAACAGAGCGGGGCGGCTGAGCGAGCATGTGCGGCCTTCAGTGTCTGGCTCTACTCTGGCCCGTTGGATCACAGGTAGCCGGAGACAAAGCTGGGATGCCAGGGGGTTGAGATCTATTTCGGTTAGGTTAATTCAGCCCAATGGACCTCAGATGCTTCGGTTCAACCGAATCAGCACAACGACCACCAGATTTAGCTCCTTCATGCGGACCAGGAAGGCACTTTCACACGCGTGCGGCTGAGAGTGGGCTGAAGTAACGGCGTCAGCCAGAACAGAGGACAGGCCGTGAGATGTGGAGCCGTAAAGACTAAACTGATCGGCCTCCGATCTCGTCTGCTCACCTCTTGCAGGACGTCCCTCCGTTCTGCCAACCGTCGCCCCGGCTGGAGGAGGAGCTGGGCGGGTTGTCGGGCGCGCGCGCCATCTTGCCCGTCTCCAGCAGCAGCGGCGGCTCGCCCTTCCTGTTCTGCCGCTCCACCAGGGGCCTCTGGCTGGAGAAGCTCCGCTTGCAGAGCTCCCGCTTCTCTCCGGAGCCCGGCTCGCCGTGGCCCGAGTCGGACGGGACGTCGCCGTGCCCCTGCGAGGCCCCGCCGCCTCCGCCGCCGCCGCTCCCGGCCCGCTTCTCCCTCCAGTCGCCGAAGTCGCTGTTCTCCGAGCCCGTCTCCCAGTCCTCGCCCTGGCCGTGCGGGCCGGCCCGCCCCCCGCCGCCGTAGTGGCCGGCGGGCCAGCCGTCCTCGCCGCCCTTGGCGCGGCCGGGCCAGGGGCTGGCGAAGTCGCCGTTGACGTACTCCTCGCCGGCCCACTGGCCGGAGCCGGGCTCGCGCTCCTGCCGCAGGCGGCGGAAGCGCGGCGGCTTGTCCTGGCGGGGCGGCCGGCGCCGCCGCAGCATCTGCCGGTCGGGGTTGTCGCTGTCGAAGTAGTACTCGCCCTCGCGCTCCTCGCCGCCGTTCTCCGCGAAGGAGCCCGCGAACTTGGCCGGGTACTTGAGGGCGTCGCGCTCGGCGGCCGGCCGGCGGGAGTAGGCCGCCTCGGCCCCGGGCCCGTAGCCGTTCTCTTGCATGGAGCCGCCGCCGCTGAACTGGGGGCCGCGGCCCCTCCAGGTGGAGATGTCCCGGGAGCCTCCCTGGTAGCTGCGGCCGTAGCTGCCGGCGGCGTTCAGCCTGGGGGGCAGCGTGCGGCCCCCGTAGCCCCGGCCCGCCTTGGCCTGGCCCGCCTGCTCCTCCGCGTACACCTTGTTGGAGCGCCAGCTGGAGTCCCGGTCGGCTTTGCGCACGTCGCCCTCCGCGCAGCCCTCGCCGTTCTCCGAGCCCTTCTGCCGCCTCCGCTTGGGCAGCTCCTCGTACTCGGAGGCCTCGCTCAGGGTCTCGCTGACGTTGCGCCTCCGGGGTTTGCCCCGCTGGAACTCGTCGGCCTTCACCAGGTCGCGCGACGCGGCCCGGCCCCTGCCTGCGCGCTGGGCGCCGCCGCCGTTGTTGCTGCTGCTGCTGTTGTAGGCCCCGCGGAGGTTGTCTCCCCCCCGGCCGCCGCGGCTGCCCCCTCTGGAGCTGAACTCCCTGAAGCCTCGGCCGCGGCCTCGGCCGGTTCCCCTCACCGCCCCGAATGCCTGCTCCTCATCGATGAAGATCCAGTTGTTGCGGCGCGGCGCGTGCGGCTCCCGGCTCTCCGGGCCGTCCCGGGCCGGCTGGCTCTTGCCGGCGTCCCAGGGGCTCTCCTTGGGGGAGTCGTCGCTGTGGGTGCTGAGGGGCCGCTCCGGCTTGGTGGGCGCGGGCGACTGGCGCTGCCTCTCCTCCGGCGGCTTCTCCACCACCACGGGCGAGGCGGCGCGCCTGCTGCCGGCGGGCTGGTTGTCCTTCTTCAGGTCGTAGACATTGGTGAGGACCTCCTTCTCCAGGCGGTACGGGACCGTCTTCTCCTCGGGCTCGGGCTTGGGCTTCTCGTTCTCCTTGTCTTCCACCTTGAGGGCCTTGAGCACCGGTTTCTTGATGGGCCCGGTTCTGCGGGTCAGGGGGCGCCCGATGGTCTCGGGCGGCTGGCTGACGCTGGGGCTGGAGCTGGGCTCAGACCACTGGCTCTGAGGGTTAGCCAGTCCCCCGTCTTGCTTCTGGGCGCCATCCCTCTTCCAATTGTCCTTGCAGCCGTCTAAAGTCTCGGTGTGAGATTCGGGGCCCTCCTTCAGATGCTTGTCTCTCGGTTCTTGTTTGGCGTAGTCGGCGTCGGAGGGAGCGGTGGTCAGCAGGCCCTGGTCGTGGTGCTCTCTGTCCGAGCCGCGGCTCTGGTATGAATGATGCGGGAGGTCGTCTTGGGGGTGGTTCAAGCCTTCGTTGCCCCGCTCTTCGTATGAATCCGGTTGGGAGCTGGTCAAATCGTTCCTGTGGGGTGGCGAGAAAAGAGGATCACTAAAGGAGGTTTCACTCTGGGATATTCCTCAAAGAGAAAAGGAAAAAAACGCTCCTTCACTGACCTGTCGTCTGGCTGGCCGCCGTCAGAGCTTTCGTGCTGTCTCTGGTAGGGAGGGGTGAAGCTGCGCAGGGGGTAGCCATCTTGGTTCCACAGAGGGTACGGTTCGGTGGAGGGGGCTCGCCTCTCCTGGTGCAGGTTGGCATGGCATCCCTCATCGGAGCCGGGGCTGTTCAGGTGGTCCTGATGCATCATGGGTTTCATCATGCCTGCTGAGGACAATGCAAATTGGGAGTCAAACTCAAAATGGAAAAAGCAAAGAGAGTGGATTTCTTTTGTTTCTGGACTGATCTTTACCTGAGGAGTGAACGGTGCCAGGGTAGTAGTCCACGGGGGAGCGGCCCTGGGCCATGCGGGGATCCATGAAGGTGGGCATCATCATCCAGCGGGGATCGAACCCGAGGACATGTGGGGGGTAGTAGCTCCGCTGGCTGTGGCTGGAGCCAGATGGGGCGGGATGACCGGACTGCTGCCAGTGCTGCATCTTGTACACTTGATCCTGCAGGAAATAGAAAAAAAAACAATATAATAATATGATCCGATACCAAGCAGGATTTTGACTCAGACAATATAAATATGAGCAGAGCAGTTCACTTTTATCTCATTATGCCTATGAGAGTGCCGCTCTGCTCAAGCAGGAATATTAAATTCAGCCACCACTTTCCCGTTTCCCACCGCTTGTTTTCAATCCAAAATGAGTGGGGGGGGGGTAGAACAAAGCACTATCCAATCAAAGTCAAACAGGTCACTGTTCTCCCGAGAGGCCTCGGAAAGCAAAGCCCCGGCTAATACACTGAGACCATAAGTCTGGGATTAGGAGCTCATGGGTTAGAGTGGGAGCTAAGAAGGCCACTCGCCGGCTGCTGCTGCTGCTGCTGCTGCTGCTGCTGGGGCTGCTGGGGCTGCTGCTGCTGGTGGTGCGCTGGCTTCTGAAAGCGGGGCGGGACCGCTTTGGAGGAGTGGCGTCCGCCGTAATCTCCTGTCGGGGAGGAGGGCTCCTGGCCGTCGTCGTCCGCCCCGCGGTAGCTGGAGAAGCTCGACTCCTCGCGGTAGCTGTTGCCCGGGGAGCCGCTGGGAGCACACTCGCTCGAATCTGGAAAGAAACGACAAAGTGCGAATTGTGTTCGCAAAGACTCTTCATCGTCACGCGGTGCGTCGGCTCCCGGGCGCGCCCGCTGTACCTTTTGTGCTGTACGGCCAGTTGTCGTGGTGGCCCTTACTGCCCCCCCCCTCCCGGTTGGGCGAGGGCGGCGCCTCCTTGCCCTCGCCGTCTTTCTGGCCCTCGTCCGTCCTGGACGCCTGCCGCTCGGTCTTGCCGAACTTCTCGTCCAGCCGCTTGAGCTTCTCGGCGCAGGCGGCCAGCCGCTCCTCCCGGGCGCGCCGCTCCTCCTCCTCCCGGCGCCGGCGGGCCCGCTCCACCGCCTCCGACAGCTCGGGCGACACGTACTTGGCCCTGGCCGGCCCCTGACCCTGAGATTGGCGCTGGTGGTCGTCCTGGTCGGCCGGTGGCTCGCCTTGGTTTTTCTGACGGGGGGAGACGGACACACGGGCAGGACTGTTCAGCGCCGGTGCGGATGAATGCTTCTGTTAATAAAGACTTACATACGTAATTCCCTCTCGCAGTCTACAAGACCGAATTGGCACGTTTCCCCACACGGGAACTGGCCAACAAGCGGGCAAAATCTGTCGGATAGCTTTCCCTCGCCAGGCGTGAGACTTGGCGATTGAAAAGCAGTCAGGCCGATATCTCTATGGTTACCGCAAGGTCATCTCTGCAGACTCACAATGACACCCAGCCGGTGGAGGGTGTGCTCTGCGCCGTTGGCTCATCCACACACACTCACTCTCACACACGCAGTCTGAAGGTGCACTCTGGCTGTGAATAACGTGGCAATGGTAGAACGTGCTCACCAGGGTGTCCGCGGGGAGGTATCTGCCGTTGGGCTTCCTGGGAGGCTCGTGGTGGTAGGGGTAGCCGTCCTCCGGGCCCTCGGCCGGGTAAGACGCCTCGCCCGAGCTGAGGGAGGACTGGCAGTCGCGCTGGGGGTCCCTCTCCCATTCGGTCCTGAGGAAGCAACGGGGCGGACGTTAAACCGGGGGGGGTGCGAGGCCGTCCCGGTGCCGGGCCGTGAGGCGAGAACGCACCACATCTTGCTCTTCTCGCCGTGTTCGTCTTCGTCGTCGCTGAACTTGAGCTTCTCGCTGTAATCGACTTCTTCGTGCAGTCCTGGGAAAAAAAACAAGCGAATGAGCACTGAGGCGTCCCGTCCACATACTACCGGATGGTCATCTGGCTTGGGGAAAAAAACAGGGGGGGGGGGGGGGGGGGGGGGGGCTTTGAAATAATCGTGGAGTAAAATGAGAAAGAAATTACGCTTATAAAGTGCCTTTAAAAGAAATTATAGTTTAAAACGGGAGCCGCGAGTTATCTGTCAGACTGTGACAAATTAAACACCTCAGCTTCGGAAAGTGTTCCCGCTTTCAAGTGAAAGGCTGGGCGCAGACAGCTTTGATCATGCCCAGACTTTAAAAGGGAAAAAAAGACAGGAAAAAAAAGAAAAAAAAGTTTAAAGTAAACCGCTATCCCTGCTGACAATGCCTGGGGTGGGAGTAAGGAGCAGAAAAAGCAGGGAAAAAAAGACGACTGCCACGCTGATCTACTGCAACGCAACCCTGACAATGGAGCAGGCGCGTCCCCGCCCACTCACCGGCCCATCCGTCCTCGCAGTCGTTGTCCAGCTCGTCCAGGTCCTTCAGGTCCTCGGGGTTGATGATGGCCGGCCGCTGCGGCCGGTCGCCGGGCCGGCGGATGGGCTGCGAGGAGAGGCGCGGCGGGGCGCGGACGAAGCGGTTCTCCCTCTTGGCGTCGCCGCTGCAAAGCCAGACGAGACGGGTCAGGGAGAGGGGGGGGGGGAGGGGCCGGCGGGCGTCTGACGGCGGGACTCACTTGACGAGCTCGGGCTTGGCGTAGCTCTGCCGGAAGGCGGGCTTGCTGTCGAATCGGGCCGGGGCTGCCACGGTGGCGGGGACGTGCTCCGTACCTGGGGCTTCGCGCGTCTCTTTGGAGCACATCTGGAACGGAACACAGTTACGAGTGTGAGAGTGTGAGTGAGAGGGAGGAGAGAGTGAGTGAGAGAGTGAGTGAGTGAGAGAGTGAGTGAGTGAGAGAGAAAGTGAGAGTGAGTGAGTGTGAGAGAAAGTGAGAGAGAAAGTGAGAGAGAGAGTGAGAGAGAGAAAGAGAAAGTGAGAGTGAGAGAGAGAAAGTGAGAGTGAGTGAGTCTCTCTCGCTCTCTCCCCCCCCTCAAAAAAAGTCAGCGTGTACGTACGAATGCGGGCAGCATGTCGTGGTAGACGGCAGTGGAGGTGTGGTGGAGCTGGTACTGCAGGGCAGTGGGGACGGCTGTTCGGCGGACAGGCTGGGCGGGTCGCAGCGAGGGCTCCTTGGGGTCGAGGGCCGGCGGTGACGGGGCGGCCGCCGCGCCCGAGGAGGGGGTGGTGCCGGCGGTGGTTGAGGAGGAGGAGGAGGAGGAGGAGGGGGGGGGGGTGCGGCGGGGCCTGGGGGGTGGCGCTCTCGCCCAGGGCAGTGCTCTTACCCTCGGGGTCTGCTGGCAGGCCGAGGGTCAGGGACGAGGGCTGAAGGTTCCTGCCGCCACCTTCCCTCCAGCTCGTCACATCTGGACGTGAGAGGAAAGGGGGGAGACAAGCTATGAATCGACTGCTCTCGGCCGTTGTCGGCTTTCTCTTTTTCCGCTTATCGCGGTATCATCGGATCGCAGAGAGTGGAGGCTCCGCCGCTCTGCTCCCCGGCAGACTCTTATCTCTCGGGGACGCTCGGCGCCAAGTCCTCGCACTCACTCTGGGGGCGGAGGCTTGGTCCTGGCCCATACGACGGATCGAAGCCGCTTCTTTCCTTGCCAGCCCTGTCCTGTTCGCCAGCTGCTTTCAGCGTGGGAAATTCCTCGTGAGAGAAGGGCTGAAGTCGGTTTGAGGCCCTTGAACCTGGAGGGGAGAGACGAAGAAGGACTTGAGAGGACAATGGGACGCGCTAATAGGCAACGGCGTGCGCTTGTGCGGGGCGGCGCGCCGTCCGCATGTCATTTGATTTCAAAACACACCACGCTCAATTAAAGGGGATCAGATGACTCACCATCTTGCTCGACTGCCTTTCCATTTAGCTGGGCCCATTGCTTTGGTCCACCTGTGTTTGTGTTCTGCGGCAACAAAAGGAAACCAAGGTCAGACTCGGAGAAAACAGATTTTTTTTTTGGCTCGCGATACACGGAGAGCGTCGGCAGGGCGCGAGCAGGCTAAACCATCGGACTCCTCCGCGACTTCCTCCCTGACAAATATCAGCGTCCGCCCCGAAGAGGGACGCGCTTCATTGTGCCAAGTGCTCTCTCTCTCTCTCTCTCGGACTGAGCTTGTTAATACTGCGGAGATTTCCTGTCTTTCCGGACAGAATTAATGAATCTGCGCCGGATCCTCAGCTGCGCGTTGTGAGAGAGAGTCCTCTCAGAGAAATCAAACAGATGTTCGGATGGTCCTCTCCGGGACAAACTGTCCGAAGCGGAACAATGGCTTCAGTATATGGCATGGACGAGTTACACCAAGTTAAATGAATGCTCGTTTTCAAAAGTGCGGCGCACTATATTGGAGCCCAATCTCAACATTTACTCTACAAGTGGCGGCTAATCAAAACCAGACAATTGACTACTTTGAATCAATCGTTCTGAGCAGAGCAGGCCTCAGCCTATTGGTCTGGCACTCGGTGACAGTCCAGGAGCCCGATGTCTGGCCCAGAGTTCCGTCGTACGCTCCGTAAGGCGGCCGTCCGACGGTGCAGGGACACATACCTCCTGGTTGGCTGCCGGTGAGGGCTTCTGAAGATTGGAGACAGACTTCTGTAAAGCCAGCTGCGGCTGCGACTCCGGCAGCTGTGGTATTGATGCAATAGAACTGCCGGGCGGCAAAAAGGGGGAGAGAGAGAACGTGTTAGTCTTCGGAGCCAGCGTGAACACACAACTTAATTGAGGCTCTGCAGACGCACAAAAGGTTCGTTTGTTGTTGTTTTTTTTTTAAAGAAGAAAAAAATTATGATCTTTGCTTCCTAACAAAGGCCTTTCTGCGCGGCTTTCAGTCAAACTTTCGTTTCTTTCGAGGCTGGACGGCCCGGAGCGTTACCGCTCAAAACCGCATCCTACAAAGGCCGTCTCGCAGTGCATAAAAGCTCATAACTTGATGTGAAGCCCTGCGGCCTAGTGCATTTAACCCAACGCCGATGCAGTGATGAGATGAGGCTGCTCTCTCTGTGTCTCGCTCACCTCTTTTGATCGGGTTGTTCCTGCTTGTTCGCCCATCCTGTACCGTCTTTAGGCACAATAATCACGTTGGGATCGTTTCCTTTGTTTTCGGATTTCAAGCTCGGCAGGTGAGCAGGCGGGGGCATGCGCCGGGCTGCGGCCACTTTGCCAAGACTCTGTAAGCCATGTCGCGGAACTACTGGGTGGAGGGAGGGAGGGAGAGCGTACGGTGAGCGGCGGGAGGCAAACACAAAGGGCTGCATTTGAGGAGGGGGGGGCAGAATTGTGGAGGCGGGGGGGGACTCACCTGTGTTTTTCTGAGTTTCTATTGATTTTCCCTTGTACTTGTCAAATAGGCTGAGTGAGGAATACTTGCTTTTCCCATCCTTGGACTTGGTTATTTGCCCCAAACGATCGGACATTGCGATGTAATGTCATCGAGTATGGAAATTTTTCTTTGCGCCTCTTCCCAGTGCCTTCAGATTCTGCGGAGACGAGCACAAGGACAGAAAATTCAGTGTCTGCGCCTTGCGTCCCAAAAAAAACACACACACAGAGTGGCGTGTGCTGTCAGAGTTGGTGCGGTGGAGTAAAACAAACCGACGAAGAGGAAAGCACAAAGGCCCTTATTGGCCACGTGCGCGCACGCCCGGGTTTGTGCGTACGCATATTGTCCCGCACATTTCGTCACCTTTCGATTTCAGCGTGCGGCGTGACCTCCTCGTGCCAGTTCAGACCTCGCGCGCTCCCTTTTCAGGTTTGCGCAGACTGGCAGTTCTTCATTTCTGGGCTTATGTGATACGAGGGCGAGCGAGGCCTGCACACGACATCACACTCAAATGTATAATTCAATAAGTCCGTGTTCTGGATGACGCTCGGGGCAGTAACATGAGGTCGGCCGTGTGCGACTGAAACGTTTTCAATGCGTATTTGGTCGTTGCGGAGGTATCGCCCAAGCAAAGTGCTGGGAGTGTGGATTTGTGGCGGGGCGAGGAGCCGTGAAACTTTGTGCTCCGTCTCGTTGAGATTTTGTGCCTGTGTTAAGACAGTCTGACCGAGGCCACGTCCGATAAGACCGGTCGTTCCCGCATGGCATTCGTCCCGATTGTGTGACAGTTTGGCGGCGGCCGGCCGCGGCTGATAAAGCCGTCGCACGGGGGTTGTCGCCGCGCGGAAAGAAACCAAAGCTTGACGGGCTAAAAATAACCGCCGTTTGCTGCGTGCGGTCGACCATCGTGCATAGTTTTGTGGTTGGTGGCGTTCACACTCTTTCCTTGAAATCGTTTTCCCAGGACATTTTGTCCCACCGTACACCCCATACGCACCTCATGTCGCGGAGGTGTGTTTTGTATAATTTGCCCAAATTGCTTCCATGTTTTTTTCCCCTCCCTCACCCCCAGAAGTCCGATTCAAGAGATGTGCAGGTGTGACTTATAAATGCAATGATCTCTGACATGCTGAGAACTTATGATGAATTTACAGACTGCATATGCAAACCTCATTTCTGCGGGCCACCGAAAAGGGACAGGAGACATGTTTTTCAGGGATAACGCAACGGGACGCTTACTTTTTTCTCACTTGCCCATGGCTGGAGAATTGGTCGCTCATTTTTCGGGTTTTCCGGGACACGTGGCGGCCCGGGCTGATAGGAACAGTATAGTATAGTAGCGGGGAGCGTTTGCCATGAATCAGCAATGCTGTCGAGGGCGAGAGTGAGCCGCTCGGACTGTCTTTGTTCGACTAACTTCATGTAATCTTTTAATTCCCTTCATCTTTTAACAGAAGAGGGTTTACAATTCACATATTTCATCTTGCCTAATTTTTACTGTTCTTTATCACTACACATATTAAACTTCTGTTACTAGCTTTAGTTTATTTCTCTACTCTACAGTTTAATTTAATTGTTTAGGGAAAGGCAACTAAATCAAATACTACGTGGTATATTTTGTCCTCATGGGTTAGAACAGTTCTTCACCCTGGCGCAGACAGGTCGGTGGTCAGATGGGTGCTGTGTGTAGCTTTTCCGATGTGTTCACATGCAGCTTTTAACAAAAGATGTCGGCCAATGTGAGGTGACACATCAGGCACCCTTTGTTTAGCGCTGGCTCTTCCATATGTCCGGGCCACATGGCGATCAAGAACGTTTCCGCTAAAACCTCAAACATTTACCAAAAAAGGGGGGGGCTGTCATCCCTCTGGAAATGCAAATTTGACATCAAACTATTCAAAAATATTGCGTGTTCACATCCGCCGTGGCACCGAGTTCTTTTTTGTTTGTTTATCCCAAATCCTGACCCCCGGGCAGAGAGGCCAACACGTCCAGCTTGTCAGACATGTCAGAGGTGCAGTTCCTCAGCTAGAGTTACTGGCATTTTGAAACAAGACCCCAATCACAGTATATCGCCCATTTTAAACACTGAGATGCTACCATTAACAAGCGGTTCACACAGCGTGTCAGCCACCCTGATTGAACCCAACACTTCAAAAAATAGATTTGTTATACAGCTTAAGAGCGTCCAGTGATCGGGGCGCCCGCAGATCTCATAACTGTGACTACTGTGTTCATAATTACGCACCACTGAGGGCACGGGCCAAACTGTTTTCACGTCTTCCCGGCTGAATACATGACAACTTTGTGCATCCAACACCCGATTCGTGCCAAAAGGAAATGTGGCAGCCTGAGACTGTGTGTGGACAGGACGAGGTTGCCATGAGGAAAATCCCTTTCCTGGACGAGGCTCGTTTCCATCAATTCTTCCAACGCACCACATCAATGACCACGACAAACCCTTGGACCACTTTGCGCTCCTGTAACTACAGAAAGAAAAAAAGACGCTCTCGGGTGTCTTGGCTGCACGTTTAGTGTCGGTATAAATATTTCCATGTATGTCGATGCCATGACGACAATAACAAATCTAGAGTCACCCATCGTTTTCGAAAATATAGTGTTCACAGAGCACAGAAAATCCTTCAGACGAGGGCTACGTGTTATCATTCACACATGACAGAACCAAAACAAGATACATACCACAATAGAAGCTGCCACATACATTATCTTACAAACAATAAAAATATGTGCTCTGATTTCAATAATAAGAATAAGATTTAGTGTTAGGTGACAGACAAATCAGGCGATGTGCACACCAGGTTTTGTGCTGTGATTCCTCGTCAAACATCCACCAGGTTCGACATTTAAATAACACACACTTATAACACACTCGTTTTCAAAGAGCGACAACATATTGCACCTTTTTTCCCAGGTTTTCAGCTACGCCCAGACAGCCCACAGCTGGTGTATCTGTGTATTTATGACACAAAGCCGTGCAAATAAACATCGTTTTCCTGCCGAACAGCGCAAGGTGTCGGAGCTGCCCGACCCAAAGCGCCGCATAGGCGTTATACCAGCAAAACTACTCGTCCGTTATTTTTTAAATATCGCGTAGGGCGACTTGAGTTTGAAAAATGAACGGTGGGGAGAAAAAAAAAACTGTACAAACGGCAACGTTTGAATTTAAACATAAACGTCTGTTTAGCCAGGTCATGGAGGGAAAGCGGCTAACGGCATCTCTTGTGTTATTCCAGTCTCTAGGCGTTGTTTGCGCCACTGAATCGTATTGAAATAGACGAACGTTGAAGTCGTTTTGTTCTCAAGAAATACTATTTATTTAATCGCACCGCAAGATAAGGTTTGACCCCTTTGACGTTAACGTAAGT
Source organism: Karalla daura (assembly GCA_029224185.1). Lineage (NCBI taxonomy): Eukaryota > Metazoa > Chordata > Actinopteri > Chaetodontiformes > Leiognathidae > Karalla > Karalla daura. The sequence goes on from CM055201.1 coordinate 9,036,244, forward strand.
TGTAGGTGTCGCTAGCTCGGAGCTAGGCTAATTCCAGCATATGAAACTGACACTGGCACGAAAACAAACACATTACCAAGATAGATGAAATATACAAATATGTCGGAAAACCAAAGGATGGTCTTAATCAGCATGACAAGGTAGAAACGCTGTTATATACACCTAATATGGTGAACACCAACAGGAATTCCTTGACTCGGATGCTAGCAGCCGCTAGTGAAATATGCTAACTAGCAAGACCATAGCAAGAACAGCTATGTAAACATCAGGTGTGTTGGTCCCATTAAGATACATATCGCAGCGACTGCCTCTTGGAGCGTGAAAATGTGGACTAGTCATTTATTTAGGCATTCCAGCTTGTGCACGGTATAATCAAAACACGACAATTTGCTATTGGTTAGCGTTAGCTAGCATCGCCAGCCGCAGCTTGTTCGAAAACCAGCGAAACGGCAAGCCCCCTGTGTTTCAAAAACAACCTTGATAAGCGGGTGTTTTCACTGCGATGAGGTCAGGTTCTACCGAAATTTAATGTTCTCGCGGGGAGTCTTCTGACGACTCGGTGCCGCGTTAACGTTTTCAACCTTCCCTGGTTTTGAGATCGCTCGGGCGACAGGGATGGGGAATGTAGGACAAGGCGATTAAAAATGGCTGCTGCACAGAACAAAGCAACAATAAAAACTAGGCAGCCGAGAAGACGAGCAAAACTGGAGGTTTGGACATGGTCGTCCTCGGCCATAACTCACCGATTCAACGTCTTAGTGTACCTTCTGATCAGATACAGTGATATAGTTCCACAAAGTGTTGTTTAACCAAAGGATGGATGGCGATTGTAGAGCCCAATCTTCGTAGGTTATACAGATCGCAGCGTTGTTGCTGGGGTCCTACCCGGCCTGGAAATGAACTGCGCTGAGTGGAGGCTGCACCGGCTCGCACCACAGCGTCTGACGTCACCGGGCGACGTATAGAAACACCACGTGCACCCCCTGCCGGTTGTTTTCAGCCATTACAGAAACACGCCTTTTTACAGGATAGATAGATAGATAGATAGATAGATAGATAGATAGATAGATAGATAGATAGATAGATAGATAGATAGATAGATAGATAGATAGATAGATAGATAGATAGATAGATAGATAGATAGATAGATAGATAGATAGATAGATAGATAGATAGATAGATAGATAGCAACAGGACCAACTGCACTGTTATATACCCCTTTTTATGTTGTGAATATTTTTTGATTTGTTTAAGGATTTACATGTTTTCAGTTCTTACAATTGCTTCTAAGTGCACTCTAATTGTGCAAACTCTTAATTCAGAGTCTGCACTTACTAATTATTTTCTTTTATTATTTCTATATATTTTCTATATTATTTCTACAATTTCTCATGTCTCATTTGACACAATTTTTACCACTGGCAAATAACTGATATTAAACCTCATACAAACATTTTTTTTACCTTGAATGTTAAAGTAGTAACATCAAATTGTTGTAAATGTAATAGCATGCAGTGGGGACATTTTAGTTACTTACAGATTGGAAATGAGTCCTGAGATGCACCCCTCCTCTCCCTGAAACCAACAAGCTTACAGCAGTTGCCGTTTATGAGTCACATCCTGGCTCTGATCTTGTTGCGGGTATTACCAACCATACTTATGATCTACCTCTTACTGAAAACTGCTCTTTGATTCAACAGAGACAAGTCCAAAGTTATGTGAAATTCACAAACTCATATAAATGCATGGGCATAAAAAATAACATTTCAGTTGAGGACAAAAGCAACTGTTGAAATGATCTGTTCATCCGTTTGATCATTTTTCCTTCTGCCTTCAAAAGTTTTAAATGATTTGGGTGATTTTCAAAGTTGCCACAGTCTGTCATATAAATTACGGTTATATTTTGTAACTTCGGATCTTTTCCTGGCAACATGGAGAAAGCAGGAGGGTGCTGGTCAGACAAAAACAACATTCAGGACAGAGGAGGCACGTTTCTGAACAATCCTCTAGATGGAGCTCTTGTCAAACTTTTTTTATGAAGTCTGACGTAGCTGTATTGACCCACTCAATTATAAAAGAAACACATTATATTAAAATAGAAATAAAAAAATGATAAAAGACTTACATAAATTATAAAGCATTCAAAAAGAAAATTTCTTACAAATATGTGAAGATTAGAAATTCGAGTACCAGTAAAACACAATTATCCTCTCCCATAATTTATTTCATTTTCATGCATCTTTTCCCCTTGTTTTGTTGTTGCAAGGCTGCCAAGGAAGGATCGACAGGAGGGAACTTTTTTCTCAGTGTGCTGAAACGTAAAACCACAGACATACACCTGTCTGGAGTCATAACACCTGCGGATCGCGAAGAGGTCCCCGCGCCTTAGTCGCGTCTATCGCGCTCATAAACCGGGGCGAGGCACGAATTGAGCAAACAGACACAACAGCGGGGCTTCGGTTACGTCTCTCCTGACCCAGCGCATGCGGACCCCGCGGAAAGAGACCTGCCAGCACCATCAGCACTTACTCACTGGGATATTTTTGGGACGTGCCGCGCAGGGGCTGCGGAGCGGAGGCCCCGGCATCTGGCGCAAACCCCAAACAAAAAGCCGCACCGGGACGGGCTTGTCATCTGGCTGACGGCGCTCATGTTTTGCAAAATTCAACTCCTGTTTCACCTCGAGAGGACTCGCAGAACATGGTGTCAAATGAGGCTGCTGCTGCGGCTTCAGCAGCGTTCACCATGCCCCCCCACCTTTTCAGAGATGACTCTCTGTTTCTGTCGTCGACCCGTCAGAGTCTGTGCGGAGGGTTTGTTCCTAGAGGTGGCAGTGATGACGACCGGCTCCAGACATTTCCTAAAGTCGAGGCTGTCATAATGGCAATCAGTGTCAAATGATGGTCCGTTTTGAAAGAAGAAAATATCTTTTAATGTAATTTGTGTTGGTGAGCGGTTTCTGTTCCTGCTTTGTACAGGACACGCGCACACGCACCACTGCGCCCTGGCTGTTTCCTGTCACTGGAAACAGTGGCGTGACAGGAAACTGGTGTTAGACGCTGTGGCAACAGAGAGCCTTAAAGCACAGGGTGTCGTTGCATCAGCGGGGCCGTTTGATCTACGAGTCTAGTCAACACTTTGATCTAAACTGATGAGGCAGCAGTGAGATTAAGACGGGAACATCTATTGATATCATCGATCATCGGGACCTTCTCGCTCACGAACCACTAATCCACCGTGCGGCTGACGGGGAATATAATCTGGACCATCAATCCATAATGTCTGGTATTTTGGAGAAAAGAGAAAGGTCAAATGTCAGAGGCATGCTTGTTCTAGTCTTCAACATCTCGCCGTGCCACTCCTTCATTACTTTGCTGACAAAGCTGTGTAGCAGGTGATGCCTTAGAGACATGTTAGACAATCAAAACAATATGTTGTGGTCCGAAATTCATGCTTCCTCATTCTAGTTAAAATATGGCCAAATTTCACTTGTATTTGGTCATAGATTGTCAATGATAAGCAACATCCGTGCTTACATGGAAACCACTACTGACCCTTTCATATTCACGAGTAGAATGAATCACAGAAATGTCCAGTTCTTACTGAGAGCCCACCTCATTTTATTCATGAGATGGAGAAACAGAGTAGAAACATCATATACAGATCCCTGTACAGAGCAAAGCAAACTAATGTACACAAACATCCTGTACACATCAAACCGAAGCACTGAGAAAAAAAAGGAAAAAAAGCAGTTTTTATTTCAAGGTTCATAAAAAATACATTAAGAAAAGTTCAAAACTGATGTTCCAAATATTTTTTTTTCACCTTGTATTATGCTGCATACATACACAGACACGCACACACACACGCTTCACTTATTTTGTGGGGCACACAATCAAACCATGAGCAGCTGTTAGGCTAATGTGCAGGCTGCAGCAGCCTGAAATCAAGCGGCAGAAGAGAAATATCTGCTATTTCTAAACAGGTTTGAAGCTCATTAAAGCATTTATGCGAGTAAAGATGAAATTAAATTCAGTAAATGGTGAAGCTCATATTTGGTAGATAGAGAGCGAAAAGAACAGAACCAAATCCGTAATAAACAATCAGGTTAATCATGCCAATTAGGAACAATGTGGAATATCCAAACATTCACTTCATCTTTACTGTTACATCCAATAATGCAGTCTTACAGCAGACCTTTCTTCACTATCCTAAACTAGAAGCACAAATATAAAAGAGAAAACAGGAAGAGGTAACAGAGAGGGAAGTAAAAGGAAGTAGCACGGCAAAGAGCCAAAGCTCAGATTGTGTTATATCTTAACATCTAAAAAAAGATAAGAAAGAAAAAACCTTACTCCTAACATCCTACATGTACATTTTTAACATTTGACTGAAGCTGATTTTCCCTTTGTTAGCAGTGGATCTGACTCAAAGTACTGGGATTTCTGAAGCGTTATAAAGATCTTGTCGGGTCTTGTGAAACTGCCTGTCTTGGGTAACACATGCAGGTTTTTCTGTTCAAATGTGCGATAGGCGCCTCAGTGGCTTGCAAAAAAATTGAGCTTCACAGGACCCTGACTTTGCGAGGTTAGTGCATCGGAGAAGCCTTGTGTGCCTGCGTGGCCGCACAGCAAGCGCTCAGTAGAAGGGACTCCAGCTGAAGGTGCTGATGGAAATGAGAGTCTGACAGGTGCTCGACGAGAGCCACACCGTCTCCATCAGGCTGAAGTGGAGCAGGCCCAGGGCGAAGCCGCACACCATGTCGGTGAGGTGGTGCCTCCCCAGCAGCACCCGGGACAGGCCCACCAGGAAGGCCCACAGCACCAGCAGGATGCGCAGCGGCACGGCCAGCACCAGGTGCGACAGCAGGAACTTGGAGACCATGGCGGCGCGGCTGGCGTGGGCCGCCGGGAAGGAGTAGACGTCCATGGCCACGCAGTCGAAGAAGCCCGGCGTCATCTCCCACGGGCCCCGGCGCTTCACCAGCCTCTGGACCCCCGCCACCGTCATCACATCAAGAATAAGGGCTGTGACAGAAAAAAAAACAAACAAGATAGGGCACAAGTTGAAGAGACCACATAACGATGACTTGACAAGAAAAACCATACTGAAACAGGAGACAATATAAGACTGTTTTATATATATTCAGATTCTGATTCTTTATTTGTCATTCAAGCATAACATCAGCAAGAACAGCTGGATAAACAGAGAGATAAATAGAGAGTATATAAAGAGATAAATAAACAGGATTAAAAAGAGTATATACAAGTAGATAAGTAAGGATAGATGACTGGGTCAGAGAAGGATGCAGTATGAAAATATATTACATAAATAAATATATCAGTGCAAAGAGTCTGCGCAAAAGACTGTATGTGCAATATGAACAGGGGTAGGTGTAATAATGTTAAAGTGTCAGATTTCTGCAGGTGTTCAAGTGTGATGGCAGTTAGGTAGAAGCTGTCACAGAAGACAACATTTCAGTCATTCATTCTTTCATTTCCTTAACCTCCGATACCGCTTCAAAAATTCTGCTTAAGTATGCTGTTCAATTGTCCAACACAGCACTAAAGTCACGTTTCTGTATGCAAGGCATAGACAATGAATTAGAAGATGACCGTAGCATAATAAGGTGTCTACGACTGACACGCGTACTATTTATAGAGTGACACGGCTCTGCACATTAATATATAGCACATGAGTAAACTGATATCTCAGCGACTTGGAATAACCAATAAGAGCTGAATACAGTCTTGCATTTGCTTTGAGTCCACATAGCTACTGGACATTGGCAGCTGCCCTTTATAGCACCGAAACGCTCCCCAAAAATACCCTCGCCACGGCCATCTTTAACTTCTCTTCGAGTCCACAGTCGTCGCCCGTTCTAAGCCGGGCCCCTAAATAACCGTCAGTTGTCTGACATATTGGTCGCGCTTCCCTGCTTCTCATTCCGGTGGCCCGCGCGCTTTGTCCTAACAGGGCCATTGTTTCAAGCTACTATTCCATGCTCCTTCGAGGCAGGTTACTGGAGCCGGTGTCACTTCTCAATGTTAAAATAAAAAAAAGAGGAGACAATAAAGGAACGGAGATGAGGCGGGCAGGCCCGTGAAAAGTAGAAACTTTGTGAAATGTGAGACGGGACGGTTGCAGCGTTTGTCCAGTTGGTCTAGAAAATACCGAGGGGAGGAAGGAACGATGCGTCAGGTTACTGTGAAAGGCTGAGGTTGTGGTATCCTTCAGATGACTTATGCATCAGTGGCAAATTAGTTTGTTTGAGGGGTGGGGGTGTGTGTGTGTGTGTGTGTGGGGGGGGGGGTGAGTTGGCATCATGGGTTCGATAAGTGGCCAAACTGATGAAAGATTGCGGGCATAATGCTGTCTGAAAGGTCCCCTCTAGGACTGCGTCTGGCATCGTTTTTGTCTCTCTCTGGGCTGTGAAACAGCACGCCGTGGCACCGCGTCACGAGTCAGCAGCCCCCGGTCAGTCAGCAACAACGCTATCGATCAGACGGAAAGTGTTCGGAGCCGCTCCACAACTCAGGTTCACGGTTCAAGGGGAAACTTCTATATCGAGAGTGGAAACTCTACCCCGAAGACGCGCAGCAGGTGCGGGCAGATAATTGGTCGGCCCGCCGCGGATCAACTTGCGCTGTGAGGAAATCCCACAATACCCATTGTCTCTGACACCAGGAGGCTGAGATGGAGCCGTTTGAGAACAACATGTTGTCCTCCTGCTAAGTCTCCTCTTCCCAGTTCCAGCAAAGGTAGGTCTGACTGTAAGTGAATATTTCCAGCCGCCACAACCGTCCCTTTAAACGGACGATTCAAACAGAATTTTGGCCACTCGGGGGCATCAGATCCAAAGCTGCAGCCATATATTGCTAAAATATTTTAGACTGACGGGCTACGTGGTGATTGAGTGGTTGGCACTGTTCACCTCAGAGCAAGAAGGCCTCCTGTTCGAACCCCGGTCAAACCAAGTGTTAAGTGTGTACACAGGTTTCGCCCAAAGTCCAAAAAGATGTTAAAATAACCCAGGGGGAATAGTGTGATGGACTGGAGACCAGTCTGGGGTGTTCACCCTATGTGTGCTGGAGACAGGATCTATCAGACTCCCTTCTTTTGGCTTTGTTTTTAGCCACTAAATGCCTCTCTGCGTTCACTTGCCAGTCACTTCATGCACTCATGTACCATGTGGTGCAGAATAGACTGCACATTTTGGCTCTTTCAGAGCCACTCTTTTCTTCACAACCAGCCAGTCATGTGAGACATTGGTGATCCGAAGACATCGATCACAGCTGCTCCGCTGGGATTATGATACTGCTGAATTTGCTTACACAGAATCAAGAGCTTAGCGCAGGCAAACCAATGAAATATTGATGAGAAGTGTCGATATTTGAAAGTTTACCATCACCATCAGTGCAGAAGTTGGCTTGAGTGACTTCTTTATTTACCATTGCACAAGTGCTAGTTACTGATAAGAGTTGTGCAATGAACAGCAACAAACTAAGAAAAAAGCCAAATTAAGTCAAATCAAAGCTAGAGTTGCAAGGAAAGTCTGTTTTTCTATTTTAAAGCTTGAAATTAGTTTGGAATTTTACGCAAGTACTGAAAGACACTGAAGCTGAATCCTCAACATCAAAAATGCGCCTTTAATGAAAGTAAGCTTCTGCATGGGGGAGTCTCTCATTCACAGCCAGCAGGTCTTCAAAATGTCTGCAGCTGTCTCCACGACTCCTCCAACATAAAGCACATATCTGAGCGCGATAAGGTGGCAAAGCAGAAAGCAGTAATTGGGTCAGTGGGGTAACCATGTTTTTACACCCGAGCAGAGCTACACCGCGCTTGATAAGGATGGGAATGTCCTCGGCACAGTCAAGGTCTGATCAATAGTCTTACAGACAGTCCCGCTCCTTGTGCGACTAAAACTGTTTTGAAAACACGACGTGGGAAATATTTCTGCCCTGCACAGCTCCCGCGCTCAAGAGAGGGGACAGGATTGAACCGCTCCCGACAGGCTGGTTCGAGGCCGATTACTTTTTTTTTCCCCCGTCGGGCTAAAACAAAACAGAATCTCAGTCGGTATTAAACATTAACTCTGCTTTCTCCTCGCAGACTTTAAGAAGTGTGGAGAAACGATCCTGGGCTGACAAATAATGAATAGGAGCGGAACAATATCCCAAACACAATGCCACGGTGCCCCAAATTCGGAGATTTACTGGCTTCCAATCAGGGCTCACTGTGTCTACAGCCTGGAGATTTGTGCTGTTTTTTGGGTCGATGATCAGGTGTTTGAGTCGAGACCGTGCACGTGCATACGCAGGTGCATTTGCAAATACACACCCTCGCACAAATACACACACACACACACACAGAAATGCAGATCTGAAGCTTTTTTAAAGACTTCATTATGTATCTGCTCATTGCCGCATTACTATGTCGGGGAATAAAAAAAAGAACTTTGCACTATTTTTGCCTTTAGCAGAAACGGATGAATAATTCAGTACTGAGCCAACAACAACAACAACAAAGGCCTTTTTATGAAAGAGACAAAACGCTTACAACTAATGTCTGGTGATGTTTGTAGGTCTTGTTACGTAAATGTTTGAGAATACGTTTTGCCTTTGAATGCGCGTCAGCGATCAAAGGCGGCACGTTTTGGAGCAAAATCTGTGCAATCGACGTGGTGCCAGAGACCATGTCGAGCAACTCACTTTCACACAGTTGTTGTTTTGAGTCTTGTTTGCATGTTGTCGTGGATTTTTCCATCTTCTCTGAATTTTCCTGTTTCCTCCCTTGGTCCAAAAACCCAGTGAAAGGCTTAAGACTGGTAGATGCGTTTAAAAGCTGTACTGTATAGTTTCACCCAATAAATCTGGTCTGAACCTCAACTGTGTTTGAAACTTCTCAAAAGTGAAGTTTAAAGGTGCGTTGCAGAGAGCTGTAGTTTAGGAACTGTATAAATAATTACTGCTGCTGTCTGTTGTTGCTGCCTCTGCCTGCAGGTCCGACCCTCGGCAAAGCATCTGTTTAATATGAAGGTTTAATGATCTAAAAGCCTTCTGCAGGTTCCTCCTTTTCCTGGAGCCTGTGTTCTGATGACAAACAGGTCTGCTTACTGTGCATTCCCAGGGTGTACCAGGCCCAGTGCACAACCTACCTACAAGCTATCTATGATGCTGCCCCGGGACAGAGATACAGTGCAGCAACACCTGCAGATAAACACAATGGTCTAGAAAGATGTCATCAAAAGGGTGATAGCAGTTATGCTGGAGTCAGATCAGTAAAATCATTCACACTGTGTTTTAATCATGTTTCTAATTTATCCAAGATGGTAAATCGTACATGTCTGACTGATTGGATCAACCTCCACTGTACAACCCTGGTCCATTAGTTTTGGATTCACATAGTAGAGAGAGTGCAGTAATCAAAAGAGGAGAATAATTTAGCCATGCACATAAGAATAATCTCTGTCATCCATCAGCTGCCAAGCGAAGCCTGGGTGCAGCATCAGGTTTGTCAGGTCTTGTCTTACGGGCGTACACAGACAAGACGATGATGTGACATCTCCCTAAGCAGCACCCATGTAACAAGTTTGTCAGGAATTCTTTCATCTGACTCCCGTTCACTGTCTCCGTCTCTTTCTGTCACTGCTCCGGCAGTGAAACATTAATGTGGATCTGTGTGACAACATGACATGAGCCGAGTCTCACACATCGGTAACGGTTATGGGTGAGTGTTCCTCCTTTTGTTCCCTGCAAAGTCTGAATTAGCCCTTTTCATCTCTACACGACAGCCGCACTCAGAGAAACGTTTGAGAGCGCGGCGTGGCGCCACTTCAGCTCTGCAGCTTTGTGAAAGATGGAGAGATAGAAACTTTACTGATCACTCTAGGAGGTTCCCTTCAGGAGATCCAACTGAAGTCATAAAAAGACTTTCAGAGAATAGACACAGAGGGAGTATTCTGATGCTTCAGTTAGCTAAAAAAAAAAAAACAACACAGTGAAAATATTATATGTTGAAGACTTCCTGTAATAACAGCTGTATGTATCTTAAGCTTCTCATTTGTCTTGTGTGGAAGAGAAACTTGTATAGCAGCTATAAAACAATAAATAACCATGCTAAAGTAAAAAGTACAATATCTGAGAGTTAGTGGAGCACAAGCAGCAGAATTGCATGAAGGGAAAGAGTCAGTAAAAGCACAAGTACCCAACACTGGTACAAATTCTTTACTGATGCGGTAATTGTACTATTTTAAAGTTGTTTAATTGTCAAGATCCCCTTTCTCCTCTACAGTAACTCACAACTTATTAATAACTTGTAATTGCCTCCTTAGTTGGATCCTGTTTCGTCTGTCTCTTTGCATCAGCACACAACTCGGAGTCAGGGCTGGATATAATATTTGGTGCGTTTTAATATTTAAAATGATTCATTGTTGCCATCCAGGCTGAGACTGACTCGACAGATTTTGATATAGCGACTGGGCCTGGTTAAATAAAGGTTCGAGTAATTTAAAGAGCACCATGTCATTCCTTTGTAAATTATGTCATGTCTATAAGATGGAAAATGTGGCAGCAACCATCTCGAGCATCTTATGTCACAGTTAGACCTGGGCTGGTGCTATGTTAACACCAAGCTAACAAAAAAGGCTACTAAGGAGAGTGTGGGCAACGCAAAGTGGGGAAAAAAAGGTTTCCCCTGGTTTGTCATGCTGCTGGAAGCATGAGCAGTTGGTACACGTATGGCATTGTATGTTTCTGAAGACATGCTAACACTTTCGACTGTAGAATCACCAGCACCGGCAACAACAAGCTAAGCTAACACTGTCCAATGCTATTCAGACTTGTTCATATTCAGGTGGGTCGCGGGGCCCTGCAAAGTCTATCTTCCATGACACTATTAAAAAAACAACAACCCTTATGACTCTTGTTCAATTCACTTAAAATGGTGGCAGTTCTGGATACTGTACCACTGAAAGCACTCAATGTCACAGTGGTTTGGCACCGTTAGCCAAAATGATATGTGTATCTGCTCCAATAACCTCCAAACTGTTAGCATTTTAATATATTTTAATAATATTTTTTAAAAAACATACTTCTTGATTTGAGGTACCATATGACCATACAATGTGAGGATCACGTGGTGAAAGGGCAACTGAGACAACTCAGAGGCAGTGCGGCCATCCAAGAATCAGCCGGTTTGTGGGTCAATCCCACAGTATCCCTGGGCCCCTGATGCTCTGTCATCAGATTGTGAATGTGTGAATGGTAAAAGCTATTGGCTATGCAGGTGGACCGTGTACAGTAGCCTCAATAGGGGGAGGAGGTTCCCTCAGGTAAATAGGGGTATATAATATATCTAGAGAGGAACTTTTCCAACACTGCCCCCAGCTCTGGTAGTTGTACTTGGTGAGTGTGGTGTGAAATTTACCCAGCAGCAGGTTGACCAGGACCTCCTGCCCAGCCAGAGTGTTGCTCCTGGTGAGACACACAATGGTTCCTATGATCCAGGTGATGCCATGACCTGTGAGGGCCAGCAGGTTCACCATGGAGCGGCAGCCCCCCCAGGGGGAGGACGTGTAGGCGCACACCCCCATGCGCTTGGACAGGCAGATATCAATGGCCAGCAGGGAGTTCATGGCTATCCCCTTGAAGGAAGGGTTGAGCTGCATGCAGTCCTCCTCTGGCATCCTGCAGGCCTCTCTCCGGTCCTTGCTCCCATTATCGCAGGGGTCTTCTCCTGGTTGGCTGTTCTGGTGTTTGACCGAACTCTGGCGTCTGGAGGAACCGCGACTATCCGAGGGCCCTGCACCAGCTCCAGACCCAGATCCACTGGAAGAACCAGCGCCGGAAGCTCCTCGACCTGGCTGAAGGTTCAGAGACATAAACTCGGGTCTGCTCAGGACGCTGTTCCTCTCCCTCGCCCTGGATCTGGCATTGTAAGTGGAGGGCATGGTCGGACAGGACCAGGATCTCCTCTCCTCCTCGGCTGCGTGTGGTGAAATGTCCCAGGATAAAAACCTCCCCTCTCTCCTCTCCGCTCCCCAACACCTCCCCCTGCAGTGGCCTTAATAGATATATTTAGACCCGTAGGAATGTGCGCTGGCCATGCTGTTTATACCGCAGGCAGGGAGGCTGTATTGAATGGCATTTTGCTCTGAAACCCGATCTACTGCGCGGAGATACAATAACAACAACGTGGTGCTGAGGAGAGAGAGTAAAAAAACAGGCGGGGGGATGGAGATGTTGTCATCTTACCATCTCACTGCGAAACACGACGGAGCGCCTCCAAAACTGTCCATCTTGCAGCGACGCAGACTGCTCGGAGTCAGATCGGTAGCATCAACAAAAGGAGGCGAGGGAGATGATGTGAGCGCAGCGACTGCGCTTCTTCCGGATCCTACGTAGTTTACGCAAAAGCGTCGATCCCAGATGTGCGCGGCGCAGCGCTGCGCTGCGGAGTTCTCCAAGGTGCTTAAAACGTCCAGACACACCGGGATGCCTCTGATCAGATCAGCTCAACTCCATACTCCAAGTCCAAACCCCCGGGGCCAAGTCCGAGGAGCGCACAAGAATGAAATAATAATAAAAACAAGGAAGTTGCTGGTGCTGTCATCTTTACTGAGGCACACGGAGTATGATATAGAAGGACGTAAACGACTGATAGATAGATAGATAGATAGATAGATAGATAGATAGATAGATAGATAGATAGATAGATAGATAGATAGATAGATAGATAGATAGAAGAGATGAGGGGAAGGAGGAGGAGGGCAGAAGAATAGAATAAGAAAACTCCATACTAAAAGTAAAATTCATGAACGACTTGCGAAACAGAGTGTTTGCAGGTCATTTTCTAAACGCTTCTCAGGGGAAACACTTCGACTCCATTTCCCATGATGCCCCGGGCCTGGAGCGGACGTGTCGTCACGGAGCCTCTTATAAAGCCGCCTCGCGGGCCGCTGACACAGACCAACGCGCAGCGCGTGAACCTGCCGCGGCAGCGATGGCACGAGCGCCCGGACGTGACAGCTGGAATATAGGCTGAAACGCACGGGCGGAGCGCGAGCGAGCGATGTGACGGCCCTCGCGAGACGCTCATTTTTTTTAATTCACGCTTTATTTTTTTTTTGGAATTTTATTTATTTTGTTTTTTTTTGTGATATCCAAATGCGAGCATGGATCCGGCAGTGGAATGGGCTCTGAAGTTGACCCGGCGGTGTCCTCTGGATGTTGCGGAGGGACTCGAACTCGCGTAGAGCTGCGCTCCGGCGGACACGCTACCTCTCATCGTGGGACGGTGAAATAATAATAATACAACAGCAACAACAACAACAACAACAATCTGCAGCTACAAGAGAGGAGGAAATAACGGGAGCCGGCGTGGAGGGGAAGGAGATAACGGAATTACCTCTCTGACCGAACAACTGTGCATCTACACCTGACTTTCAACCTGCTGGAGAATTAATTTCTAGGTATTATTATTTTTTGTGCATGTTTTTTTTATTTTTTTATTTTATTTTCGGTCGTCTTAAAAAAAAATAGACCGCAATCGCACCACACGAGCTGTTTAATCCGCACACCCGTCTAAATATCCCGTAATAAATAGTTAAGGGGCACTTTTGTGCATATGTAAAGTGGGGAATTTGGGGGTGGGTGGGTGTTGCGGTTTAAATGAAGTGCCACACACTGAGTGTGTCCCCGCACATGTAATGATTATGACTCTTGTCACCAGCTGGACATATAGAGCTTCAGCCATTCGGGATTATCTATTGAATCGCGCACACAAAAGAGAGCGCCGGGCCAGGGTGTAACAGTAGTAGTTTTGCGGTCATTATTAATTCACCTGCACGTTTCCAATGGACGCATGTCACCAGAGGTCCCTTGAAGGCATGAAAACGCAAGTGCACGGATAAAGAAACTCGTTGTTTCACCTGCACTTGCTTGCTGAAGCTGCTTTTCATGCACCGGAAAGAAAGCATGAGCTCTGCAAATGTCGAGACTTTCTAAGCCTTTCTCCTTTTCCTCCTCCTGCTTCTCTGAAAGTTGCATTGGATGGCTTTTTCCCCCCCTTTTTCTCTTTTTACGATGACAATCTTTTATAGAGAGACTCCTCTCAGCGTGGTAAGATATTGTCATAGGGGCATGATGTGGATCCAACTGAGGTGAATTTCTTGCTGTTTCCATGCGTCTTTCTCCTTCTCCAGACCTCAACTGGACGTTGTTGTGGATATTTTGGCTATTTGATGCAATGGGCTGCATCCAGAGTATCAGGTGTAAGCCCAAGAGTTTCCGAGACAGTATCATCATCCTGGAGGTGAACAGTTCCATCGACCCAAACCCCACCAGCATCGACGAGTCATCCAGTGTGGTCCTGCGCTACAGGACGCCACATTTCAGAGCCTGTGCCCGGGTCCTGGTGCCACCAATCGCCGGCAAAGAAACATGGACCATTGGGTGGATTCAAGCTTGCAACCACATGGAGTTCTTCAACACGTATGGAAACAAAGGGATGTGAGTATCATGGGCTGTCCGTCACTGTGCTGCCGGGGTTTGATAATCCTCTCTTTAAGCTGATGATGGGTTTGTATTGAGGGATGAATGAAAATGCGTTGTCTGCTTTGTCTGAAAAATGTCCAGAAATCAAAAGTATAGCATTTGCCATCACACAGAAATGAGTTTTTCGATATTTCTATTTAAATTTTGACTTGAATAATTAAGGGGGAGCTAGAATTAATGTTTTGTTGCATAACAAAGGTCTGTTCAAGGCCAAAGATGTCCTCACTCATAAATTTTGGATATTGACATGTAAGTTAAAAACGACCTACCATCTCCAAAATGCATCTATCAGCCTTCATTCATGTATGCAAGTTAAGGAACTGCAACGCAGCAGTTTGATGTAATTTCCAGTGAAATGTCAGTTTCCAAGAATGTGCCACTCCTACTTCTTTCTCAGTGTCTGATTCCTCTTCTGATTCTGGTCAGACAAATCGGGCTGGACGTGAACTTTAGCTGTATCAGTAACCACAAAATTTGTACAAAAGTTTGCAAAGTTGTGTGGCTCAGCAAAGGATGTGTGGTTCATGTGAGTGTCGGACAGTCTGCGTAAAGCCTAAAGAGGTATGGAAAGGCACCATATTTGTAAAAAAAAAAAAAGTTCCAACACTTACAAATAGGATTGTAAAAGCTTGTAAAAGTGCACCTGAGGCATTTCTAATTAGCACAATGTTCCACAGCAAGGAATAACAAGGACTGGCTCACCTTTAACTGACCACGGCTATACTGTATGTAGTTTGGTTCAAACAGCAAGTGAATCAATTGTATTGGTTTACGCTGTACTGATACCGGATGCAAATGGTCATGCAGTTTGTCCTTACACACCGTATATCTTACTCATATCCTCTCACCCTGACTACAACATGAACTCGCTCACACAAGACACTCGAGGAAGTGCTGTCACACAAAATAGAGAACTTGAGAATTTGGAGTTTCTCAAATTTCAGGCCAACAAATTTTACAAACTGGACTGTTTTCTCGTAGTAGCAAAAGAATATGAACCAGACCTCAGGAAATGTCCTTGAACTCCAGCATGTTAAGAACTCAGATTTGGTGACCAACATGATATGAAAATGCTGCTGTATGATCTGAAACAGCAGGAGGCTGCAGTTCCTGTTTTGATATTACAAAAAAATGCTAAAATTATTATGCTGAAACTGTTACACATATAGCAAATGTTTATTTTACGCATGGACGTCAGGATTCCGGGAGGCAGGCGATTTTATTTATAGAAGAGCAACGTGAATTGACTTGTCTGTGAGTGCACTTTAATATTCAATAAGTAGCTCCGCTATCTGGGCTCGTGGCTGCAGGCTACAAAGTATTTCAAAACCTGACAGATATGAGAGCAGGACACTGTGATGGAAAAATAATTGCTCTGACCTTTCGGATGCCTCCACTCGTCAATACGCAGCCATTCTGTACCGGCTGCTATAAACAGGACAAACGTGGGCAAGTTCGGCAATAAGAGAGAAAACGCTCATGAGTGCTTGTTGTCACGTCTCTCGCTCTGTCTGTGTCCCTTTCCATCAACCGTGAAGCTGTGTATGCGTGTGTGTGTTGGTGCAAATATTAGACAAGCAGCATTCATTTTATATCCTGTGGTGTCTCACGACAAGCTGACATGCACCCAGAATACACTTTATCTGTAGATATTGCAGCTGAGGATGTGTGAGTGCTGCATGTCTAAGATTAGAGGCACAGTCGCCTCCCCTGCACCTCCACCCCAGTATGGCCCTGCATATGCGTGTGTGTGTGTGTGTGTGTGTGTGTGTGTGTGTGCGTGTGTGTGTGTGAGAGAGAGAGGGAGAAAGAGAGACAGACAGCGAGAGAACATTCAATTACTCTCTAAAAGTTGATCAATGCTTTCTGTGAAGTCCATTACTGCTCACAGCAACAGCGTAGCGTGTCCACGCTGCCCCTCTGTATTGCAGCTGTTCTCGGCTTCACCCAGCTGGATTTTGTCAAACACGCTCAAAAAATGCCCAATTTTTGAAACACGTCCTGAGTAACAAGCAGAGCAGCTTCCCATTTGGAAGCCCAGAGTACTGCACTCAACCAGGCCTCGCCACAGAGGAATGAGCAGAAAGTCAATGTTTCTGCTCGGATTTGTCAAGGCGTGAAAAGTTCCTGAACCACCAGCTAGCTCGATGCGAACCTCGACGAACTCTTCATTTCCTGACGCCATTTTGATCAGAGAGCCCATACGGCAGCTTCACATAAAATATGCACTTCGAGGCAAAAATCAGATCAAATTAACGTATCTCTGAGTGATATGTCCAGCGCACAGAAATGAGCCATAAAAATCCAAATTGTCTCTGGTGAACACAGATAAAGAACACTGACAAAGAACAAGCTGGATCTGACCGACACGCATGTAACCGATACACACATTCAGTATATATACACACGACACTATATATAGGGGTGTTGGAATGCACCCACCCACCTTTGCGAAGGCAAATCCCCTCTACTCTTTTTTTTTTCTCTCACCCCTCTCTATCTCCATGGCTCACGCGCTCAAAAATGTGCCCGCGCAAGTAATCGTATTCTCATATCAAAGCCGAGTGGCGACCACGGCAGGGCCGCGTAGCCACGACTTTCATTCCGCCCTTAAGACGCAGCGAGTCGGCTCTCGCCGCTGAGATTCTCATACCAAGTAGTTTCTTTGATGGCAGCAGAGCTTCGGCCTGCCGTAATTGGTCGGAGCAGCCGGGGACGTTAATGAGGATGATTTGGCTTCGGAAGATGTGCTCCGGATTCGTTCGTCCCCCCCCCCCCCAGCCTGTTGTCTTCGTCTTGTAACGCCCGTTCGGTATGTGTGCACTGCTTTTAGACGCTCAAAGGCATACCAGTGCGTGTTGGTGCTTTTTCTGTCGCCCCGAAAATAAAGTTACTAATACAAGGAGCCCGGTAGGAGGGCAAACGCGTCTGGGTGCAGGATCTAAACAATAATAGCACCGATGGGTGACCGTCTATTAAAACGGGCGCAACACCTCAGTGAGATTTCCCGGCAGAGCGGCCCGTCAGACGGACGCGTGCAGGTGGTGAGGCCGAAACATGCTGTAATCGGCGAATTAATTGAATTGGCGCCCGACTCTTTTTAGTTCCACTCCAAGAAATTTGATTCACTCGCTACCATCTGTGAGAATCTCTCGGCCGTCTTTAATTAACAGAGTTTTTACATGCGAGCCATGCGTCCCCGAGTCGTAAAGGCTGTCCGTTATTAATTAACCATCCATCGGCCTCAAGTACCTGTACTCTTTATCGGTACTGATCTCCGACTCCTTCTTACATTCACTGCCTGTTGTAGTCAACCGTCAGGGCTCGCTCGCCTGTACCCGTTTATCAAAGAAGCGTAGGGATGGGTGCAAATCCGGTTACAAAAATCGCTCAGAAAAAGTGGAGCACACCTTAAGTATACATAGGACGAAGGCAGCGAATACACCCTGAACCAGAATATGAAATACTTCATCGATCCCTGGGGGAAAATAGCGTTAGGATTACCCCAGGTTGTGAATTGCAGTACTTGAGTGCCAACAATGTCTTTTATTTTCATCTTCTTTTTAGTGAAAAACAACACCTCTGCGTTTTCTGGCACAAACACGCGTAGACGATTTGATTGTGGCATAGCAGGTGGCAAAGGCACAAACAGGAAAAGAGACACGTCTCTGCAACGATTTACACACTCACGATGAAAGGTTCCTCAGCGGGCTGCTGCCTCATCACCTGTGTGAAGTCTACGCTTGTGTGTTTTTTTTTTTTGTCGTCCTCCTCCTCCCAGACTTCTACGGTCTGCTGTTGCTTCAGACGCTCATTGCAACATGCCACATCCGCCCAGCGGCTTCATGCACAGGCTGGGATCCCAGCTTGCCTGAAAGTCTCCCACCGAGAATAAGAGGCGACTCATTGTACGAAATCCCAAAGTCGTCCGAGGTCATGGCAAAATGGAAAATTGCTACAAATTGTTTTTTTTTTTCAGAGGCACCAGTTGAGAGGATTACGCGGCATTGCAAAATAGAAATGTACATATCCACACACATGCACTCTCTCTCGCACACACACATACACACACACACACACACACGTGCCAGGCTATTATCATGGCAGACATGCTAATCTCACCCCCTGGGTGAGTACAGAAATCACAATTTGAGGCCGGGCCAAGCAAGGCAGTAAGTCATGTGGCATGTGATCACAATGTTATCTCCTCTGTCCCGTTGATCCTCGGCTTCAGGGAATGAGAAGTAATCTGTTCCCCGCCGCGGGCAGATAATCGATAGGACGGAGCTGAGGCACCAGATCACTTAAGTGGGGCTGTTGTCGCCCGACGCGTGCGTCTCACTGTACTTTATCGTTCTTTTGTGTTTTTCCTCAACGGTCACTAAATCGCAGCTGCGAGGCTCTTCATCTCTCTCATGTAGTGTTGGACATATGAAGACAGATGCTTGTCACACTGTTGAGATGGCAGTACATGTATTTTTGGATTGGCTTTGGCTCTCTATGTACTATTCATTTTATTTACTGCAATTTGGGGTTTTTTTTGTTCGTTTATAGTTTTTAGCCAGTAACGGACATGATGGCTTTTTTCATCTGAGTTGACTCTCAAAGCTCCTTGGGAGCCTCACTGTACTTGTGCCATTTCCTGTGCCGTTAAATAATCTCAGGTCTAGTCACTTTCACTTTCGTCTCAAAAGGAAGTGGTGTGAACAGAATTGTTTGTATGTTGTGTTTGATAACAAGGGCCTGAACAAACTGCTGTTATTATTCATTCATTCATTTTCTTGACCTGGTTTGTACCCATACAGGGTCATGAGGGTCTGCTGGAGCCTATTCCAGTGCACACAGGGGAATACACACTTAAGTGCAATTTAGAGTATGGGGAAAACTGAGGATGGCTTTGACCCATGTCCTTCTTGAGGACTCTCGAGTGCCTCTCCAACAGCTGCCTAATGTCTGTTTCTCCTCTGCTGACTTTGCTGTTCTCCCCCAGGTCAAGTTGGGAGCTCCCCGACCTCCGCGAGGGCAAGATCCAGGCCATCAGCGACTCGGACGGCGTGAACTACCCCTGGTACGGCAACACCACGGAGACCTGCACCGTGGTGGGCCCCACCAAGAAGGACAGCAAGTTCACCGTTAGCATGAATGACAATTTCTACCCCAGCGTGACCTGGGGCGTGCCCGTCAGCGACAGCAACGTGCCTCAGCTCAGCAGCATCCACCGCGACCAGAGCTTCACCACCTGGCTGGTGGCCATCAACCAGGCCACCTCAGAGACCCTGGTCCTGCAGACCATCCGCTGGAGGATGCGGCTCCACATCCGGGTGGACCCGGAGAAGCCTCTGGGCGGCCGGGCTGTCCTCAAGGAGCCCCTGGTCCAGGAGCAGCCCCAGATCCTGGGCAAGAACGAGCCCATCCCCTCCAACGCCATGGTCAAGCCCAACGCCAACGACGCCCAGGTGCTGATGTGGCGGCCAAAGAGCGGAGACGCCGTGGTGGTCATCCCACCCAAATACTGACCCGCAGCTCAGACCGGCCTCAGACACCTTAACACTCATTCTTCCTTTCTCTTCCACCAGCCGTCTACTGCTTTAAGCCTTCCCCCTCTTTTTTGCCTCTTTATTCTTCTGTCATATGATTTTTTTTTTCAAAAAAGAAAAAAAAAAGACTGACAGAGAGGAGGAAAAACAGGCAGAGGTCGAATTGATACCAGCTCTGAGGGAAAGAAAAAGTATAGATAAATATAGACCAGCTGTTGCTTTGAGGTTGGGGGGGCTTGAACACACTTTTAAAACTGGAGCGAACAAACTGAAACCATTCTACCTTCAAACTGGGTCGGGTCGCACTGTGTTTTAACAAAGTCATTGCAAAAATGAAAAAAATTGAGGATTTATTTGTTTGTTTTTTTTTATTTTATATTTTGGCTGTCCGGGCCAAACGATATGGAGTTTGTAAGAGTGCGTGTGTGTGTGTGAATTCAAGTATTTTACATGGCCATGTCTGTGCATATGCTACGCACATGGATATGCATATATAAATATATTAATATATAGATATATATGCAGTATATATACAGTATATATATATATGTTTGAATACCGGTTGTGTTTTTATTTATGGGCTGAAAGAGTGCATTGAGTTTTGTTTGTCACGTGATGAATTGCATTGAGTGACATGCTAGGTTTTAGTACTTTTTTAAACGACATGCGAGACATTCAATCCATGCTGCCTTAAGTTTACATCGCTTTCCACTGCAAAACTTTTTCGCCTTAAACCAAGTGCAATGCAGTATTTTGCTCATTCGTCCCCGACTCTTCCGGACCGTTGGTGCTGTGGCGCGTGTGGGGTTTAGCACGGGGACAACGCTTCGTTTTTTTTTTTTTGTTTGTTTCTTTTTAAGTCCGGTCGCATTTACCTGACGAAACGTATTGTCTCACGAGCGCAACCAGCACGCAGTTATGCAACCGAGCCCACCCGTTGTGTTTTCAAGTGCATTATGCAACAGTAGAGATCCGAGCGCTGTGAACAAACACGACAACGGACAAAGCCAACACTCGTCAACAGCTCTCGACACAATACCGTGCAATAACAACCCGAGCAAAAAGGTACTCGGAGGCGCTACGCGGTTGAGCTCTCTTTTTTTGCCGTTTCGTAGCAATTTTTCCTTTCTCCGTATCACTCCATCTCAGGGCCCCCCTCCTCGGTCACTTCTGCTCCCCATCTCTGTCTTCCATCCCGTCCGGCCTCCGCTGAAACTGTTTGCGCTGCTGACACCGGAGAAATCAATACTCTGACTAATCAACAGTCGCACGCGGAAATAACTCGCAATAACCGCAGAATAAACACAGCGGGGCGTCTGCTTTTCCATCCATATTGCACTTCGAATTATCTAAACCAACAACCATCCAAGCCGTGGCCATCCCTCCCCTCCCAAACTGTGCTTTTTCTGCCTCGTCCACAACCATCATGTAATCTTCATCCACACTAGTCTTCTTCCTCCTCCC
Organism: Karalla daura; assembly: GCA_029224185.1. NCBI lineage: Eukaryota > Metazoa > Chordata > Actinopteri > Chaetodontiformes > Leiognathidae > Karalla > Karalla daura. The sequence continues at coordinate 9,057,800 of CM055201.1, forward strand.
CCTCATGCTGCCCTCCCGTCTTCTTTCTCTCTCTCTCTCTCTCTCTGTGTTGTCGGGGCTGAAAAGCGGAGCAGGAGGCATTCAAGTTTGATCCTGACTGCTCGGTTGGCATATAGATGACCCACTTCCCCGCTTTGCCAGTTGTAGCTCTCACTGCGGGAAAATGCGGTGGCTCGTCTCCAGTCAGTCCACCGCCAGCAAGTGTACGACACATAAAACAAGGGGCTCTGGTCAGCGAAATACCAACGTTAGACGAGGCGATGCTCATTCACCTTTCAGCCTCCCGAGAAGGGCTTTCAGATGCAAACTGAAGACACACAAGCAGAGAGCGGGGCTGAATCTGAGCACCCCCGGGGCTCTAGCTCCCCGTCCGAGGAGGCCCAAATACAAATAAGAGGTTGTTTCTCCGACTGAGACCTGGAGGGGCTCCGTCAATAGCAGGGTTACACTTTAAGATTTACAAACAGCTTGAAATCCACTGTGTTCGCCCGCTGAGTCCTAGAGAGAGCCTAGAGCTCCAACAAAAGAAGTGACTCGTGTTCACGTCTGATCTGCTGATTTATTTCACTGTGATCTGTAAGCTGTGGCATTCAATCATGGAACCTGCTTCAGGCCCACACTTTTTAATTATTTATTGTTTTATTCTTGATGAAATCTTCTGTGTGTGCTGCCATTTGAAATTTTAGTAATCTGACTGCTGTTTATTACCAAGACTGAAGATTGAAATTTTGGGAACCAAATGTATGCACTTTTATTTTGCCAAAGACATAGATGGGGAAACCTGATAGCATGTTCATATCCTTACGCTAAAAATAAGATAACCCTGGACTGGATGAAGAGCGTGACTCTGTCTCTGTTAAACTTCCAAGTTCTAAAAATGACAAATTTTGAGCCTAAATGCGAAGCATAAATTTATGGACATGATATCATTACTCTCATCTGACTCTCGGCAAGAGAGCGTTTCCCAAAATGCCCGAGGTGCTGACGTGGTGGCTCGGCCTGGTTGGTTGGCAGGGCCTCGGTGGTGTGAGGGTTGGGGGAAGGAGGCGAGTATAGTCAAAAAGGCGATCGGGGGCCCCGCTGTCATAATTAGATCTGCGGTGGCACACTTTGATGCCCTAGATGGACTGAACTGTGCCGAGTCGTGCTGTGCAACGCAGAGGCGAGCCGGAGTCACGGCTGAGGTCAGATAGCAAAGGTCGCAGTCAAAAAGAAAATGCTCGACCCTGACCTTTCAGACTCCTCGATTGGAGTTTGTGGGAACCGTGTGGGAGCGAAAACGGAGGTGACAACAACCAGAGTCCGTTCAGACATTATAGCCAGCTCAAAAATAACTTTGGCATTTGCACAAGCTGGTACGTCAACCGCAAGTTGTTTCAATTTTGTGGTTTGTTTGTGAAGAAGAAGCTCGGCCGGCTCCTCTTATAAACTCCCCGACCTTTGACCCTGACTGTCACAGGAGGCCCTGCCTTTAACATCTCACCGTGACCCGCGGACAGTACCGCTCACGCTACTGTGATTAAACAGGGCGGCACCCGCAATACACACACACACGTGCGTGTGTGTGTGTTTGCGTGTGAGCATGTGTGTTAAATCCCATTTGAGGGATTATGCAGGATGAGGAGTTTCACTGGTGTGCTTCTGCTGTTGAGTCATGATTCCCTCTCTCTTTCTCTCTCACACACACAGCAGGGAAGGTAATGTCCTTGTCATAAAACAGGGACAGAGCTTACCCTCACTCTCTCTCTCTCTCTCTCTCTCTCTCTGCCACACACACACACACACACACACAAACACACTCGCCCCCTGAGGGGGAAGGTGCAGGCCTGGTGTGGTATCTGATTGTCGCAGCAGTGTCACATTGGCAGTGTGGACTCATTTATCAGAGCGGCACGTGGACCGTCCGACCACACGCACATGCTAACAAAGCCATAAGCACCAACACAGCTGTTTACTAAAACACGGGGAGGTGCCGCTGCCGTTGTTTTTCTGTCCGGCGGAGGGACTCGGGCCGCCGACCGTCCGCAGCGTTTCACGTCACAGTGTGGGGAAAGGGCAACCAGCTGTCCTCGCCCTCAGAATTCACGCATCCTACTCGGTACGTCCGCGCGACACCTCGTCAATGCTTCACGCGCTTCATGAACTTAAGCCACAGAAAAACACAACCACAGGTCGTGCCGCTGTACGGTGGGCGAAAGGTGCCAAAATTGGACAAAGCCAAAACCATGCAGTCGGACGCCGTGAGTTGACTCATGAACTCGAAACCCCTCGTGGTACCTCCCAACAGGCCTCATTTCGATTGACGTTTCTTTTGATCACCGAACCCATTTAGGGTATTGACATGTCCAGAGGAGTGTCGTGAATGCACATTGCAGCCATGTCGTGGGGGGACTTTTTGTTGTTGTTGTTGTTGTTGATGTGTTTCCTGCTTGTTGCCAAGTCAAAGAGAGCCTCCTCTCCGAAACCCACGCCATTTAAGTTCTTCTGAGGGCTGCTACCTTCCCTTCAGACCTTTATGTCGTTACCCCATCAGTGGATCTACTCCCCTTTATTTAAACCAGATAAAGCCCCCCACCCCCACCCGGACCACCTGCCTTCATGACCTCGCTTTGACTTTTGGTTTGAATCCCATTAAAAAGGAGACGTCGGAGTTTCAACTCAAAACGTGAAATAGTGGTACTTGTTGTTTAAACACAACCCTAAATGTAGCAAAAATAATAATAATATGAGCAACAATGTTGATTTGCTTTTTGTTTATTTTTGTTTTTTTTTGTGGTTTGTTTTCTGGAAAGACTGAAATAGTAATAACACAGTTGTGTGCTCTTTTGTTCAGCTTTGACTTTTCCACCAATACTTGAAAATGGGTCAGTCCTGGCAAATATTTAAAAACTGTGAAAATGCACAACCTGGGGGGGCGGGGAACAACCCCTGGGAGAAAAAAAATGAACAAACGTCTTTTTTCATTAATAAATAAAACCTATAAACATTACCTGACGTCTCTCTCTGGTGCGTTTTCATTATTTTGTTTTCTCATCTATGTTGTGAAAATACACGTTTTCGGGTTTCTCTCAGAGATTTTGTATATATGCATCTTCACAAACATGAGTCAGACAATCTGCTGAGCTTATTACTCAGACTGAGAGCAACAGTGACGTACGGTATCACTTCCTGCCAGGAACGACCTGCATTTCTGTGCTCGGTGACTAACGTGCGTCACTTCGAGGGGGTTTTCCGCTCCAAACATGTCGCGATGTGCAAAGAGACGGGCTCTGAGCACAGGGACAAAGATGCACAGTCTGAAGTGCTGAAGTGAAAAGAAAAATCAGAGAGAGAGCCCGCACGCACAGGGACAAACCCCCGAGGCCGCGCACATACATGGCTGAGCACATGATGTCCTGTGCGCCTCCACCAGCCAACAGATTTCTATAGCATCGCAGAGCGCGTCACGGCTCTATCTAGGTCTCCCTGCGCCGTTGACGGAGATTAAAAGCAAAGATGTGGAAAGTGAAAGGACGGGGTGGAGCGAGCTCAAATTAAGACTGGGTGAATAGAAGAGGAGCCGCCGCAGCCTCCAGCCCGGTGCAGATGTTTCAAGTCTGGTCTCCATGATCGCTCGATCTGACGCGACTTAACGCGCTCTTGACCGGCGTTATCGGTGAAATGTGTCGCTGCTTGCGCAGAACTTTCCGGCCTTCCGTATCTTCTCTGCAGCATCTAATCTATGGAAGCATCGCACTAATATTTTAATTAAAAGTAGATGGGTCTTTTTTAATTTACCCCAAAAATCGCTGGCCGCTGCAGTTCACAGCTTAAGTTACTCAGGCAAGATTAAAATGTGCTTTGACGGGTTTTAAACTCTGCATCTTCACCATGATGGTGGAGGTCCGTCTCGTATCTCCAACCTCATCTTTTCACCTGTTCTACCTTTTAAAAGGGAAGAATGAACAGCTGTCTTTATATGTTCCATCTCTGAAAGATATGGGGAAAAAAATGGATTTGACCTACAAACCCGAACACGATTGGCTCAAATCAAGCTACATTTTTTAATCTGAACATCCATCCATTATCTAACCCGCTTTGTACATTGATGCTGTAGCAGGGCTCTATGAGACAAGGGCACAGAACTCACAGGGCACACATCATTCACTCTCACACCTAGGTGCAATGCAGAGGCTCCAGTCAGTGTAAACATGCATGTTTTTGGACTGTGGGAGGAAAACGGAGTGGATGGCATTACTTCATCCCAATGACCCCTTCAGGGTTTCTCAAAGGATTGACAAATGCTCCACTGACCTCACAGTTTTGAGTTCATCCCCCGGTTTATGACATTACCACATGAAGCGCGTAGGTCGGGGACTTTGAATGAATCCCTCGCATATGTCACGTGCAGGCTATGGATCTTTTCACCCCTGGGGTCAGGCTCAGAGTGGAGCTGCAGAGATGAAGGACGCCGACTGCGCTGGGATTCATCCTCCGCAATGCGAGCTGCGGAAACTCCAGACCGAGGGGGGCTGACGAGGCAAAGCCATGTTATTCCTGTACGAAAGGATTTATTAAAGTGAATGTGATGTAAAGTTACGACACAAAGCGCCACGTGTACGTGCGGCTTCAGCTGGGCTGGGTCCCCGCAGCCTCTCGCTGGCCTGCTCACATTCCTCGGCTGCACGTTCACGGCTATATTTACTTGGCTCAGCGTCTGCGAGCGTGTCGCGGCGTCTCCCTGCGTCCGTCCACCTGTCTCTATTTGTAAGGTCCAATAATCACCACACTGCTGCATCTCCAGCGCCAGACGTTTCTATTAATACTCGGGCCGGACAGCTCCCCGTCATTCTTTTTCATCTCGGGGATAATGTGGGGCTTACGAGCCGCCGGGCCACAGAGATCTGCTGGTCTATTTTGGACCGAGACCGCTTCCATCTTTGCCAGGACAGATCTCCATATAACTTTGTTGTTAAGAACGGGAATTAGGTCCCAATTTGTGTCACTATTTGCAGAGGCCAGGCAGAGGCTGCATGGGGCGCCAGGCCAGTGTGGGTCCTGGTATCTAGGGACTATATTTAAAGTTGTTTATACTGATATTGTTGAGGATAATAGTGTTGTAAACATTAAAGGGGAGCGAGAACAAGGAAAATAATTCCCAGTCGAAGTCCTCATTCACATGTAAACTTTGGACTGACCATTTCTGGTCATCTTTTTACACTTTCTACACTTTTTTTTAGTTGGTTTTGGAACAAAAAGAGATGATCTTGTTCTGTTTCTTTCATTTCTTCACTTCCTCACACTGGCTCCTTGCATATTTTAGAACTAATTTTGAGATTTTATGGATTTCTTTTAAAGCTCTTCGCAGCCTTTTGCCTGATTATATTTCTGACCTTATTGTACCCTACATGCAGACACGTACCTTGGGATCCTCGGGGAGAGGTCTTTTATCTGTTCCTCAGACTCAATTAATAACCAAAGGAGACAGAGCGTATGCTGTCAGGGCCTCCGGGCTCAGGAGGGATCTGCCTGAGCAGATCAGGTCAGCCGACTCGATGGCATTTTTTTCCTTTTTTTTTTTCTTACGCCCCCGCTTAAAATTCACTTTCAACTGAGAGCCATTTCTCACTGAAACGAAAAGAAAATGCAATTTATAATTCAAATGTTCTTTTATTGATTTTGCTCTGTCATATAGCTGGATGCTATACTTTACTGCTATACTTTGCCTGATCCATAGGTTTCATCTGTTGCCCTTTAACATTTGCTTTGGTAAAATTCTCCTTCTCTACTTAATTTGAGAATTATGGCGACGAATGCTTGTCGTAGGGGCCCAAATAGTGCCACCACTGATTAACTCAGGTAAGTCGGGTAATAACAATATTAATGGTGACCTAGAAAGGTAGAATAACATATTTATCCATGCTCTCTTGTGCTATCATAGTAGCTAGGAAGGTTTCATCGGGACCAGGGTTCGACCCTTAGTTCCATTTCAGCATCTCTAACGTATTTACGAATGAGAGCATGATGTTTTGGGTCTTTTTTTTGGGCTCTTTGTCTCCTCAACAGAATGAAGGTAAAAGTGTTTCTTTTAGTCTCTTTACACCAGATGTACAACGGCAGCCTGTGCTCGATTGGCTCCCCCACCTCGGGATCTTTCGCACAATTAGAAGCTGGAGTCAAACTCTCGCTCTTCCTCTGACCCCGGCCCGCTTTTGTCAGTGTTCCTTTCATTTCTGTGAATATTAATACCTTCAAGCGCATGAATAAAACATTAGACTTCGCCCTCCTCTCATTTCGAAGTCCCTGTAATTCCCACAGTTGTTCCACGTTAAGGAGCTCACAGAAGGTTTGGGGAGAAGCCGGAGGGACGTGTCCAGGTGTAGAAACAGCAGAAAAATGATCCTCAACGTGGTCCCTGTATATGGTCCATAATCACTCAGTAATGTTTTGATGAGTGTCGAAAGCCTCGAAACGTCTCAGAGTGATACGCAGTTGTACGAGCAATGTGTGAAACACGCCGTTTCTCCGCCAAGAGATTCCTAGGAATTCCAGGCATTCTGCCTACAAGCTAATATAACTGTTATCAATGAATTTTGGGGTTTTCCAAGTTTGTTCAAATATTTTGATGAAAAACCGACGTTTTGGATTTTCATTTCGCAAAAATGCAATTCTCTATTTATTTCATTACTTTCCAAAACAAAAACAATCTGTTCTGCAGCTGTAAGTATTCAAAAGTTAACAATGAACTGAGTTAGGTCAAAGCCACCCCAGTGAAAAATTTCCACAGCCTTGAAATGCAAAAGGTTCTAATAAAAGGCAAAAACAAAAATCTGCTTTGAATCAAGTAAAAAAAGAGTAAAACTCAAATGTGTCTGATTTATGCTGATTGTTTTTTTCACTACCCAGTGATGCATTTTATTTTTTTTAAGCATTTAAATATTGTTTGCATTAGGTTGATGTAGAAGGCAACAAATTATTTTGCTCAAATACATAAGGAAACGGGAGGTTTTCTTGGAGAACTCCAGTTTTTTCCCACAGACCAAAAGCATGCATGTTCATGCTGAGTGGAGACTCTAATCAGTCCCTAGGTGTGAGTGAGAAAATGAATCACATATGTGTGCACTGTGCAATCTACAAACCAAGTCATATAAAGGGGTGGGAGTTACCAAAAAAAAAAAAACCCAAGATGACACACTATCTGTGGTTTTAATGGGGAGGCATTCATTTTCCAGGCTATTTCATAACGAGCCAGACTAACAGTGTCCACACTGCGAGTAATTCTCCGTTATCTGCTGACGGAGCTAAAGCCGAGCAGCGGTGACAACAGATTGGATGTGGACTCTGCGGTTATCCACAATCAAACATGTTTGGATGTAATTAACATGAAAGCTTAGCGAGGACATGGGCCACGATGCCACTGTTCATCCTCTCCGACCAATCGGGAGGGGAGAGCGGCCGGCCACCTCTGACCCCTTCGGGTTGAACATGCTATTAAAACAAAAGCACATGGACGCTCACGTTACGCACACACACACACACACACACAAACACACAAACACAAACAAGCTCTGGGCTCCTGAGTAGAACCGGCTGAATCATCCCTCTGTGCCTCATTAGCCGACCTTTAGTTCATATTTCTGATCAAACAAACAGGATTTTTTTTGGGGAGGGGGATAATTTCAGGGGGGGTGGATGAGAATTTGGGTAATTTACAGTTTACACAAGAAAACGTTTGGCAGCGCACCCCGTCTGCTGACGCCCACGGTGTTTAATATGCATGCAGGTGCTTACTCAGTGGTACGAGGAGAAAGACCCTGATTGAGCAGATGCGACCAAACTCGTTCAGTGAAACCTGAAATTAGGGACGGGTGTATCGGACGACCCTGAGCTCAAGCTCGCACTGGACACCAGCCCCATAGGGAACCAGGAATGCTCACCCAGGTGGGGAATTCAGAGTGGGTGCCGTGACGCCGGCTGAGGCCGTGCTCTTTATGTCGGGACAGAAAAACAGCTTCTTTCTTTTTTCTCCTTAAGGAGGGGAGAGCCGGAGCGAGGTGATGACCTCAGGTGCACTTTGACACTGACGAAGGAAGACTTTGCACATCACTGGCGCGAGCAGCTCGTTAGAGCGATGAGGCACTTGCCGCGGTGACAGAGCAGACTGAGAAACGAGACCGCAAGGACAGCGGACGAGTCCCGATTCACGCTAAATTCGGACAGTTTTGCTAGAGTCTGTGTCTAAACGTACAGTGAAGTGCTTATGCTGCATATCTGGCTCCAACAAGACACCTCTGCACTGTATTCTGTCCTAAAACCAGCCTGAAGTTGCCTCACAGCCGAGGCAAGTTGTCCTCGTCCTCAATTTTGCAGTTTTGAAACTGCACTCAAAACCCCATTAAACTTTGTTTTATTGCCATTATTCTGTATTTTTATTCTTTAATTAGCGATGCCGTGCTATCAATTTTCTCTTTCGTGACAAAATTCGGGCGACGGGGCGAGGTGAAACTACCGACAGATTGCATCTTTCTTCACGTTTTTTAATCACTCTCAGATTTCCCACGAGGAAATCTTCAAGTTCCAACTCCAGCCCTGAGACAGAAACAAGTGCGAGTGGACAGCCCTGCTGTTTATTGCGGGTCTTTAATGCCTTTTTATGCTCTCAGTGGCCATAACCGTGGGACATTATGTGCAATACTCAAGCTGCGCTGTTTGTTCAACACCGTTTATAACGCCGCACATTATTACGTGCAATATTTACACTGCACGCCGACTCTCCTCAGGCTGCTTTCACTATTGATCATCACTGTTACACATCATGCCTTGAGCTGCATTCAGCACAGTTTGGATGCATACACATGCAATGTTTGCATACATCCGCAGTATGTAAAGTGCTTTTAAGGTGTCCCGCGGCACCTCCCATTGAGTGGTTTTTACAATATCACAGCTTTCTGGATTCAGATTCTGTATGCAAAGTGTTTGTTGTCAAATACTTTGGGACTGCGTATTTTGAATAGAAAGCATCTTCACTGTTATATTGTGTGCATATTCTAGGGTGTGATGTCAAAATGGGAGGTTGCACACATGAAAACCGGAGTTAACCGGTTCACAAGAAAGGGAGGCGACCTCAGCTTTCAGATACAGAGGATGTTTCTATAACCTCTCATCTGCGCGCCCTCAAATCTGTGACAATGCCTGACATCCACGATCAGGTCTATCAGATTAGACTTTAAGCCCAACTTCTCTGTAATCCATTCAACATGCAAAGCCAGTATTGGAATTTCACCTGCCTGTGCTTCGCCACATGCTGATAAACCCCCCCCCCCCCCAAAAAACGGAGCGTAGACACAAAAGCTTTCCTGGCAGAGCCGAGGGGAGTGTGTGCGTGTGTGTGTGTGTGTGTGTGCATACCTGAGAGGACTAAATAGTTTGAAATTAAAACTTTTAGTCTAAAGCTCCTTTGAAGTATCGGGATAAGTAATGACACTGAACTGCGTAATCCCCGAGAGTGAGTTAAAGACGGAGAGGAAGAGGAGGAGGGCAGGTAATTAAAGGTCGGGGACGGAGTCAGCGGCGTCGTGGCTCAGGTGGTATTCATCAGCTGTGCTCATGTTCGGCGCGTGTGACGCTCCGGGGCGCAAAGCTGTGCTAAGTGTTTACGCCTGAACACAACCGTTTGAGGCGATTATGTTTTCTTACATCTTGTGGATTAACAGCGGCAGCGTGTGTGTGCAGCGACGGCAGCAAGAGGCGATAAATAATGAAAAGATGTTGAAATCCATCCAGCAGAGAGACGTCAACGTGTAGATGGCATCCAGTCACAACTTAAAGCCCGTCTAATCTGGTAAAACTCCGCCTTGAAACGTCTTGAAGTTGCCAGACAAGTTTCACGTCCAGATCATATTGACCGACAGTAGATAAAGCGCGGATAAATAACCGTTTGGCCTGATCCGTTAAGTTTAAATGGATCCATAATATCAGATTGTCTAGTTTGCCATGGTGCCTGAGTGGCCCCTGTTACTACCTGGGGGAGGTCCGACAAATACAACCGCTTAGTTTGCCATTACAGAGTATTACTGAGTACTCTAGGTGCTGTTTTCACAATATTAAAAATGTGTAAAAAAATTGGAAAAATCAGCTCGCTCCTCATATACCCAACTCATACATTTTTTATTCCAGCCTGATGTAATCAAAAGTAGCCCAATCCAGTTGCCGAGCTCTGTTGTTTTAGCGAGGTCATGTGATCACTCGGGCAAGGCAGCCAAGCGGAGTAAAAACCTCAAGCGCGGTTGCCAGAGAAGCATGAAAGGGCGCCACATACGTGCGCAGAGTGCCTGAAAAACGGGTTGGTAAAACGGCATGTCTGATGAAAGCAGAGCAACCTCCACGTGCAAAGCTGGGAGCAGAGGCGGCCGTGCCAGTGGCCTCCAAAGAGACGGAGGTCTTGGAGACCGCCTCCCGCGGAGAGCAGAGAGTAGCGCCACGGGTCTCCCTCGTCTGTTAGTGGATTATCGGATTTGGATTATCTGCGCCGACAAAATTACCCATTAGGGAAAATTGTAGCATGCCCTCTCCCAGAGGAACTGCTGCTGTGGCCAAACGCTCTCCCTCTCTCCCTCCCTCCCTCCCTGCCACACACACACACACACACACACGCACACGCACACACACAGCGGTGTGACCTCATCCGCCTGCCCGGCTGGCACGTAACGCGCAGCTCCAGCCGGAGACAACCGAGTAGTGACAAATGCTCCGCAGACGAGGCCCGAAGACCCGGGAGCTGCCCAGGCGTTGTGGAGCGCAGCGGCACATGCAGAAGTGATGAATGTGTCAGCAAAAAGGAGGCTGGACGCAGTCGAGAGCGGCTAATCATCGCTCACTTTGGATGGTGGAGGGGGTGGGTGGGGGTTGGGGGGGGGGGGCGTGTGGAGGAGGGGTGAGGAGTGGTTCGTCTATTTTTATCCAGATTCCATGCAGACAGCTGTCATCTTCCGGAGTGCTGGTGAGGCTTTCCATCACCAGGAAGTCCCAAACGAGTTATGGGAAATTGCCGGCGGTCGCCATTTTGGATTTGTCTTATTGATGGGGATATTAAAAAAAAAAAAAAAAAGAGAAAAAAGCCGAGAATAAAACCGCGGCCAAGCTTTAATGCTTCCACAGACAGAGGCCAGTTGTGGTGTGGGTGCTGGCAATCTCATAAGCTCATCCGCTTTAGCTGAAAGCATTACAGACTCTGGGCTCTGTAACTGCCCGTGTGCTACGCTAATCCCCCAGTGCGTCCGCTTCTTTACCTGAGACATCAAACAGACCCCATCACACATCACCTTCATCATCATCACCGCCCCCAGGGACGCAAACGCAAATCAAATCAGAGAAGATCCCGGTTCTTTAAAAACACTGAACATAGCAGATTCGAAGCCTCCGGTCTGCAAGCTAACGTCGACTATTTGAGGAATGCGGACGGGACCGTTCCAGCAGGTGGGAGTCCAGGGTCACATTTTATGACCCTGACATTCCCGTGCCACTTCACAGGGACCAGGACCTCTGCCATGCGCCTGGTGACAGACGGGTGGAGATAAGGGCTGGACAGAGTGACACTGACATGCCCCACACATAGAAACACACACACACACACGGCCAAGAAAGTGCGTGTGTAGATGGTGCCGTAGATTTCCCCCCACATCAGCACTCTCCCACAGCCCAGTTTAGCTCCGAGTCAATGGATTCTCTGCAGGAGATGGAGGAGGGAGCAGCATATCAAGAGGGATTTAGCATTAATTAGTGAGGCATCCAAACACGGCCCGCGGCCCACTGCCACGCTTCTTCACGCCGCCTCCAATAAGACAGCTAAAAACGCCACGAGGCCGATATTCGGGTTCCCTCTCCCTCGGGATGGAGGCCAGCCCGCTTCGACTGCAGTCCGGATATCCGAGCGCCACTTCCACGCCAGACGTTGACGTCGCCAAAACGGTCCCCGAATCAAATGAACGGTCTCCCACTCGCGAGATAATTTGAGAATAAGTAGATTCGCAGAGGGCCGGAGGTATCGTCCCCCTGACCGTAATCACTCCCGACAGTGGTGAATAAGTCACATTAGCATCAGAGAATGTGCTTTTAATCCGCTTCAGTATCACTGGACGAGGGATCGAGGCTCCATTACAAAAAATAAACACAACTCAGACTTGACGATTTGTTGGAGAAATTTCATTCGTTCATTCATTCAGTTCCGCTTCTCCCCCCCATGTAAAAATATACAACAAGCAGGCAGATCTCAGTTCAAAATAAAGAGAGAAAAGAAAATAGAGCTTTTGTTTTTGCATCAAACGTCGGGCTCGTGCGAGTTAGTTTAGTTCATTCTACGTCGTTTACCTTTCTGGGCTAAGAGACAGTTAGCTGCTATGTCCACACTGGGAACATCAGATAGTACAAAAGCAAAATGATGTTGGACATGATCATAAAGCTGTACACACAAGTTTGTAAACTCGATTAAAGTCCAAGAGTTCTCAGAGCTCACGGACCTTTGACAAAAACATGATTCTCTTCAGATTTCCGTCAGCACTGCAAAAAGCATCTCCACGTGGATGACACGTCGTCTCCTCCGAAAGCGCAAAGTTAAGAGCAAATAACCAGAAAGCTGCTTAAAAACTGCTCTACGTATCCTCCGGGATATACACAAGATTTCCACAAAGAAAAATCTATCTTTCAGTTCACTTTATTTCCATCTTAAAAAAAAAAAAAGCAAAAAAAAAAAAAGCAACGCGGTCTCCCCTCCGCTCATTGCGTGGCGGCTTGATTGCAGGAGCGTCTCTAGCTCACCCGAGGGTTTCTACAAAACTAGCTTCTCCAGCTGGCAAATGTTTGAGGCCTTGATCTGGAAGAAGAAACGACAGACAAAAGGGAGAGAGGAAGAGATTATTGAAAAAGCCTTTCCGACGCTCCGGCCTAGATCACCACACAGACCTGGACAACCTCCCCGCATCTTCACCTCCACAACCAGCAGCGCTCGGGCCTCACAGCTCACTCCGTGGCCCTCATTTACCATGCAAGCGTAGGAAATGGTGTTTACATACAATCAATCAATAAATAAACAAACAAATCGGACTGAAAAAGCCGAAACAAGTTGCACTGCAAGTGTAGTACAGATCTGAGGTGTGACCTGTCCGAATGGTTTAAAAAGGGAGATTTTTTAGGGGAAAGGTTTGATAAATGAGGACCAATAAAGGAGGAATTGAAGAGAAAACAAAACGCCGACATCTTTAGATACAAAAAAAGGGAATAAAATCAACACAAACAAAGCTGGAGTTTTTTTTTTCTTTCTTCTGTGAATAAATTCAATATCACGATGATTTTTTTCAACCAGTGAGTAAGAGCAAGAGTTTCACATGGGTGAACGGCTTCGGTCCGCTCAGCACAGAGGGTTTCTGTTTCTGAGGTTTCTGTTAAAAATCGAGGGGCGAAAGGAAAAAGTCGTGAAAATTGGTTGTAAGAATAGGCTGGCGAAGACACCCGACGAGCATCAAGCCTCACATGCTGCAGGAGGGAGGTGAACAAAAAAGAAGAGGAAAAATACAAAGCAAAAAAAGAGAAAAAGAGCGGAGGTTTATTAGCAGCATGTGGATGTGTCTGACACGCGCCCGCACACTTCAGTGTGCACTCCAGTGGAACGCTGCCCGAGGAGGCACGGAGCAGGAGGCGGAGAGGTAGAGGAGAGAGAGAGAGAGAGAGAGAGAGAGAGAGAGAGAGAGAGAGAGAGAGAGAGAGAGAGAGAGAGAGAGAGGAGCTGAAGGAGGAGAGGAGAGAGAAAGAGAGGAATCGAGGGAGGGGAAGAAGAGAGAAGAGAGAGAGAGAGAGGAGCTGAAGGAGGAGAGGAGAGAGAAAGAGAGGAATCGAGGGAGGGGAAGAAGAGAGAAGAGAGAGAGAGAAAGAGAGAGAGGGGAAATGAGCTAGGAGGACAGGAGAGGTAGAGAGAGAGAGAGAGAGAGCAAGAGACAAAGGACTGGGGAAGGAGGAGAAGAGAAAGTGAGAGCAGGAGAGAGAGGAACTGAGGGAGGAGAGGAGAGGTAGAGATAGAGAGAGAGATAGAGATAGATAGAAAGAGAGAGAGAGAAAGAGAGAGCAGGAGAGGGAGAGGGAGAGGGAGAGGAGGGTGGGTGTGAGGAAGTGCTGCTCGAGCATTAAATCAGGCACTGGCCTGCATCAGGGACAGCAGCTCTCCACAGAGGGTCAGGAGGACGTACTGTGGTGTGGCGTGTGCAGTCGTAACTGGATTATGCATTACTTGGTTTTTTTTATACATTCATTTACGCCTCTTATCGATTCAAAGGTGCAATGAATAAAGGAACTGCAGGAAAAGGCCATTGAAGCTCGTAGCGGCCGGGCTTCAATTTCCCTCTGAAAGGCAGCGAATCTAAATATCGCATCAAGAGACCGATGAAAACCAGGACAACCTCGCCGAAGCCCTTTTCACGCCACGTGTCAGTACAGAACTGAGTGGCAGAAGTGTGACGGGTCACATGACCAGCGCCAACGGAAATCACAGGAAAAAAGAACGCATGGAAAACGCGAAAGGCTTCGAACGTCTTCGAGACGAGATGCGATGAAATTTATAGGATGTTGCATGAGTAGATGCTACGGACCAATACACAAAAGGCCTTCAGTGGAAACACCTGCCCACACTCCCACTTAGAGGCACACACGCATACACACGCACACACACCAAAGAGGTAATGAACACATTGAGCACACTTACTGGTTTGTAGAGCCAAAGGTGTTTCCAGAGAATCCTGCAAAAAAAAAAAGAAGAAAAGAAATCGATGAAAGGAAACAAACAAAAACACAAGAGCCCGAAGCTAAGAAACCTGCAACCTTGAAAGCCACTCATGTTACGGCGAGTTTATCCATGACACGCGCATATGTGCGTCCGGGACGGACGATGTGGGAGGGTGGGCTGGCCGAGGGACGTCTGGTCTGATCCGCAGACAGTCCCAGAAACACGACCGGGGTCTGTGACTTCAGCCCACGACTGCTGCCAACGTTTGACCGCTGAGGCAAGGTGGGCCGGAAACGCGCCGGCGGGTCAGAGACCGACCCCATCGATCAGCGTTTGTCGAGCAGCTGTAAGTCACCCGGGCAGGTAATTCATAGCGTAATAATAAAAAAAAAAAAACTAGCTGAGGGGTCTCGGCGGTGCCCTCGTGTTATTTACGACTGTTTATGCCCGTGGTGCGTTCGAGTGCACCTGTAAAACCTGGCGTCTCGACTCCGACGGGCGAGGGAGGAGCCGTTTTCTCATTCGCATGCTCTCCTTCATTTCTACGATGGATCTCAACATTTAAAAAAGCTGTTTTCCCTCCAATGCTACGCACTATTGAACACTTGAAGTGGATGTTTACACCCAGAAGCTGCGCGCACGCGCACACACACACACACGCACAAGTCCTCTTAGTGGTATAATCACTGCAATCTTCAGCAGTGTTGCTGCCCGGTGCAGCCCCCCTAAGGCCTAATTAGCATGGAGATGAGCATTTTGGTACGGGACGGGCGTCTGCCTGCCCGGCCTGGCAGATGTGGGCTCAATGCCGGGGATGATGAGGGGAAGGGACGGACGGACGGAGCAGGCGGAGCGGCGTGCTGGCCTCACCTCCCGTCTGCGGCTGCTGCCCGAAGCCCGAGAAGCCGCTGGGCTGGCTCCCAAAGCCGGTGCCCTGCTGGGCCAGGCCCCCGAAGGACGGGGCCTCCTGGTTGGCCAGCGAGCCGAAGGTGGGGCCGCTGGGCGGCGAGGCGAACCTGAGGACGGGAGCAGACGGGACACATGAGGTGAGGCGGGGGGGGGCGCATCGCATCCTGATTCCCTGGTTTTAACACCGAAGCTATGGGAGGTTGGTTGCAGTGGAAGTGCCTCGGATGCCGTTTCACAAACCAGAGGAATTTGGCTAGGAACGAACTCAATTCAAAGCCTCTCCTCATTCATTCAAGTCCGTTTAAAGTCAAGCCACTAGACGCCATTTACCAGCTATTTGTAGTTTATCTCCAGGACGTAAGAACGGAGACTGTGTACATTTCATGTAAATGTGGCTGTGGGGAGGGAGGTGTCAGATGGTGTTTGTGTGTGTGCGTGTGTGTGTGCGTGAGGATTGAGAGATGGGGTTTAAGCCGTAATCCCCTCGGCAGGACCCACGGCCACTGACTCCAAGGGACAGAAAAGGGAGAATAAGCAAAACAGAGAGGGGGGGGGGGGGCGAGGGGGTTCAGTTTAATCTGCAGGCGGCAGTGAGATTATCTGAAGCGAATAATCTAGCCCTGCACAGGGCTCCGTAGTTTTGGGCTTGTGGACGCATTGTGGGGGGGGGGGGGGGGGGGACCCAAAACAAAACAAAAAAACAAAAGGTTGATGAAGGAGCTGAGCGAGAATAGAATCACTTTTTGAAACGCATCTTAAATTCTACTGTCAGGCGGGGTCAGGAGGGTTTTGCGGTGGCTGAAGCCTTTGTTTACTTTCAGATTTCTCTCTTTTTTTCGCACAGTTTGTTCACAGACTGGGTGGATGCCACGCCTGCACATCTGGCTGTGGTCAAACTTTTGACTCCCTGCACATTGCTCTAGTTTACTGTCACTAGTCACTGGTTTGTCAGAATCAACAGTTCTTAAAACCCGGAAACTGAGATATGTCCTTGATTCATCCCTGAAGGGACACCCCTGTATGAATGATGTATCAATTGGTGCATTAGTGGCTCATCTGATATGGTATTGGGACTGGCTGTGCAGGTGTGCTTATACCGTTACTTTATGTGGCAAACCAACTACAAAAAAACCCACTGTAGCTCTAGTACTGCTGCCATGGAAGCTGTGCGAGTGAATGACATCTCCACTGGTTTCATCCAGCACATCCGAGCATCCTCGGGCAAGACACCGAGCCCCAAACTGCCCCCGACCCTGCACCATCAGTAATTCAACGCTGCGAACGGAGTCGAGCAGAGAGTAGAGCCGAGCAGCGCGGGTGGGTGAAGGCCTGGTCGCTCCTGGTTTGAGCGTCCCCGAACGCGTCCGCCTCCTCACCCGAAGCCTCCCATGTTGGAGGCGGCCGTGCCCTCTCCGAACACCTTGCCTCCCGAGGAGCCCATGTTGTTGCTGAAGGAGGCGCCGGCTCCGAACGTGGCCCCGCCGCCAAACGCCGGCGGGCTGCCGAAGGACGGGGGGCTGCCGAAGACCGGGGCGCTGCCAAAGCCACCTGCAGAGGAGGAAGAGGGGACAGAGGGACAGAGAGGGAGAGATAGAGAGAGGAGATCAACCGGGAGGAACAAGCCGGGGGGGGGGGGACCCTTGGCGGTGCAGACCACACGTGTGGTCTGCACCGCCAAGGGTCCCCCCCCCCCATAGTCTCTCTACCAGTGAATACGAGAGCGTATTATTGCTTTTGGATGACGAAGATGGCTCGGCGCTAGGGCCAGCTTCAGAGGCTCGGCGGTTTGGAGCGGCGGCGGAGGAGGAGGAGGAGGAGGAGGAGGAGGAGGAGGAGAGAGGGAGACTGAAATTACAGCCTGGCTTCCAGCACGCCCCGGTAAATAATTGATCGAGCTAATGTAACAAGATTACATTCCCCGTACGCCGGGCGCTGGCGACTTGTGACCGGCTACAGCCACGGTCGACCCATGTGTGGGGGTTACGCTTGACATCTCAATAGAACGGTCTGCTGTTCTCCAGTCTGAACTCGTTAATCTCGCCAAAGTGAAAGGAGGGGGGGGGGGGCTACGCTTGGAGGTTAAGCCCGTGTGAGAGGTGACGTCCCTCTTTGTAACGGTGAGTTTACTTAGAGCTCAGCAAAGGCGCTTTAGAGCTGCGAGGCCACGATGTGAATGGCTTCAGGCCGTGAACGGTGTTCCCTCCCCGCAGGGTGGAAGACACGCGTGTTTAGGTTGACTAGAGAGTCTAAACTGGCCCCACGGACCACCTGGTGTATGTATGTATGTATGGATGGATGTATGGATGGATGGATGGATGGATGAAGTATCAGTGTCAGCGGACGACGTGTGGATATGTAGCCGCTCGGTACGGCCGCGGAGACCGGAGGAGGGTCGGGCCGCAGCCGGGATCTCCTCTCTCCGAGACGCGCGTCGACCGGACGAGGCGGGGGCCTCTCCGGCGCGCTGCGGAGTCGGAGCTACGCGCCTCTGGGGCGCAGCGACGCGGTGACTCGGCAGTGTGGAGAGGCAACGCTGCGTCAGCGCTACTCCGCCCGGTAATAATGCAGCCTCACTGCCTCCCTTTCCGCTCTGCTGGGAGGGGAGGAGGAGGAGGAGGAGGAGGAGGGGGAGGGGGAGGAGGAGGAGGGGGAGATAAGGGCACTCGCTGTGGCTCGGGTGATAAAGGATAGAGCAATGTCAGTGACAACACCGGCTCTGAGCGTGAGAACAGAGAGAGAGAGAGAGAGAGCGCCTCCTAAAACCCTGTTCGGGCCGACCCGCCTTCTGGATTTAATGGCGCGCGTCGCGTTGGGAAGGCCGCACCTGGTTTAGTGGGAGAGGAGAAGGAGCCGAACCCCTGGGAGGCTACGCTCCCTGCCCCGGTGCTGAACGTCCCGCTGGGCTTCTGCTCCCCGAAGGTGGACTGGCCGAAGCCGAACGTCTTGGCCCCGCTGTTCCCAAAGAGGCTGGTTCCACCTGCGGCGGGAGGAGGAGGGACGGAGGGGACGGTCAATCTGTGGGTACGGCAGCCTGGAAGGCGATGTAACTGGGCGATTCAGCCGAGCTGGGGGGGGGGGCCCTACCTGGCTGAGCGGGCTGGCCGAACCCGCCCGGGGCGGCCGTGGCGCCGAACGGGTTCTTGTTGGCGGCGTCCTCGCTGGGCTTCCCGCCCAGGCCACTGAAGAAACCCCCGGCCGCGGAGCCAGAGCTGGCAGCGCTGGCCGCGCTGGAGCCGAACAGGCCGCCCCCGGACGGCGGCTGCTGCTGCTGCTGCTGCAGGAGGAGGAGGAGGAGGAGGAGCAGGAGCAGGAGGAGGACACGCACAGGTCATGAGGGAGGGGAGGAGACGCTTGACTTCTTGTGAGAGGCGAGATCTGAGCGGCCCGTACCTGTCCAAACAGGCCCCCGCCGCTGGACTGCTGGCCGAACACCGGGGCGGCCGTGGAGCAGCCGAACGCTGTGGCCACACAAGAGTCAGTCAGACCGTCACATGATCTGGGTTAGTACAATCAAGACTCCCGACACTCCACCCCCGCGTTATTTCTGCGGCCCAACCCGGAGGAAATGGGATCGGACCCCCTCATTTAGAAACCTGCTTCTCACATTTGACCCCTCAGTGAGCATCATCTCACACCCTCCGCTTCAAAGCAAGAGGCTCGATACCAACGTTTGCTCATATCGAGCCCTGACCCCACCCCGTACAGACATGCTGGACTGAGAAGGGCCATTGGCCTCACCTGACGGCTGTCCGAAACTGAATCCCGAGGACGAGGAGGTGGTGGTGTTGCTGCCGAACACGGAGCCCTGGCCGAACCCGGAGCTCTGGCCGAACGCCGGGGCGGTGCTCTGGCCGAACAGGCCGGAGCCCGTGCTGCTGGCCGTGTTGCCGCTGCTGGTGCCGAAGGAGAAGGAGCTGGCGTTGCTGGCGGTGGGCGCTCCGAAGAGGCCTCCTCCTCCTCCTCCTCCTCCTCCTCCTCCTGCTCCTCCCGCTCCCCCGGTGGTGGCGCTGCCGGCGCTGCTTCCGAACGCGGACTGGCCGAAGCTGAAGCCGCTGGCCGAGCCGGCGCCGCCGGGCGCCGCCTGGCCGAACGCCGCCGCCGTCGTCGTCTGGCCGAACACGGACTTGCCGAAGCCCGTCCCGGCCGCCGCGGAGGCGCCGAAGCCGGCCGAGCCGAAGGCCGAGGAGGCGGGGCGCGGCGGGGGCGGCTGAGGAGGCGGGAGGGGCGGCGGGCTGCCCGAAGGGGGAGCCGGAGGCCGCGGCGGCGGCGGTGGTGGTGTTGGCGGAGGTGGCGGCGGGTGGCGGCGGGCGCTGGGACGGCGAGGGAGCCGCCCTCTGAGGCGGAGGTGGCCGGGGGAGGCGGCTGGGCGAAGATGGAGCCGGGCTTCTCAGAGCCGGGCACCTGGAAGGCGGCCGGGGCCGCCTGGGGGGCCGGGGGCCGCAGCGGCTGAGGAGGGAGGAGGAGCAGCAGTGGTGGTGGTGGAGGTAGAGGAGGAGGAGGAGGAGGTGGTGGAGGGATCGGGAGCAGCTTCCGGGGCTGGGGCTGCGGCGGGGGTGGGCTCGGCAGGTGGCGGGACGTAGGCGGGGGGGTCGGGGGGGGGCGGCTGCGGCTGTGTACGCGGGAGGCGCAGGCGTCTGGGCCGGAGGCGCGGCAGAGGCCTCCGCTGTGGCCGCGGCCTGGGCCGGGGCCGCCGGGGCCTCGGGCTCTGCCGGGGGCCCCGGCCTCTCCGCGCTCGCCTCGGGCTCCTTTTCGGGCGGCGGGGTGGCCTCCGACGGCTTGGGCTCAGCGGGGGCGTCCGGGAAAGACGCCAGGATGCTGCTGAAGGACACGGGCAGGGAGGAGGAGGAGGCGGAGGAGGAGGAGGAGGAGGCGGGCGGGGGAACGGAGAAGGCCGCCTTGGCGTTGGGCTCGGGCGGCTTGAACAGGCTGCCCGACGTGGCCCCCTTGGACAGGTCGGCGGCGGGGGGGGGCGTCCTCGGACGGCGTCTGCAGGATGGAGCCGAAGCTGAACTGCGCCGGCCCTTTGCTCGCCTCGCCGAAGGAGAAGGAGGAGGCGG
The DNA here is from genome assembly GCA_029224185.1 of Karalla daura. NCBI lineage: Eukaryota > Metazoa > Chordata > Actinopteri > Chaetodontiformes > Leiognathidae > Karalla > Karalla daura. The sequence goes on from CM055201.1 coordinate 9,078,512, forward strand.
AGGCGGGCTTGGCCTCCTCGCCCGCTCCCACGCGCAGCCCGGAGAAGCTGCCCAGGGTCTCCCCCCCGGCCGCCTTGGGAGCCTGAGCCGCCGGGGCGGCGGCGGCGGCGGCGGGGCCCGGGGCCGGTTTGTCTCCCGACGCGCTGGGGCCGGCGGCGGCGGCCTCCTCGGCGGCCTGGCCGAACGTCAGCTTGCCGTTTCCTCCTCCGAAGGAGAACTTGTTACCATCCTTCCCTGGAGAGACACGAGCGGAGGGTGAGGGCTGCGGCGCGTTTGACGGCACCCCGCAACGACCCCGGGGCAGCGCCTCACCTTGTGACAGTCCGGCTCCCGGCGTGACCGAGGCGAAGCTGAAGCCTGAGGACCTGAGGGAGCGGAGGAGGGGGAGGAGGAGAGGGATAAAACGACATCCTCAAACAACGGCTGCTGGAAGGAGGAAGCGGCTCCGACACTCTGAGACCGCTTCCCTCTCCCTCGGACGCGAATAGGAGAAGCGCGTCCGCCTCCGAGATCTCAGATCTGCCTGCCCGCGCCGTCCTTTAGGCCGAGGCGACTCACCCCGACGTGAAGGAGAAGGCTTTGCTGCTCTGCTCCGCCGGGCCGGCCGGGGCCGCCGCCGTGGCGTCCGTCTTGCTCGGCTGACCTGGGGGACACGGGGGGGGGGAAGAGGTTTACGGGCCGCGGTACGGGCCGGCGGAACGGCGAGTTGCGAGTCTACGGCCGGTCCTCACCGAACACGAAGCTGCCCTGCAGGGCGCCGTCGCCGGGGATCTTCGGGACGCCCGGGATGGGATTCTGCGCGGGGACGGAGACGTTGAGAGCGTCACGGAGGGGGCCACATTGGAGAGCGGTGCCGGAGAAGGGAGGTGGGGTGGGGGTGTGTGTGCGTGTGTGTGTGCGTGTGTGTGTGGGGGGAGTCAGCGCGTTCACGTGGGCCTGAACCCGGGCCTGACCCGCTACAGACACGCGTGCGCGGGGGTTGGCCCGGCACCCGGGTGCGACTTCTAGCGTGGACACGGCAGGCGGCCGGTCGACTCCACCGCTCCTGCCACTTCCCTGGCCCCCGGACTCAGGTCGGAGAAGGAGGAGGAGGAAGAGGAGGAGGAGGAGGAGGAGATGACGCATGTGTGTGTTTGAGGGACGAACTCGCGGGGTACTCACTCGCTTCGCCTGGTTGGAGGCGACCGTGGCGAAGACCTGAGCCGCCGCGTCCGCCGCTGTCGAGCTGTAAGACAGTGACACACGGTGCTTGCGTTTAAACCAACAAAATATCAGCTGGGGAGGGAAAAAAACGAGCATTTTCTTCACTCTGAAGGGTTTTTTCTCCTTGTTCCTGGGGAGGCGAAGCAGGTACGCGAGCGGCGCTTTGACGGAGATAAAGCGGCCGCTTTGCGCGGGAAGCTGGGAAAAGTCCACTCGGGTAATCCTCTTACGCTCACAATGCCTTGCTTTGCCACTTTGTTATTGTGAGCAGGGCTCGATTTGGGAGGGGAAAGGGGGCGGAGGGGGGGGACAAAAAAAAGCCCAAAGGAGGGAGGATGATGGCGCGCAAGTGGCCCGGCGAGGCAGAAGGAGTAGGGTGCAGCCGGCTGGAGGGAGGCAGGGAGGGAGGGAGGGAGGGATGGAAGGAGGGAGGGAGGGATGGAAGGAGGGAGGGATGGAAGGAGGGAGGGAGGGAGGGAGGGAGGGAGGGATGGAAGGAGGGAGGGATGGAAGGAGGGAGGGAGGGAGGGAGGGAGGGAGGGAGGGATGGAGGGATGGAGAGAGGGATGCAGGGAGGAGGGCAAGCAAGCAGCTGTGAATCATGAGGGGAATAAAGAGCCAAAATCACATCCATGGGGGAAGGCCAGCCGACGGGACAAGGCTACTAAAAAGAGTGGGGCACGTCCCCTCAGCTCGGGCTCTGTCCACATCGAGAGCATCTGAACACCTTCAGATGAACGCCTTCACAGCACGCGTTCACCGGTTCGAAATGCTGGCATCGCTAAACATCCATGATCAACGTCGTTCTTCGTTCCTACCCGATGATGCTGGAAACCGGCACGGGCGGCCCTTTGTCCTTCAGCTCCTGCACGTTGACCACCTGAGGGACGTTCTTCAGCGTGGACTCGGTCAGGGAAGCGCTGACCACCGCTGAAACGTGCACACACGCACACACACACACACACACTGCATCAAAGGGCAAATCACAGGCAGAGATGACACCCGTTTACACACTAAACACTAAAAAAGACAAGTGCAACTGATTGAGTTGATGAAATGGTCTTGATGATCTTGGTTTGATATATAGTGGGGCAGTGTCATGCACCTGGGGTGTGACAGAGTTGGAAACGTCACTTGTTTGACATCATTTCAACTGGAAGTCTATGTCTCCCCCTGGTGGATCACAGTGGTCATAGCAACCCGACACACCCCTCACTTAAGAGTTTTTGCCCATACGGAGTTAGGGTCGTGATGCTTTTGGATCCCACGCATGCTCTGCGGCGCTCTCCCTACCCATCTTCTGATTGGCCATCTGCCTGCGCAGGGCGGCGGTGGCGGCGGCCTGCTGGGCCGGGATGGTGACGGGCACGCTCCTCTCGGCCGGCGGGGCCCCGTGCTTCACCGTCTTGGTGGCCAGGGCGGTGCTGTCGGCGCCGCTCAGGTTGATCTTGCTGCTGGGGACTGAGAGGCGGAGCGGGGCGTGTGAGGGCAGGCGGAGCGCGGCGCCCCGGGGGCGAAAACGGAGAGGCGTGAGGCTCACCGGGGCTGGCGATGGGGCTGAGTCCGAAGCCCATGCCCTGCACCGAGTGCAGCTTGGGCAGCGGCGTGGACTGGATGGCGCCGAAGCCCGGCTGGATGGAGGGCGTCCTGACCACGGTGGGGTGGCGCGGCGTGGACGACGGCGCCGGGGCCAGGGCGGGCGGGGGCAGGGGCTCGGGCTCCAGCTCCTCGTCCTCCAGCTCCAGGTGGGCCGGGTGAGGCTCCAGGGACTGGGACAGGGAGGAGGTGGAGCTCACGTCGTCCAGGTCCTCGTAGTATTTGGGAGACAGGAAGGCTGAGCGAGACAGGTTGGCTGGGAGAGAGAGAGTATGAGAGAGTATGAGAGAGAGAGCGAGAGAGAGAGAGAGAGAGACAGAGAGTATGAGAGAGAGAGACAGACAGAGGGAGAGAGAGTATGAGAGAGAGAGACAGAGAGTATAAGAGAGAGAGACAGAGAGTATGAGAGAGAGGGAGACAGAGACAGAGGGAGAGAGAGTATGAGAGAGAGAGAGAGAGACAGAGAGAGAGTATAAGAGAGAGACAGAGAGAGTATGAGAGAGAGAGACAGAGAGTACGAGAGAGAGAGACGCTCGGAGTCACCAGTAGGTGGAGCGTTGCTTCTTTCTGGTAGATTCCAGCCGCTCTGCTCCCGACCTTTACTCCTCAAATCTCTGCATGTCAAGCGTGTCAGTGCGTACCTGGCGCAGTGGAGCGGACGGGGGGCATCTGCCGCTTGGAGAGGAAGTTACGCAGCTGGGACTGCTTGGCCGGCGATATCTTGGCTGCGGAAAGAGGGAGCATGAACCTCACGGGTAGGGCTCACGAAATCAGTGGGCGTCTTGCACGTGCCCGTCCATACCTGGGGATTTGGATTTGGTCTTGGGGGGCGTGGTGTCCAGCCTGGCCTTCAGGAGCGTGTCCCTCAGACTCTCCAGCTCGCTCTCCAAACTGCCACGGGACGACAGGGAAAGCAGAACTTTTGAGAGGCCGCTTCACGACAGTTACAAACCAAATTTGAATTCATGCGCTTCTTAAGAGCCGCTCTCGCTTCAGGATCTCAGCTCGTTCCAGCCAAGGTCAGCGTGCAGCATGGATGTGCACAACTAACTGGAAGGGTGGCCTCATGGCTCGGCTCCCCCCTCTCCCTGCTCTCCTCCTCCCCTCTCCTCCTCTCCATGTCCCCACCCTGATCTCCTCCTCCTCCCTCCCTGATCTCCTCCTCCTCCCTTCCTGCTCTCCGCCTCCTCCCTCCCTGCTCTCCTCCTTCCTTCCTATCCTCCTCCTCCCTGCCCCCCCCCACTCTCCTCCTTCCTCCTTCCCCTCCTCTCTTCCTGCTCTCCTCCTTCTCTCTTCCTACTCTACTCCTACCCCCTCCTCCTCCCCTCCTCCTGCTCTCCTCCTCTCCCTGCTCCCCCCCCTCCTCCTCTCCATGTCCCCACCCTGATCTCCTCCTCCTCCCTCCCTGCTCTTCTCCTCCTCCCTGCCCCCCCTACTCTCCTCCTTCCTCTCCTCCTCTCCTCTTCTGCTGTCCTCCTCTCCCCTCCTCCTCGCCTCACTGCTCTCCTCCTCCCCTCCTGCTCTCCCGCTCCCCTCCCTGCTCTCCTCCCCCTCTCTTCCTCCTCCCCTCCTGCTCTCCTCCTCCCCTCCTCCTCCTCTCCCCTCCTCCTCCTCCTCCCGGGCTGGTACCTGGCGCTGGGCGGCGTGGCCTGCCTCAGGCTGGTGCCGGCCGCGGCGCTGGCCTTGTTGTAGAGCTGCAGCGAGGTGAGCTGCTGGGCCAGCCGGTCCAGCTGGTTCTTCTGCTGGTTGATGATGTACAGGTTGTTGGCCAGCGTGGTGAACAGGCCCTCCCGCCCCGGCACCACCATGTGCCTGCCAAGGAGACGGCCACGTCATGGCATTTCAAAATGGCGGCGGGAATGAATGAATGAATGGGGAGGGGGGTGGGGGAGAAGAAAGGCTCAGAAACGCCACCATCCTCACTTCTGCTTTTTCTTCTTCTCCAGGTGCTTCTCCCACTCCACGTCCAGCACGTCGTTGACGTCCTCCACGGCAAACTTCACATACTGGTACAGCCTGCGGATCTCCTACGGCCGAGACAGAGACCGTACAGTGTTGTAACCGCGCTTTGGACGGACCTCGGGCTCGTCGCGGCTCCGCCCCCTCACCTTGAGCTGCTCCTCGCTGCGCGGGTCCAGCGGCTTCTTGAACAGCAGCTCTCTGTAGTTCCGGTCCCTGCTCAGCTCGCTCTCGGCTTTGGCCTCCTCCGCTCCCGCGAAGCCCTCCAGCAGGGTGGTCTTCAGGGTGCCGATGTCTCCGTGGAGAGACTTTGGGGAAGAGAGAGAGGGGGGGGGGGGGAACCTTTCTGTTTGTATGCTATTCCACGAGGCCGCCTGATTCAGCAGATTAAAAAGTAAAGAAATGTCTGGCCGTTTAGCGTCGGCCTTTGCGAACGCGGCTATTCAGCAAATGAAAGGAGGCTTAAATGCATTGACGCAGGCTACGATGAATGCAATTCAGAGGCTGGCAGGCAAGGTTATTTTTTGGCTGTTTCTTTCTGTTCTGCAAATATTTTCCTATAACTGGGCTTTTCGGAGAGAGAGTCTACAGTTTCGCCATAAAATAAACTGCATACCTCGCCCTCAAACGCACTGCGGCACTTCTCATAGAATCTAACATGCCAACATCATGCGTCGCCTCCTACAAACAAGCTTGTTTCCCGCTAATCATAACGCGGCGTTTCATCCGAGCAGAAAGCAGACGATCTTTTGCCGAGAGTGGTTCAGACGAAACTCGGCGGTTTCTCGATCCGTTTTAGGTTTTCTTTCTTTTTTTTTTACCCTCTCACCTCCGTGGTTTCCTTGATCTCCAGCGTGAAAACGTGGAGGTCCTCCGACTCCTTCCTCAGGTCCCGCATCTCCTCGTTGGCGCCGACCCTGAAGTCGGCCCGCGCGCTCCTCGCCTTCAGGTCGTCCAGCTCCTTCTGGAAGTGCGCGATCTGGCCGGGACGCACTCGGGTCAATTCTGCGCCCGTTTTCTTAACGCTTTCCCCTGCAATCTAACCCCTCCCCGCTGCACGAGTGAAGGGAATGGCGCCGTGCCTACCGATCCGAGGTATACGACTCAAATACAACTGTTGAAGATTTAAATTTTCATCTAATTTGTACGTTCGGGCTCAATATGTTGGAAATCTATATGAAAAAAATGAAATTTGCCACATTTGTCTTAACCATAATCTGTCCCCCAGTCACAGATCCAATAGCGACATGTTTTATATGAACATATCTGGAAAAACTAACGAGTTCATAGCAATCAACATAAATAAAAATGTAAAAAAAAAGACAGACAGTCAACTGTAAAAAACTCGGATACTTCCCATCCTGGGTGAGATAAACAAACTCCCGATTATCCGAGAGGAGGTGTGAAAAAGCGCGAATACGGGCGTCTCGCAGTGTTTCCCCCCCACATACGCTTCCAGACACGTGTCTGTCTTCTTTTCCTTTTTTTCGCTTTTCACAAGTTTGCCAATTAAAGGTGCGGCGCGGCGCCCCGGCGTCGACCAGACAGACGTGTCTCACCTCCTCCAGTATGCCCGCCATGATGGGATCCGTCTCCTTCTTCTGCTGCAGCTGCTTCTCCAGGGCCTTGGCGCCGACAGCCGCCTGGATCCAGAGGCGACGGAGTGAGAGGGAAAAAAAAAACACAAAAACCGAAAAACACGTCCACAGCTCGCGCGCAAACCTCTGCAGAGGAAACCGGGAGGAAGCCTAAAAAGTCCGCAAGCGGGCGGAAAGGGTGTTTCGCGCGCGTTTTCCCCCCCCGGACGGTTTCCGGTTGGACGTTGTCAACCGGGCCGGTCGCCGGGGGCAACCGTTGCCAACGGAGCTGCGGTTTAACCGGCGTTACAGGATTTTGGCAAAGCGGGAAGAGATTTTACCTTTTTTTAAATCTATTGCACTGTTAGCATTGCCCTTGAGGAGAGGTCATAGCATTTGAGCTGCGATTTGTTACCAACCCGGACCCTAACCCTAACCCGGACCCTAACCCGGACCCTAACTCATCTGTGGTCATGTAATGCTAGCTCTACGAGGCCGACATATTGCTAAATGTCATGCGGTGCTTGCTTTACTCTCATTTCAGTAAAGTTAAGCTTTTTTTGGGACGTATTCACAGTCCCACTGGCTTGGCTGGATTCAACTCTGCTGAAAGTTGACAGTTCGTATGAAAAACAAACAAACAAACAAACAAAACAAACAGGACTGGACCTGTGGAGTCTGGACCCGGGCGGCAGGGGCGGGTTTCTGGACGACGGCGAGCGGCGCGGTGCTTTGGACCGGATGCACGGGGGCTGCGAAAACGAAGGCAATATTAGGAGAGAAGACGAGCTACCCGCGGGCTGCGAGTCTGCAGAGAGGCTCTTACTTATGACGGCTGGCGGCTTGGCGGCAGGCAGCGAGGGGGCGGCCAGGCCGCCGGGGCCGGACACCGCGGCTTTGGGGCCACTGAGGGAGAAAGACGGCGGGGGTGGAGTCTCCAGAGCCGAAAACCTTGGGGGAAGGGAACGTTCATGGATGGGTTGTCGGGGGCGTTCCGGGCGCCGTCTCGGCGTGTGCAGAGGTGACGGGGGGGGGGGGGGGGGGGCCTTACCTCTCGCTGAGGTTCAGCTTCACTGTGGGCGGCGAGGGGGCGGCGACGCCCTGCAGGCCCGCGGCCGGGAGCGGGGCCGGGGCGGCCACGGCCGAAGGCTTCGCCGACGGGGTGAAGGAGAAGGCCGAGGGCGCCTCGGAGGGCGGCTTGGGGGCGAAGGAGAAGCCCGAGGAGCCCGAGGAGCCCGAGCCGAACGGGCCCGAGGCGCCCAGGGAGAAGGCCGGCGGGGGGGCGGCGGAGGCGGAGGTCGCGGCGGGGACCGAGAAGATGAACGAGGAGGAGGAGGCGGAGGAGGAGGAGGCCGGAGGGGCGGCGGGGACGCTGAACAGGGACGAGGAGGCCGGGGGGGGCCGGGGGAGTGGAGGCAGCCGCCGGAGAGAGGCCGAGGCTGAGGCCGGGGAAGGCCGCCGAGGCAGACAGGATGGAGGCAGCGGCCTTGGGCGGCGCTGCAGCGGCCAGAGAACCTGCAGAGGAGGAGGAGAGAGGCGCACGTGGACGCTCCTTTACCGAGTCGGGGAACTTTGGCATTCTTGCTTCGGTTTGAGCCTCCACCGCTGCTGACGTCGCTCACTTTTCAATTTGTATTGTATTAATTTGTATTTATCTCCACATAGTCACGAAATCCACTCTTTCTCAGCAATTTTCCTTGTGATAGCCTTGTCATCTGCACTTCGCTTGGCCTCTCGTTGCCATGTATGAAGACAATGGCTTTGCTTGTTTTCTGGTGCTAACATGTCACATACGTAGAAAAAGCCTCGAATGGATTTCGCGGGCGCTTTTGATCCTATTTTCGGGTGTGGGAATACGATGACGGGGCCACAGTGGTTAGTGCATGTGGTGGAAATCATGTTGGGGGTGTGTGTGTGTGTGTGTGTGTGGGGGGGGGGGGACAAAAGACAAAGTGCGGATCTGTCTCCTGGAGGAAGACATTCAATCCAGCGTTGAGCTGAACGACTCGTCACACGGTCGAGGGTAATGATCTGAGCTAACGGGCCCCCGAGCAGAGGGGGGGGGGTGTCGCGCGTCCTGTCCTAACTGTCACGTGGTGCGAGTCGGGTGAGTCATGTGACCGGCGCTCGGGCCTCCTCACCGCGCTTGGGCAGCCGCTCGCCCTCCAGGGCCAGGGCGGCGGGCGGCGCGACCAGCTGCTTGACCCCGGGGTTGAAGTTGAGCAGGGAGAACGGGCAGAGCAGCCCCTCGGTGGACAGCATGAGCATGGTGGGCGCCGGGGGCAGGGTCTTCTCGTCGGCTGTGGAAGCGGAGAGAGGAGAGTCAAAACACGATGGATGGCGCCAAACGCCACAGGTCCCAGGCCTCAGCCCAAGCCGAGCTCCGTGCGACTCTCTGGCAGGTGACTCTGCCTCGAGCAGCCGCGCGCGATTACATCAGCATTATGCGGCGGCGGGAGTTTCGTCTCTGCGGATCGCGCCAGCCCGCCGGAGGCAATTAGCGGCAAGCGCCGCTCGCTCTGTTCCTGACGGGGAGACGGCGCTCTCGTCACTGCCATGGCCGACGTGTCCTGACAGCGTGCCGGCTGCGTCCAACCCCCCCCACCCCCACTCCTCGCCCCCACCCTCCACACCACGGCCGTCCACAGAGGTGACGACGAGACGCCTCGTGTGGTAAGAAAAGAAAGGAGAAGAAAGAGAAACACCCGGCCCGGCACATTCCTCTCCCCGACACAATCCCCCCTCCCCCCTCCCCCAAACTACTCCTTGCTCTTCACACCCACTTCCCTGCAACTTTCCCCGCAAAAAAAAAAGAAGAAGAAGAAATCACACGATGCGAGGTGGGATGCAGACAAAGAGGGGGGAGGGAGGGGAAAAAAAAACGGCAACAGTTTGCGGATGAAGCTGAATATGCGGCCACCGGATCAAAAATGCCACGTGCACGAACTGATGCCACTACTTTAGATAGATAGATAGATAGATAGATAGATAGATAGATAGATAGATAGATAGAAAGATAGATAGATAGACAAGATAGCTAGATAAGATAGACAAGATAGACAAGACAGACAGACAGACAGACAGACAGACAGACAGACAGACAGACAGACAGACAGACAGACAGACAGACAGACAGACAGACAGATAGATAGATAGATAGATAGATGATAGATAGATAGATAGATGAATAGATAGATAGATAGATCTGCATCAGATCTGCCTTCTCTGTGCGGCTGGTATCTGAAACCATTTCTCTAGTGTCACAGGCATGGGGGGGGGGTGGGATGGCGGCGGGCGGCTGCTCTCTCAGCACATATCAGCCTTTGATTAATTACCGATGATCCTCCGGCTCCTCTCGACAGCTCCCCCCTCTGTTCTGCTGCGCGCCGTGCAATCGCTCCATCTACCCCCCCACCCCACCCCACCCCTCACCCCCACCCCTCCCTCACCCCCCCACCCCCCCACCCCGTCATTACGACACCCACGCGTGCAAACATTAAACGGATTAAGGCAAACATCCGAAAGCGTCTGCCTTGCCGGGGCGAGACGTCGGCGTCTGACGTGGCGGCGTCGTCTCAATTAAGGACAACTTCGGCTTGGGTGGGGGTCGATAAAGAAATAAATGAGTACATAAGTAAAGAAATAAATAACTAACGAGGGCGAGGCGAGAGGGATCCGAGGTGAGCGAGGGAGCGAGCGGCAGGGAGAGGCACAAGGTAAACCTCATCAGCATTCCGCAACAGGATTGTCTGGGCTTTGTTGTTTGTTGTGGTCCTCTGGCTTGTCTGAGCCATTTTAATGAGTGCGTCCCCCCCCCTCCCCTCCACCTCCACCTCCCTCCGCAGATAACTCTCTCGTTACCCCCGCCTCCTCGCCTTCCACATCCAGCGTCTCGCCCCGGATACAGGTTTTGATCGGGCCGCGGTCGTGTCGGAGGAGCGGCGCGCGGATGGCGGGTGTGCTCTCCTCCTCGGCGGCGAGGGGGCTCTCGGAGCGAGGGATGGGGAGGGACGCGACCAGACGGCGTCTGGCAGGCCGGGCCATTTAAGATAAAACGGTGTGCCGAGACGGCGGCTTATCACTATTCTTTACACACGCCGCCACGCAGCACTGCAGTGGAGGCTGCACATGCACAGAGAGAGCTGACGCATTTGGGCTCCATCTGATGGTGGGGGCGGGGGTGGGGATGGGGGGGGGTGCGTGGAGCAGAAAACGCTGGCCGGCCCCTAACCAAGCCGGGGCAACGCAGATTGGGGGGGGTTGGGGGGGGGGGGGGGGGGGGGGGGGGGGGGAGTAGCCACCGACTGTTTCCACACCCAGACACAACTCGATCCAGCTGAAGGGAGTGAGTTTAAAATGGGGATCCCAGCACAAAGGGACCTCGCCGCGCGTGACCGATAACGCCGAACGCAAGAAGTGAAAGGGAAGAGGTTCGGATTCCATGCCGCGATCGGAGAGTCCGTCTCCGGGCGACGCGAAGCGGGTGCGTGCGATTGTTGAGCGGGACGCTGAGAGCGCGTGAGAGCGTCCACGTTTCATGTGTTGGTTTTGTTTTCCATTCCCGACGCCGCGTCTCCACGTCCCAGAAGCTACTCCACGGCTCCATGGACATACCGCATAGCTCCGACACACTGTTCTGGACCCATCTGAGCACGCTCGGAAGGAGACTTAACCGTTTAACCATTCACACACACTTGCATGACAAGTCAGTGCCAGGAGACGCATGCAGTTCAGTACTCGGCCCAAGGTCATTTCAAGACGTGGACCGGACGGATCGGGGACAAAGAGCATCGTTTGAAGCCGTGCCATAGACAATGGATGGGAGTACTACAGTATGGGTGGTGTCGCTATCTGCGCCCATTTCCTGGTTCTGCTCCCGAGGCGCTGCGCCTTTAAACGATTTGCATCAATCGAACCGCCCTGATATTAGCTTTCAAGCCGCGAGTATAATCCGAGAAGGTGGTGGCGGACATGGGGTCGGGACGGGCGAGGGGGGGGGGGGGGGGGGGGGGGGGGGGGGCAGGGCAACGCGGCCGGCTTACTGATGTGGATCTCCTGCTGGCTGGTGTAGTCCACGGCCAGGCCGAGGGGCAGGGTGTCCTCGCTGGAGGCGGTCACCGGAAGCTCGGCCCGACTGGCGTCCTCCAGGATCCAGAGCTCCCAGACCTGGAGAGGTGTGGGGGAGGGGGAGGGGACGGGACGACAGGCCGGGTCAAGACCGGAACGAACAAACAAACAACCTCTACGAGGGTCGGCCGCATCTGCCCACTGTAGATGGAGCGGGGAGCGGGCATTATTGAAAAGCAAAGGGCTTTGAGCCAGGAGGACGCGTTACGCCACTCTGACATGACACTATGTTCTCGCCAAATGAAACCATTCAAAGCGGTCCGAGACCCCTAGAGACGGCGTCTCCCTTCGTGGGGGTACCTTGTCCTCTTGTCCGGCGATCACGCTGACTTCAATGGAGGCCGCCGAGGCTGCGAGCACCAGGTCCCTGTGTGGACGGGGGGGGGGGGGGGGGACAATGAGGCACGGATCCGAGGCGGCGTTCCGGGGAAGGAGCAGAGAGCCCCTCATCCACCCGCCATCCCGCCCTCCCTCTTACCAGTCCTCCACGTGGCTGAGGAAGTAGTGGTGCTGCCGCTCGGTGCAGCTGCCGTACACCGTGTCGCTGAAGTTCACGTACTTGGTCTCCACCTTCTCGTCCTTTTTCTGGAAAGAGGGCACGCTCATCATCCATCTCATCTCATCTCATCGAGACGGTGACAGATCTACAGGGCGGGGGCGCGTGCCGCAGAACGCATGGTATGCCGCGCTCGGACGGGCAGCCCCGCGGGCCAAGCGGTCGGGCTACACGACGGATTCTGGCCCAACCGAGACAGAAACAGAATGAAGAAGTTTCTCTGCAGCAGGAGACTCGAGGTAACTATAGAGACGCCGCACAGAATTGTGGCGAGGCGTGTGGACGGAATTTCAATGACTTCGGCCGAGGCATTCAGGAGGGTTTCTGGAGAAATTCGGGGCCGAGCTCGTCCGAGATCGAGAGCGACCTAACAGAGTGAACCGAGCGGACCGTGGACATGGATGTGTGTGTGTGTGTGTGTGTGTGTGTGTGTGTGTGTGGGGGGGGGGGGGGCATACTCACGGGGAGCGAGATCAACACGAGCTCGGGAGGGGTCTCCAGGGAGCCGTCGGCGGCGGCGTACACCACCGCGAACACGAAAGTTCTCAGCCACAGAACATCCAGAACTGTGAAAGATAGCGAGGGGGGGTGGGGAGGGGGGGGTGGGGGGGGGGGGGTGTCAGCCACACGTTGGAGTTAAAACACAGCGACGGGGGAGTAAAGAACAAAGGCGGATTGGAATCCCAATGATGAGCCATGAGGCCGCCCCACTCACCTTTGACGGGCTCGTCGGAGGTGTAGAAGTGCGGACACTGGATGACCTTCTTCTCCTCCAGAGCCTGTTTCAGGAGAGGAGGGGGGGGAAACAGAATCAGAATCTCTCTCTCTCTCTCTCTCTTTCTCTCTCTCAACGCTCACTTACGGGCGTGTACTGGCAGACGGTGGCGTTCATCTTCCCCGCGGCCACCTGCTTCCCTTTGGGACTCCAGCAAACTGCGTGAGACAGAGACGCGAGTCCGTCAGCTCTCCCGACACGCAGGGTTAGGGTTAGGGGTGAAGGGTCAAGGGCGAAGGGAGGCCGGGACTCACGGCAGGTGATGCCGCTGGAGGGCGGGCAGCTCGGCCAGGACCTTGGCGCAGTCGGACACGTCCAGGATGCGCATGCTGCCGTCGGACGTGCAGACGGCCAGCATGGACGCCTGGGCCGGGTTCCACCTCAGGTCCTGCACCAGGGAGCCCGCGGGCACCGGCGGCAGCAGGGACGCAAAGGGCGACTTCTGCGGCCTGGCCTGAGGAGAGGGCAAAGGCTTCCAAGGTTTAAAAAAAAGCGACCACAATAAGTCTGTAGTCGGAGGAAAAGTCGAAGTCTGAACTGAAGCAATTCAAGTTCGCCGAGCACGTACGAAAAATCATCGAAAATTGTATATTGAATTGTTTCCAATTCCGTTATTGCTAGCTGCGCAGTCGATGGGCACGACCTAAGTTTAAAAAAGAAAAGGAAAAAAAAAAGATGGGTAAAATATTCAAAGGTTTTATGGTGAATCTAATTGGAAATTTGGTTGATTAGATGGTGAAGAGTAATGTCGGGGTACTTTTCTATTAGGAACATCTGCAAATGTGCTGATACAGCTTATACCGGATCCCCCCCCCCCCCCCCCCCCCCCCCCCCCCCACCGGATAACAGTGTGAGCTTGTAAAAGCGGAGAGACGACTGTTTTAACGCTGTTGCCTGGAAGCAAGAGGAGCCTGGGTTTACATCCCGGTCAGAGGCGGACTTGGGTTTCTTCCCAAAGTCCAAAAACATGGTTTCGGGCTCATTGGAGACTCTACATTGGGTGAGAGTGGGAGTGAATGTGTGTGTGTGTGTGTGTGTGTGTGTGTGTGTGTCCCTGCCCGGGGTGTATTCTCTGGCTTCATCATACGTGTGCTGAATGGGGTCCATCTTACTTGCTTGCTTACTAGGGCAGTGCAATTAATCGGATTTCAATTTCAATTTGGCTGCGAAAACAATCACCAGAACGGTACAGATCGAGTCACTACTTGTTTTCAAGAGATTGTGGAAGTGTACTTTATTGCTGATGGTTTTTTTTATTTGTGGTTAGCATTTGTACTTGAATGCTTTTCCAATTTGATTTGAATATCTGTTATGTGATTTATTTTAATAGTTCAAAAAGCGCAACGAATGTTAGAATTTCAATTTAAGACTTGTCGAGGTGTTTTGATGTTTGTGTTAATGCGTTTTGATAAATGCAACACGTCCCCGACGAATCGTGTTGCGTAATCGGAATTTCAATACTGACCCAAATAATCGTGATGATCATTTTTTCCATGATTGAACAGCCCTACTGCTTGAAGTAAGTAAGTATGAAGCCGGTAAGACGACGGAGGACTCGAGAGCGCTTGGTGCCGACCAGCTCTATCGTCAAGTGCCATGAGATCACATAATTAGAAATTGGCACTTTAAGTAAAGCCGAACTGAAGTTGAAATGAATTTTCAGGAGTGATTTCCCCGTGGCCATCGTTCACTCTCAGTTCCGCAGTCTGGCAGACACCGAAATAGAAACATCGGCCCATCTTCCCCGCCTGCCTTCTACCTAACCCGTGTTGGAAGCATCGGCTGAAGTCCTTCTCCGGTGCACATCGAGCAAAGAATGGACTGTACCACGGATACCGGGGTGGGGGGGTGGGGGTTAGGGTGCGGGTAATACGCAATGACGCGTCGAATACAAGGACTCGGGCACTCACCTTGTTCAGGAAGGTGCGGACATCATAGAACGCCAGGGACAGGCCCGTCTCCGCAGACGTGCCGCACACCGACAAGGTGAGCTCGTCACAGCTGAGGGCCAAGTGGTGCAGGGCCAGCTCCCCCGTCACCTCTGCCACTGTGGGAACGCCCTCGACTGACACGAGAGACGGAGAGGAGGTTAGGCCGAACCCACGGGCGGATGTGAGCGGACGTGCTCGCGTGACCTACCTATTTCGTTGGCATTGCCTTTGACTTTATCAACAGCCAAAATGTCGCGGGTTTGGTACACTTTAAACGTCCGGTCAAGGCCGACAAAGGTCAATCCGTATTTGTTGGAGACGGCCAGCAGGGTGGATCTTTCTTTCGGCAACTCTGCGGCTGGCTCGAAGACCCTCGCCTTCTTCATCTGACGAAACTGAAAATCCTGACAAACAAAAGACAAACAAGTGCCATTACTTCAGAGACTTACAAATATGCATTCCTATTAGGAGGAGCTTCTTAAGTTTGTAATGTACTGAGGGTAGACGCAGAGTTCTTGAGGCTTCAGGCTTTGTTATTTTTGTTGCAAGTCTACCATTGATTTCCAGTGAGAAGAACGTGAGAAGCTGCAAGGTGACAGGGATGAAGAATCCTGTACTGCGACTGTCACAGGTAGTGCAGATCCTGCCCGTCACCTCATGTACATTAAAATCTCTTTCCCGTTTACCACAAGCATTTGATAACTCGTATGTGATTAGGATCCAACGTGTGACTCCCATGATGAGTTATTTCTAATGAAAGGTAGCAGCGAAGTAGCCTCATGACTTCACTTTAACAGAGGTATTCATGGGTGACAAGTACATAATGAAGTTAGTTCTCACAGGGGAGGTTGTTAATTTACGTAATCTAATGAGAGGACTCAGCTGTCAAACCGCATATGTGATACCAGTGTTTATGTGCTAGTGCTGCGGCGTTAGCATGGCTAACTCGCTACCAGATCATTTAAGTTGCTGCAACTAATTGTAATGTAAAATCAAATACATTCTCCAGGCTGACATGACTGGGTGAGTGCGTTTGAGGGGTCAGAATGAATGCTAGAGCTCGGCAGCTGAGTTCGCCGGTGCGGCTAAGAATGCGAACTGGTAAACAGTGCTAGCTCAGCCATGCTAACGGCACAAGTTGGAAAACAGAGCTCACCTTCATCTCCCTCTCGGGAGGGGAGTCTGGGTCGTCGCTCATCTTGAAGCTCGGCAGCTACGGCTTTTAGAAGAACGCAGACCCGTTTCGCCTGTCGATATCCCCCCCGGTCTGTGTTTAGGACAGCTTTCTGGTTAGCCGCATCTGTTAGCCACGTTACAACCGAACGCACGCCGCGCGATTTTTGCTGCCTGTGACGTCACGGAGAGACGTAGGACGACAAGTAGATGCCCGAGCAGCAACAACACCGAGCGCATACACTGAACCGCTCACTCACAAAATGGGGTCAATGTCTGGCCATAGTATGCAACACAGAAAAAGTGTATTAGTAAAATATTAACATAACATAAAATATTTGGGATTTAGAATTAAGAATAGAAATACGTATCTGTGAAGAAATCGGGCAATGTTTACCCAAATATATTACCAATATATTTTGTATTTCAACTCTGGATTAAGGGTATGAATGGTAAGCAACTGGCTTTGCAATGAAATTGTGATTCTTACTACATTTAATTCATAGAGTGAAACACACAACGCATGACGCGCATGATGTGTTACAGTGGGTAGTGCTGTCGCCTCATTTCAAGAAGGTTACTGGTTCGTAACCCCAGATTGAGGACCTTTCTATGTGGAGAATGGTTTCCTCCTACAGTCCTAAAATATGTATATTTGTGCAAAACCAGTGCGGCTTAAATGCATACTAGAAAACTGTGCTAGCTCACACATGCTAACAGCGCAAGTTGGAAAACAGAGCTCAACTTAATTTCCCTCTCCGTAGGGGAGACTGGGTATGTATAGGCACATTTGTGCCCAAACATACATCTAGTAGCCTCTAGATGTGACTGTGAATCATGTGTGAGCCCAGTTATTATCTTGCGATCTGTCTAGAGCAGGGATTCCCAAAGTTCAGTGCCTGTATCTCCTTTGGTACACAAGCTGCCCCTAGGGTGTGCATAATATGAGTGTCAAGGCAGCACCACCTTCCATTATTTATTTATACTGTAGTAAGGTGTGATGCATAAGTTTCCAGTGGCCACGAGGAACTGTGACCTACACGTTCCTCAATGAATGAGAGGTCAGAGAACTCACAGAGGCATATACCACCACTGTATACCATCTGTTCACCATATTCCAGTTGTAAACCATTAATCCCTACCGGATGGATAATGTAATGGCAGAGCCAGACCACTGGAGCTGGGAGGCTTGGATTTCTGTTGTCACTTAAGGCCCAGAAAACAACACAACTGTGTGTAAACCATGGAATAATAGAAGCAGATCAGTTTCACTGAAAAACAAGATGATTATGACATCTTGTTGCAGTTAAATTAAATATTTTGTGGTGTCAAGTTGGGTGCTTTTGTTTTGAAAAATGACCAAATGATTTATGATGTTATGACAAGTTTTATGTTGTACCGCCTGCACTCATACTAAATGCTTCTGTATTCCATGACCTTGCCCTAGAGGACGGACGGATGGATGGAGTGACAGGACCTTGTGCTCCTGCAATTGATTCAAAATCAGTAGATTGACATTGCTGAAAAATTCTAAAGATAAATTAAAGAAATTCTTAACCTATTCATGCAAATCCAAATGTGCTATTTGGTGCTAATGCTGCAAAGTACAACTAACGAAACTGGAAGTAAGAGCACTTAATATCTTCTGGAGCCACGTGGTTGATGAGTGATTAGCACTGTTGCCTCAAGGGCCTTTCTACATTGAGTTTGCATTTTCTCCTTGCATCTGCGTGGGTTTTCCCCAAGTGCTCCGGTTTCCTCTCAGCCCAAAAACATGCAAGTTTAGGCCACATAGTGAATGAGTGGTTAGCATTATTGCCTCACAGCAAGAAGGTCTTTCTATGCAGAGTTTGCATGTTCTCTCCTGTGTCTGTGTGGGTTTTCTCCAGATACTCTGCTTCCTCCCACAGTCCAAACACATGCAAGTTTAGGCCAATTGGAGACTCTCAATTGCCCCTAGGTGTGAGTGTGAGAGTGAATGGTGTGTGTACCCTGCGATGAAGATGGGTTCCGGCAGACCAGACACTACTGAGGCACAAAGCAGGTAAGATAATGAATAGGCCGATCTTCATGGGAACCAAATTTTGGACAGCTATGCTCTACATTCCAACAACTTGCAAAAACTTCTCAAAAAAAGTTCCTTGGGGTGATATCTGTTGGTCAGCACTCTGCAATTCCCTGAAGATATTTCTGCCTTTGAAAACATAGCTGACTTTAAGAAATAACAAAACAGCACAGGCACAGTGAAAAAAAGACAGAGGAGAGCAGGATATGGTGAAGTAAGGACTTTTATTAGAAAGCAGATTTTTCTGTATTGCATTTAAAGAAATCAGGTACTCTTGGACTACACAACTCAAACTGGTGATGGCATATACCATGATGGGAATGAAAGGTAGATTCTTATGCAACATCAAAAGTGGCAACTTGCATTTCTGTTGTATATATCATTGATGCTCGAGTCAGAAGGCGCATAAACATTTTAACATTTTGAAACATAAAGCAGTATCAACACAGAAATTGTCCCATCCCAGGTAGCCTGGTCCAAGCCCTGTTTGATAGTGAAGAACGTTACCATGATCAAAGTGTTGGGTTGCATGATAAGATCCTCAGTTGTCCCTCGAGAGGTTACCAATAAGTCCAGACCCGGGCCAGAGTTTGGCCCACGCTTAGCAGAGCTTTTACAGATATGGTCCATGTCAACATGGGGCAGCTCTGTTCACGAAGCACCAAGGTATCAGACAAATATCCATCAGTCCTTGTTGCAGAGACACACACCTATAAACAGGGAGGCTTGAGTTAACATCACCCTGTCCCTCCACTCTGGGAAGTAAGCTTAGCACAGACCAAAGCAAGCTGGAGAAAGACAAAGCAAACAGCAAGAGCACAGCAAGTCCTGTCAGATCTCCCATAATGCACTTTGGGTCTCATCCCTATTCTGATTGTCAGCGCTCTGAACACATGGCTTTGAAAGTTGCGTTTTCTCCTCATTCACCTAACCCTCTGTCACCCTCCTCTCTTTTCTTACATTTGTCTAAGTAGTTCTAAAGTGCTGGCATTATGTTCAAGGACACAAACATACACATACAAACTTTTAGTGCATTTTTTTCCCCGAGACTGCGGAGGGTTCAAATACACGCTCGACTGGGTAGTTAGTAAATATTTCGCTCTCTATCCCTACTTTGCCATCTTTATAATAATAGGGTCGACTTTACCTAAAACATTCAGTAAAAGGCCAGGCTGTGGGATGAAAATACAACCCGTCTCATCGCAAGACTCCACAGTCTTTGTTTGCTAACAGTGACAACAGTTATTCAGCATAAAATACATGGTGCATAAAGATCAGAGGTTTCATTGGGTTAGAGTGAGTGTCTCAATGGCATGCATTTATGATACAAGTGTCTCTTTGCATATAAATGTGTTGTTTTCAGGATAAACCACTCAGTGGAACAAAGACTACTGTGCCCATTAATTTGACAGTAATGGGGGATGAACAGAGCACTGTGTAAGTTTTTAGAAAGTAAGTAACAATTTATTTGCAAAGACATGTTTGTGAAAATAAGTTCTTTTCAACCAACAACCTTATTCTACCTTTAATATTATTGTTTTCTATGACCATCCAGGCAGATCTTGCAGAAGACACATTTATGTCACTAAATTAGACAAAAAAAAGAGTTTGCTGTGACGGGAACACTGGTTTCAATCAAAGATACAGTTTTGTAAAAAATACACAACATTACATACATTTTAGAAGACCTTTTGTTTCAGCCACCATAAATAGAACTTTTTTTTCTCTTTTAGGGTTAGCAATGCAAAAATGAGAATTTCTCAGTTTACAGTATAGTGCAACATCATTCATGTTTGTGTTCATTCACCCTGCAAAAGGAAAGCAAAAAATAAAAGGACAAATACTACCTCAAATGTTTGGTATTGTTTGGATCATACACATTTTGCAGCAAGGCAAATAGTGAATGAGGTAAAATGAGAACGTATCAAAGAGAAAAATTTCATTTTGGGAGTTTATAATTTCTTTAAATACCTTTTGTGTGTCATCTTTTAATGGGATAACGTGAAGAGTACCCTTCCTGTCAGCTTTTAAGTGTAATTATTCTTATTTCTTATTTTGGCTAGTGCACATATTTGTCACACAGAACAAGGTACTGACAAACAAAATAAGGTATAAAATTCTTCGTACATTATACTGCAAAGAGCTCTTGTCAGCCAAATTTAGCAGGATTACAATGACTGAGAAGTAAAAGAAAAATAATCTGTCAAACTGCCCGTGCACATGCTTTGTATTGTTCGAATATAAAGGCTCATTTCACAACATTCACACCCATACAGTCACAGTCTAAGGCACTCCTCCACATCACTGTCTCACCCCAGTGGAGTACGTCAGTGTTTTCTTTATTACCATTATCATATGCCGATTTGCTTTTTATGGGAGTTCACATCACATCATCCTTTCAGTTAAAGTGGTGACCAGGTTCTTCCTGTTCAATGAAAGATCTTAATAGCAAATACATAGACTTACTGTGCACGAAAACACATAGAAAGAAGAACAAAATAATAGAGAGGGTTTTACTTGCTGCACAGTTTAGCAGAGGAGCACAAAGGCTTAAAATTTTGGCCAACGGGCGCGTCAAGTCACTAATTATTTCGCAATTGTATTTGGTTGTTTTTTCTGGAAGGCTTTTATCTCGGTTGTTCAAATTAGAAGCAGGTGGTCCCATCAAAAGTTTAATAGTAATAACTGAATATCTATTCATTTTTTTCATCACATAAGCAACTGTAGCTCGTGAAGCTTCATAAATTATAAACCAGATGAAGTTTTAATCGTCTAGGTATAGCAGTGCAGAAAACTTTAGGATCTCTCAGTGTTGAGAGAGAAGATTAGAGATGCACATTAACTGAAAAAAAAAACTTTTTTGGTGGGGTACAAACAGAGAAACAATATGATAAAAACCTTAGAGGTTTCTCCTTGAACTCTGCTCAGTTTTCTGTATAATAGGTAAAATGCTCCCTGGCGTTCACCACACTGGAAGACCTGCTCACTTCACTTTAAAAATCACAAAAGTCACAAAAGCTTCAGGTCGGAAACGACGCCCGGCCTCACAGTCAGATCATATTATGGCATGGCCTGTTTTAAGAATGTACAATTGAGGAAAAAGAGGGGCTCGTATCAAAAGCATTTGAGTATTTGTCCATATTGTGTCAAGGCT
Organism: Karalla daura; assembly: GCA_029224185.1. Classification (NCBI taxonomy): domain Eukaryota; kingdom Metazoa; phylum Chordata; class Actinopteri; order Chaetodontiformes; family Leiognathidae; genus Karalla; species Karalla daura. The sequence goes on from CM055201.1 coordinate 9,099,628, forward strand.
TGGACCCCTTGCCAAAGCAGTGCTACAGCTTACATTCATTCATCACCTCAGCCATTCCATCACGGTTTTATCAATGGCAAATCACATTTCTTCCAACAGGAAAAACAAAGATACTATATATGTCAATATCGTTGTTATTATCATCATTACCTAGTGCAATTGTAACCCTGTATTTCTTGTGCAGGGCTATCATAAAGCCTTGCCTTAGAGACGCGCATACATAGAACACACACAGGCCCATTCTTATAAACAGACACTGAATATATCAGGGGCATAGCCATTAGCTAATTCCAATTACTGCAGTGTAGAAAATCAATTTTTAGTTTGCAGCCACTTCATACATATCTACGCATTTTTCCAAAAATCTTGGCGGCTTAAAGTAGCTTTAGGGTTCATTCATTCGTCCAAATTTGATGGTCTGAACTTGTGATTAAATGTGCTTTGACACTTCTCGGGAAAACCCAGAAAAACAGGAGAAAACATCCAACAGTGTATCTCTTAAAATCAATGCACAAAACAACAAAGGAAGGCTGTTTGGACTACGTCCATTTGCGTGGCAGAGAGCATGAAAACAGATGTCCAGAAAAAAAAGAGAAAGAAAAGAAAATGTGTACGAAAATACAGGTTAAAGTCCCTGTTCGACTCATTGCCTCACTCCAGTTTTCTCCTTCCAAACCCACAATTCCCTAATCGAATAACTTATCAGGGCGATGTGGAGGAAATTTTCAGTCTTTAGCACAGTCACATTCTGCCAAACTTATTTAAGTTTCCCACCCTTTAACCTTTTTTTAGAGTGCAAATGCAGTAAGCCAGCAGAAATTGCTCTTATAAGTTTTATTCAATAATTTACCCCCCCGCCCCCCCCCTGCTTTTCTCCACACACACACACACACACCCCAAACCCTCCCGAGAGAAACAAAAACAAAACAGGATGGAAGCAGGGCTACGTCGGCTTGCTGCCAATCACAAACCACCACATCAAGGTGAACCAGTGCTTCTCTCTGACACGTTCCCCCTCTACCGCTCAGTGTAGTGCACCTTCCTCTTCCTACTCCATGTACTCAGTCCCCTGTAGCCGCGGTGGCAGCGCGCTCCCAAGCTTACAATGAAAAAATCCAATGGATACTGTGTCGAACACAGTCAATCCTGGGTCACTCCCAGGTCAGTTCTAACACGAGTCAGACTGAGGTCAGATCCCACTGACGTCGGGGATAGAAAGTCCTTTTGCGTATAAATGGCTATGTCGAGGCAACGGTTGCTGTTTTTCTTTATTTAGATGCAGGTTTTCTGGCTTTGTTGTTGCTGTTTTCCATAATTCTCTGTGTTTCGTTGTTTGTATTCATGCATGCAAGCTGCTGTGTTCTTGTTCGTGTCTCTCTCTGTATCTCCAAGACAGGATGGTGTAATTTAAATCATTAAAAAAAAAAGCATTGTTACATTTTTTTTTTTCCGGGGGGAAGGGGGGCAGTGTGTGTATTACTGCATCGGTGCAGATGAAAGGCTAGTATCATAAGGTGTGCGAGCGTGTGTGTTTGTCTGTATGTGTGGTGTGTGTCTGGGAGGGATGGTCGGGAGCAGACACAGGCATCACATTGACAATTTAATCTAATGTGTCACGGGCCAATGTGCATGAAAAAACAAGTCCATGTGATAGATTGTTTGTTAGATAGTGGAAAAGTCTTCGGCTTTCGCAGAAAAAAAAAACGCCCTTCCTCATCTTGATTACAAAAATGACATGCTGTTTTGAGAAGAAAAAAAAAGAAAAACTGTCTTGTTTAATGGTGGTAATACAGTACTTGACCTTTAATTATAATACAATCTTTGTTATATAGTCATACAGTATGATGTAAAGTGGTCAACCACGGCAAAATAAGCTGCTTTTTCGGCGAGCTGCGCTTCTCTGATCTGTTTTTCCCAAGGTTACGTGGGTTATTTTCAGATGCAGCTTTCAAAGAAAACGGAATCATTTTACAAACCATTATACAACACTCCCCATACTGCCAGCAAAGCAGCTGTTGCTTTTGTATTGCACTGAAATGATGAATCATTACAGCCATTTGTTCTGCGATCAGGCTTTTCTAATATTGCTGTGGGTGCCGAAATACTGAGTAAATACAGAATATACGAAGGAGGGTGTGGAGCAGAGAGGGTCGGTCGGTTTTCTATATGTGCAAATGCCATGCCTGTGTCTACCTCTAATATCGCTGCTCTACTTCCACTCTCAGTAATTATGCGTGTACACGAGCACACATGTGCACATGCATGTGTGGCGGATGCCTGTATAGTAAGACCTACGAGCGCAGCGCTTTGTGCCGAAGATTCCCGTTGAGGAAGCACAGAGGAGAGGGGAGAGTGGCGGACGAGATGTTAAGAGTAAGAGAGCAAGCAAAAGAAAATGCGGTGTTAAACAGACTTCACGAGGTGAGAGGCAGCCTGTGGGACATTCACTGTCCGTTCACCCGCAGACCTTGTCCGAAACTTTCCACTTCCTGCTCGGGCGGCGTGTCACCACAGTTGCCCGCCTCGGCTCCTGGGATCAAAGACGGGGCCCCCAGAGATCCGTCTACACCGTCTAACCCATCCTCGTCTTCCTCCTGCTCCTCCTGGACTCCTCCCCTGTCGCCCTCACCTTCGGCCTCCGCTCCGGCCGCCCCGGAGCCGGGGCTGCCCTCTGTCAACGGTGGGTGAGTCCTGAGAGGGTCCTTGCGATCGGGGTACAACCTTTGCTCAAGGCTCTTGAAGTCAGACTCGAAAGGGAGGGGTATGCCTGGCTGAGGGGCGCCCAGTGCCAGGCCCAGGCCCACGGCAGCGTTCATGCCCATTCCCGCCCGGTACATGTCCACGCCGTCGGGGAGCATGGACTTGATCTTGGGCAGCCATCGCTTGCGGACACGCCTCGCATTCGTGCACATGTCAGCAGCAATCACATTCATTTCACTCTCCTTGAAGTTAGGGTTGAAATTTTGACAGTAGACTGGAAAAGAGAGAAGACAGGGGAACTCCATGAAGGGCAACCTGAGCTCTTAAAAAATAATAATAATAATAATTGCTGATCTGGACGGTAAACCTACGTTTGACAGCGTTGAGGACCCTGCTGTCCAGGGGTTTCCTACTGGGGTCACTAGTGGAGGAACGGATACCAGTCCCACAGCTATTGGCTAAAGTGTTTCTGCAGGGATGCACAGCAGACACCAGGGGGCAGAGTCAGCAACAGGCACATACAGTAAATTAAAATGGGTACACACACGCACACACACACACACACACACACACACACATACAGTGCTAACCGCAATGCACAACATGGCCACAGATGGAGTGTGAAAGTTGGTTTGCGACAACACTGGTGGTGTTGGGAGTCGAGCATGGAGCTCAGATCCTACCAACTGAAACTGCTCGGCTCGCTGCTGCGCCGTTACAACTCACCTATCGAAGAAGGTGGCGAGCAGACGACGGAGCAGGACCTTGTGTTTGATACCGGCGCATAGATGACAGTTCATCAGCTGGCCTCGAGTCATGAACACCTGTGTACCTGGTGTTAAAAAACAAAGCACATTTTTTTTAAAATTGCTGAGAAAACGGATCGATTACTATCTATTTCCTGCCTTTGAAGACTCCGGGGGTTCGTCATTTCTGCTGTTGGCCCAATTACCAGTTCGCCTCCTATCCCTTGGCTGCATTTGAAATTCGTGTTCAAGGAGCCCTTTAATGGACCAAAACAAAGCTTCAGCTGTCCAACGCAAAAGGCCATAAAAACAGCAAGAACTATTGGATTACTTGGTTTTGCTTTCTTTTCTAAATCATCTCTTTCTCATTCCCATATTGGACTCTGCAGCTCTCATGCAGACCACAGAACTGAACTGCATTGCCATCTGATTGAATCAGAACATTTATTTTTATTCACAGCGACTTCAACCTGCACGTGTCCCTACCTTTGTCTCTGCGTGCCTGTGCGGTACCCTAGGTGGTATTCATACTCTTCATAGATTCTTTTTGTCAGAGGAGACCAAACTGATTTAACTTTTTTTTTTTTTTGCCACGCTCCATTGTATGAATTAAATGGTGGAGACCTGGTCTCCTTGAAAGTCTGGTCTGGTCTGACTGCCAAGAGCAATCTGTGGCAGTCAGACAAAGGAGTTCAGTTTTTCTCTCATCATACCAGAAAAATTTTTTCCTTCATGCTCTTGCAGGCCTGTAAGGGCCATTTGGCAAACTCCCGGCACCCTGTCATATGCTTTTTACTCCAGAGTGACTTCTGTCTAGTCACTCTACCATAAAGGCCTGATTGATGAGCACTGCAGAGATGGTTGTCCTTCTGTCCCAATCTCTGCAGAGAAAGTCTGCAGCTTTGTTCCGTCTCTTTCAGATCGATACAGTGACGTGGATCAAAATAAAGAGGGCTGAACCCGGGTCAGACGGTGCTAAACTGTGAGTTCACTGGAGACAGGAATTCAAGTGGACATCTAATAGCATAATAACTTGTAACAGTAGAACTACAGTAGTGAAATGGCCCATATAAATCAAATGCAGCGGTTGAATACCGGCACTGCCTGCGTTAAAAAAAAAGCGATATTAATAAGGTTCACTGGTTTGTAATCAATGGCCTCATTGCTCTGGGAGAAGTTTGATTTTAACAGTTCTCCATTTTACAGTGTTGACGTTCTCTAAGCCCCTGAATTTATGAGTTGAAATTAATTCAGTCAGTTAAATTTAATTTGACCGACTATTTGCACTTGAATTCGAAACCCTCTGAAAGTGCAAACGGGTAGAGGTAGGATTACCATTCGGAGATGAAAGTTATTCTCTGCGTGTGATAAAATGTGAGCGGGTAAACATGTGCGCGTGCTGCTTACCAGCTACCAGCTCCAGCTTCTCCCCGGGGTCGCCCTCCGTGTAGAGCTTGGGGTGGCAGCGGTAGCCTATCTGGCTGATGAGGCTTGCGGGAAGCGCAACCAGGTCCCTGCGGATCAGCACGCAGTTACGGTTCTCCAAGGCCAAGGGCACCGCCGCCATCTCCGGCTTGTCCTGGACTGAGGGAGGCCAACAAGAACAGCGGAGTTTTTAGGGATGTGCGACAGCTTCAGAAACGAACCAAAACAAAAAAAAAGCATCTGGGTCCGTATCTCCATCGGAGCAACGGCAGCAAAAATGTGACCATCCTCGCAATCTGCATCCGCATCCTCATCCTCCATGTTCTCATAGAGGCTGTGAAATTAATAAATCAGGTTGGTGTAATCTCATACAAGTTTGTTGTGTTTCATTAATGTTTCAGAGCGTTGCAGATGTATCCCAGATAAGTCACGTTGCCGCATCAGCAACTTGAGTTTTTAGAAGGGGACAGAACCAAAGCTGGGTGTTAGGTTCTTACTCGCAGAATAGTTTCCCTCCCTCCAACCTTAGAGTGTACGTACGTGCATGCACCTCCTGTGCACACACACGCACACACACACAGGGAGAACCTCAGAAATGGATCCATTAGCGGCCACACACACGCATGTGCAAAGCGTGTACAGAAAAGTGTGGATTAATAGAGCTGCGTGTGCATTCACACATATCTACAATCACACACACATGTGCACGCGCACACACACACACACACGCACATACACACCCAGTTAAGATGTGCATGGATCTCAAATATCCCACAATGTCACCCTGGGGTGCTCGGTCTGATTGCAGATAGAGTGGATTTCATAAATATCTGAAACTCTAGAATTTGACAAACCTGTGTGATGCCTTTGGGCTGCAGGATGCTAGGAATCATGGAAAGTGTGTGTGTGTGTGTGTGTGTGTGTGTGTGTGTGTGTGTGTGTGTGTGTGTGTGTGAGTGCCCGCAGTCGGTGCCTGGCTCTTTTGTTTACGTGCGACTGCAAATTGTAAAGTGAATCTACGCTTGCATGTGTAGGCAAATCTGCGCGGACATGAAAGTAGGGTGGAAAAAACCATAATAAAGAGCAGCACAGACGAGCTGTTGTAGCAGTGATAAGGAGTGTGTTGTTGGTCACGATGCAGTCCAATCATAACTCCATAAAGCTATCTTTATGCTGAGAGAACCCACACACATACACACACACACACAGACACACACACACACACTGAAGACAACATTCAGCTTTTTCAAGATGTGCAAGATACATGATTTATAAAAGATTAAATAATGTTATTGGGATTAAAATGAGTGTGTTTATATTTATTTCAAAAATTTTAGACAATAAATTTGGGAAAGCCTAGCATCTCCAAACCCCCTACACTTTGATCTGTCTGACATCAAATATATTTCTCCCATCCAGGCCAAGGGCAAATGAGGAAGTAATTCACTTACTAACATCTTCCACGACAAGACAGATAAAACTGATGCAGGTTTGCGTAGGCCAGTTTTGCATTTAAACTACTTTACTTTAATAGAGTTGAGCTATAAGTACTATAAAAGTTAATGTAGTTGAATAAAACACGATCGAGTGTGCTGCTAGATCACAAAAAATAACCAATAATCTTGGTCTGTAACAAGACTAAAAGTATTTTTAGCCATTTATACTAATACTAAAACATCACAAAGGTACAGCAGTGATGCTTGTGATACAGCTTCAGGACTGCAACACGTCACAAAGGCAGGCATCGATACTCACTGCCGTAAGGGTTCGCTGAGCGTCCATAGATGCTGTAGGCGTCCTCGGGGATGCCATCGTAGGGCTCTTCCTCAAACTCTTCGTCCTCGTTCTGGTAGGACGTAGGACTGTCAGTGGTCGGCAGGCTGGACGCCCCCGGGCTGGACCTTTCCACTCCGCCTCCCCCTCCTCCTGCTCCACCTCCAGCTGCGACCTGGAGCTGGTACGAGGGCATGCCGGGGATGGAGATGCTGCTGGCCTGAGAGTAGAGGAGCGAGCTGGCCCTTGCCAGGCGACTCCCCAGCTCCGAGGACGTTATCTTGCTCTGCGTCGAGGGTATCGTCAGAGGCGTGGGGTCGCCCCCTTCTAGTTTAATCTTACGCGGCGGCATGAGTAGGGATTGAGACCAGCCTGCGGTTCCCAAAAGGGCAGAGACGGTAAGACCGTTGCCGTTATTACAAGGGCTTTGTGGCTCGGATCCTGTTTCCTCTAAAGACCCTGCTGTCTGTGAGTCACAGTGGGGCGAGTTTGCCTTGAACATCAGGTCCATGCCCCTTTCGACTATATGTTGAATTTGGAGGTAGCCAGCTGTGTACATGACCACCAGCTGTTCGCTAGCTGCCATTGTGAGCTTCCCTGTGTAGCAGAAAGTGAGGATCTGCTCAAAGCAAGCAGGTGTGACTGAGGAGGGCAACTCGAACTGGGTCTTTGTGGAGCTGCTGAAGAGGTCGCGGAAGTAGAGGCTGCTGGCAGCCAGAACGGCCCGGTGGGCTTTGAAAGCCTGACCTGGTTATGACAGAGGTAACAGAACATCAATGAGAAAACATCTCAACAAAGTTCTACGACCGATATCAAAGAGGAGGAAACCCGGCAGGTGTCCCAGGAACCGACCTTTGACCAGGATGGAGACATCGCAGTAGTGTCCCAGCAGGCGCTGCTCGTTCAGGGAGCCCAGCACGGTGGCTCCAAAGTTGGGGATCTCCACATGGAGCAGCTGGGACATGTTGGCCGCGGAGGAAGAGGAAGATGGGGCTTCAGATATTCACTGCAGACTCCGCCGCTGAGAAAGGCATCTATATATGTGAGGGAGGGAGAAAAAAAGGAAGAAAGAAAAAAAAACATGAGAACGCGTTGGGAGAAGAGAGATGATATGATGAAGGAGGGAGCGAGCGGAATATGCGTGAAAGATGAAAAGACGTGCCACAGGGAGGGAGGCGGCGAGAGAGACGCGAAGATTGAAGAATTGAGAGGAAGCCTTCAAGGAAGCAAAAGAGCGGGGCTTGAAAATAGAGTTGAGATAACGTGAGAAAATGAATACAGTTGAGAGAAGAAGTGAGAGGTGTGTGAAAGAGAGATGGATATGCACAGACAGTGGGTGAGAGAGAGAGAGAGAGAGACAGAGAGAGAGAGAGACAGAGAGTGGAGAGGCAGGGGTAAGAGAGAGGAGGAGTCAAGTCGGTGAAGAACACAATGCTGTGCCTACTGTACATGAGAACATTGTGAAACACTCCGAGGCTATGTTGTTTTACATGACTTAAATTCCAAGAGCCTTGGACCCGTTCCACGTCTTGCACTTAATGCATGAAAACATTTCTCCCACAGCGGCGTGGACTTTGCTGACCTTTGTCAGCGTTTCCAAACTCCGAGGCCGGGAATCAAACCGTCTGATATCACACATGTATTCACACAGCGTTTTCGATTAGCTTTAATAGCTCCCTCTGTAACAGTCTCCAGGCGTATTTGCACCTTCTTTCCTACCCCAAACCTTGTGTCATTGTTTTTTTTCCTCCCCTCCAACCCACACACGCACGCACACATACACATATACGCACCAGTTTCATTATTAAGCAATGCTGCAGAACAGTTTCCAGGAATACAAACTGAAAAAAAAAAAAAAAAACGTCGCCGCCTCTCTTACACACACACACACAGACACTCACTCACTCTCTCCCACTTTATGCACTCCATACAGACAGCCATGCACTCTGGATTACTTACATAAAAGTGTGCACGCCTTGCAGCGCGCGCATGCACACACACACACACACAAACACGCACACACACGTATCCAGTGCAGGCTGCATAAAGACATTACTGTGTACTCTGGCGCACAAACTCTCACCTGGAGGAACCAGCACACGACTTTTCCTCCACTAACAGTCTCGCACACATGCACAAACGCAGGAAAAAAGAGCGCTCACTGTTATCCCCCCAGACAGTTCTGACCTGTGTGAGCCAGTCCTCTGGTTAAAAGACACCATGGAGCCCTGGGCGCACACCAGCAGCAGCAGCAGCAGCAGCAGCAGCAGTCAGGACCAGGACAGAAGAGGAGTAGTTAAAGATGGGAGGAAAGCACTCTGATGTACTCCGTCTGGCCGACTCTCTCTTTCACTTAAAGTGTCATTCCCACTGTGTTGGAGATGGCTCTCTCTCTCTCTCTGCTTCTCTCTCTCCTGTCTGCCTTTCCCCAATCTTCTTCTTTCTTGCTCTTCTTCTATCTCTATATCCTCCAAAGCCCCATTCTCTCTGCTCGCTGTCTGTTCTAGTGCTGTCTCAAAGCCTTCCTCTGCCTCCCTGTCATTATCTCTCTCTCTGTTTCGCTCCCCTCTCTCTATTCTCCAAGGGTTGAATTCAACAAGTGCCGCTGTAGAAAGAGAGAGAGGCAGAGAGAGGGAGAGAAAGAACGGGGGGGTGGGGGGGGAGAGCGGGAGAGAGAGAGAGAGAGAGAGAGAGAGAGAAAAGAAAGAAAGCGGAGCAGAGCGAATCAATGATGAAAGGAGTAGGAGGCTCAGTGTGTGCGTGTGTGCGCATGTGTCTGCGCGCGTGTGTCTGATCAATGCAGTATCTATACGTCGCAGGGAGTGGGAGGGAGAGAAAAACACAGGCTACAGTTACAGACGGAGACAGAGACTGGGCAGAGCTAGAGAGAAGCAAGGGGAGGGAGGGAGAGAGGGAGGGAGGGGAGAGCTGAGACAGAGAGAAAGTCATTTGAGGACAGTACGAGTAGAGAAAGACAATTAGGTTGAAGCAACTTCTGCCACTTGCCCCTGGACACAGATGCCTATATGGTCGACCAGAAAAAGCAGGAGAATGACTAAGACAAAAGAGAAATGAGAGAAGCTGATGGAGGTCACAGCCACCGTTAATTAATTAGAACACTGAATAGTGAAACTTCTGAAATCCCTGTTTGACGCAAGACTGGAGAGAATGCGTCACGTCTTGGTAAAGCAAAAAAAAAAAGAGCTTTACTAAACTAGCAGCTTTAATATACACCATGCGGTAATCCTCTAATCCTCCCAGATGTAAAAATTAAAAAAGGTCAGACACAAGCGCTGTCATTTCAAGGTATCCCCCATTTGCTTGGAAGACAATAGTTTACAAAAAAAGGATTTTTTTTTTTACAGTTTGAGTAAGTGTTTGTGCATGTTTCTCTGAATCATGCAAGGACCTCTCAGCCAAACACCTACACACCAGCTCTGTCTTCACACAAGACTATTTTGTATTTTCTACACGATTTTGATAAATTAAATGATTAAGTTTCGCCCCCGCTGTGGTGGCTCAGCTTTATTCAGGTGACATTTCCTGTTTTCGTCCCGACGCATGGAGGGCCTCCCTAAAATGCCGCTTGATGCGGACGAGGGAGGACGGGAGCCAGATGTCACAAACCGAGACAGACAAAGAGAGACAAAGCACGGCTGGGCTAAGAGACGGGGGTAACTTCCACTGAGATGTGCGTGGGTGTGGAGAAGAATGCAAAATTGCTGTGATGCGTAGATGCATTTTTAATGCATGGGCACACAAACACATATATTGTTAGTCATAGCTTAACGCTCAAGAGATACGCAGACAGCCAAGCTAATAATACAGGGTCCATTAATGGAAAAAAAAAACAAAAAAGCTGATGCGGATCATTTTTATATCTGTGCGTGTCCCCAGAAAGCATCCAGACACATTGTGCTTCACGTCCTTTTTTTTTCTTTTTTTTTTCTCTTTGCCAAAGAAACCTCAAGTGGAGAAAGTTGTGCTAAACTGAGCAAACTTTTACTCTTCAGTCGCAGCGGAAATATGAAAGGGAAGATATCACAAAGCGTCGAATACAGTGAGTCAGACTTTGGTTTAGAGGAGCTTTGCCCCAGCAGTGTGTGTGATATCTGCACGGCACATATAGACACACATGAGTGAGCGCACACAAAAAAGAGCACAGGAGACACAAATCCGCAAACACACTAATGCAAACAGACATATACGCACTCCCACCACCCCCTCCCCCCACTTGCTCTCTTCCACACACGCCAATACACAGTCAGGTGATCTCCCTGTGCACACTCAGCAATACACATTCACTTTGTCTGTCTGTCTGTCTGTCTGTCTGTCTGTCTGTCTGTCTGTCTGTCTGTCTCCCGGTGAACGCCGTCGGTCCGTCTGTCAGTTATTGTGACTATTCTGTCCTTACATCGCCTCTCGCCTCACCCACCCGCCCCCCCTCCACACGCACTCTCTCCCTCTCTCCTTTTCTCTCTCCTTCCCGCCCTGCATACCACATACCCACTGTCTCTCTGCCAATTAATGCACACAGGGCTGCATTGCAGTGAGGTTGGCGCGTGCCACGGCAGCAAGCACAGTACAGAGTCTACAGACATGCATGTACGTGCCAGCCGGGCAGAAGAGCGGGGAGGGGAGGGGGGAAGGGTGGGGGGGGGTAGGAGGGGGGTGAGGGAAAAGAAGAAGAGGGAGGGGGAAGAGAGGGAGAGAGAGATAGAGCAAAGGAGGGTGAATGGAGAATATGTCGAGTCAGGCAGACAGGACGGCGGTGTGCCACACTGCACATATATTCGCAGCCGCATGTAAATGTATGCAGGAATATGAAACACACGCAGAATGAGGACACACACGCTCTATAAAGCACACACACACACACACACACACACCCACACACAAGCATTCACATGGTAATTACAGCCCAGTCCTGCCTGCATTACATACAGACTTTGTACATACACTGTAAAAAAAATATAAAGCCATGAACTCCCTCAACTTGTTTGCCTGGCAAGTGATTATGTGTGTGTGTGTGTGTGTGTCTGTGTGTGTGTGTCTGTGTGTTTCTCTCTCTCTGCTGCTTCTGTCCTCATTTCCTTTTGTGTGTGTGTTTGCATTTCCATGTCAAAGTTTCTCACATACCAAGTAATGTTTTTATAATCATCATTATATACCCGCCCGTGACTTTTGGCACTGTATATCTGGCATGTGGGTGTGCGTGTGTGTCTGTGTGTGTGTGTGTGTGCATGTGTTGTCATAGCCCGTGAGTTGATATATGAGATTTGAGTGCTGTTCTGATTGCTGTTGTCTGCTTTGTTGGAATGTGTTACATCCATTTTAATCAAGGATTCATACCTACGCACAGTGTTATTAACTGTAGCAGCAGGTCCAGGCATATTTGAATAATATGAAGAAATGAGACGATTGGCCAGATGGCGCACATACACACACACACACACAGGCACACACACACACAGGCACACACGTGAACACACGTACACACAGAGATTTAATTATGAGTTATACTGTAGCCACCCACCGAATGACAGTAGAGCAACATTCAAACATAAAACCATAAAAGTGGCAGAATTATGATCCACGTTCGCCTCCATGTACTTTACGTAAAAGTTCAACGTCGAAGTTAAATTGAAGTTTTTTTTTTCAAGATGCAGATAAAAAAAGGCTGACCCAAAGATATACGGAGGACACAAACAGGGATAAGCAATAAAAGCGATTGATATCTCAGCTGAGGCACAGCGATGCACAGGCACATGTACACATACACACACACACACACACACACACACACACATACACACACACACACACAGACAGACACAAAAGGCAAAGTGAAAAGAATTTTTTGAGAGGAGCCGAGGAGGACCAGCTCCTTCCCCTCGTGCTGACGTTGCCTCTATACAATCTCAATATGAACAGTCCCCACGTTATAAATATTCAGATCCTGCAGTTGTTCTCATGTCTAAAGTGTACCAGACAACAGATTCTATCCACGTTGAGACGGCAACGCTCCCTGGCAACAGTTCTACCAATCGGGACCAAGCGGGTGTCTGCCTGAGTCTGTCTGAGTATCATTATGGGATGTCGAGAGAGAAGGGGAGAGAGAGAGAGAGAGAGAGAGAGAGAGAGAGGGAGGCTGCTTATCACTGCTTATAATGCAACATCATTCTCTGAGCATAGACCCCGCTGGGTGAAGTTGTCTGCACATAGTCAGGATCAAAATCATCTTTTTTTAAAAAAAAAGGGAAAAAAAAAATCTCTCTATGATTCATACAGTTATGTAACAAACAGACAACTATGAAATGATTTGTTGTGGGCTGAATATTGTCTGGTATCTTTCCACTTGTATTCACTCAATATGCACCAATAATGTAACTCATGGTCTGACTAGGAGGAAAAGAAAAGGGAAGAGTTTCAGGTTTAACCAGTGTCACAATGCTGCCTGTCGGAAAAGAAATAATGAAAAAGACAGACTGATTATAAATAAATGCCGAAAAATCAGAGCACAATGGATTGATGCTGACCTCAGACCTGAAACTGAACTTAGGTAACAGTTAGGTAACATTATATGTAACAACATGCATTTGTGTTAATGCAACAGTGCCTGTTCATTAATTTCTCGCATTGGCTCACTTCTGATTTGTTTGTCCTGATGAATACAGAACAACCATTCAAGAGTTGTCTGGACTTTTGGACCAGACCGTAAGCCGCTTGATTCGCTGAACGCCTGGTTGTATGTTCCATTACCATAACAATGAGTGTGAACTCCACCGTGAGCTTGTGACTTAAAGCAGCTACGATCGTTAATTTGATAATAACTGCAGATCAGACGATGTGGCCCCTCCTGCGTGCAGTGCAAAGGGTCGCAGGGCTTTGCTGCTCCCTCTAGTATGCCACTTTGTTTTTCTAGGCCCCAACTTTCTTGTCTGGGTTTGATTCCACAAATGTCAGTGCATTGCTATGGACACATCTGCCAGCTATAGGAAAAAAAAATGTCTATATACGTTGTAAAATGTTGGATAAATATTCCTTAATCCACTGGGAGGGCTAGGACCCAGGGGCAATTTTAGAGTCTCTAATCTGTCTAAACATGCATGTTTTTGCACCGTGGGAGGAAACCTAGAGTAAACCCAGGCGCTCATGGAGAGAGAACATGCAAACTCCACAAAGAATAGTTTCCATCCAGCCCTGCAATAAGGCAACAGCATCTCAAAATCCATGTATCTTCCAGTGGAGATGGTGGAGACCCAAAACAGAGGTAAAGGAGCGAGAATGTCAGACCTAGATTTACCAAGTGGCCATCAATCAAATCAGCTGAACTACTCTTGTCTAATCTTGTAGTTTTCTATATCTCGTCTGTTCCAAAAAGACAAAAAAAAACCAAACAAGGTCGCAGACTCATGGCATATGAACCTAACAATGTCAGTTCTATAAAATAGGTCAGGATACATGATGTGGGCTGTGCTCAAATTGATTTAAACAAACACTGTGTTATTTCCCAATCCCTCCAACTTCTTGTCTTGAAAAAGCGACAGCCCTGCTGGCCTCTGTGGCTATTTTCAATTTGATTATCTATAATTCAAAGCATTAAATTAGTAGTTTGAGGCTGGTGAAAGATTAATCATTATGGTAACTTGATAAATTTAGTTTATTGCCCAGTCTGGACGCCTACCACAAATGTCATTTGTCTGCTGCAACTGTAAATAAGAATTTCTCTTAACCGTTCGGTTTCAGAGTCGAAGGGCGCAATTTCCATTTGCACAGGATGAGAATTAAAACGCTTACATCCACTTACTACCGGCTCCATAAATAGGAACATGAACACACACGCATGCATACACATGTGACTACGCAGCAGTTTTGCGTAGGTAGCCAGCACTGCAGCGCGCTGACTACCTGCACAGAAAACTCTGACATTTAGCAGCGGCTGGGGACTTTATCTCACACAAAGTTGTGACAAAGAAGTCCTCCAACAGTGGGCTACCAGTCAGTTAAGCCTGTCACGGCGGTGATGTGCATAAGGAAGAAAGAAAAAAAAAAACACAACAGACAGTGGGAAAGACAGAGGAGGGGAGTTTGTGTATGTGTGTGTGTGTGAGTGACTCTCCTGAGGCAAAGGCATCGCTAATGAACTCCAAGTGGCTGTGGGAGGTAAACAAACAAACACTAGCAGCAGCTACTACATCACACCAAACTCCGGTGACTGGGACAGTGGGATGGCCACATGTACGCCCGTACACGCAGACATCACATCAGGCCACGTACCCTTGAACATACACAATGACTTTTGGGTGTTCAGTCAGAGAGCTGAAGAGCTGGGTGGGGGGAGGAGGGGGGGGCAGGGGAGGGGAGGGAGATTAAAATGAGAGAGGCGGAGAGCGACATCGGAAAACAGGAGACAGACGAACAAAAGGAGAGAGGACAGAGAGAGGGAGTGTGTGTGAAAGATGCAAAAAGAAAACACGAGAGCACTTGACAAGGCACAGTCATCCAGTGAGGGGAGTTGGAGAAGAAATTGGGTAGTGATAGAAAAAGGTAAAAAGGCTAAAATAAGTGTCCTGAAGATGGGAGGAGATTGTGGGTGCCAAAGCAATGGCAAGTCAAGAGATACAGGTATAGAAAATGCGACAAAAGGGGAAAAAAACTAGGAGATTAGACTGACCCGATTGGCTGTACCAATTCTAAACTTGATCCGAACGGGCAGTGACTTGTCTTGGTGTGTGGTATAACGTGAATTCATTGGGAGTCTGCTTTTCATAGCAAGGCAACATACGACGCCAAGTGATATCAACAAACTGACACTTTGTTCTAATCGAAAGAGATTCCACCTCCACATTACTGACTCCAAAATGTCAGCTCCACCAAAGACGCTTCCCAGACTGCTTTCTACGGAGAAGGCAAATCCTCCTACTGTATATGGCAGAGGAAAAGGGCAGAGACTACAGAAAAGCATGAAAATGAAAGGAGAACGCGTCAAAGGGCAAAGATGGCCGGGTTTTTTTTTTTTCAGTAATACTGCGCTCATATTGCAGAACAACAGAGGCCCAAAGGTCGTTCCAGTTTATAGCAACACATATGTGTGACGTTGTCTCAGGCCCAGGACTCACGCAAGACTGAGATATTTTGACCAAACACTGACACAAGACTGAAAATTCCCCCGATTTCCATCTTAAAAAGGGAAACTACGTCAGCTGCACAGGAAGAAAAAGGAGAGAAGAGAGAGAAGAGAGAATCCACCAACACAAGAAATGATTCAGGATGCGTGAGAAGAACAAATGTGTGTGTGTGTATATTAAGCAGCAGCTTTCGCGTGTGCACACAAAGATACAGTATAGTGCACCGTGACTGCCATGTGATGTCTTTTTTTGGGGGCAGTTTCGTACTAATAAATCCTCTACATTGGCATCAGCTCACAGCTGCCATGTGACTGGGTGGGTGTCCAAACCACAACACATGAACTGTACATTTTCCATGAGCCCGAGGGCCAAGATTTCATGCCGTCTCGAGCTGATCTCCTGCCAGAAAAGTATCAGTTTTGATGGGCTCGGGCAGATTCTTTTTCTCCCTCTCTCACCTCTATTTCTCAGGATACGCGGTGGGAAAGGGAGACGGTCCTGGAAGGGCAAACAGATATTTGCATCAGTTCCGGCAACTTATGATTGGGATTTAATTGCAATGCCGGGGACTGCACCAAAATTCTCGTCCGGATTCATAAGAAAGTGATCGGTGCGTGAACAGATTTCAGAACCGTCCATTTCTGTAAGAAGTGAAATAGAAATCATTTCTGGTGTTGTACTCGTGCCTCGTGACTCCGTTTCAACAAAGACATGGATACCCACTCCGGCGGAGCTTTTGTGGTGTCTCAAACGCGCGGCCTCATTTCCAAACCACCATTGTGCCACGGCAGGGAGTGTACCGGTTTAAAGAAGGAGCTAATTGGCTGTAGTTGATGCCTGCCTTTAGAGCGCCGTGATAATTTATTCTTGCAAGTACAATTACAAAGCAGGTGTGTCACTGCTTTGCTAGCGCTCCTGGCCACAAGACATCTGACACTCCGGCGCTGCTAAACACGGCGGATTTATGCAGTTGCTTGCACTTTGTTCCAGGGACCTAAAATCTCAGTGATATCCTCCTTAACATGACCTTCATCTGGGGACAAGAGAGGCCATGAGATAGCCTGCTGAGTGTCACTGACTGTCACACAAGGCCCACAATTAGGTTAGATTTCACAGGCCCTCTGTACATTTGCAGAGAGTATGCGTATGAGTCGTGACACTCTGTATGCATTTGTTCCACACAAGATTAGATTTTCATGGTGCATGGGACAGTAAAACATGGAGGAAATAGGATGAATCGGCATGAAATGAAAGCATATCGGTGGTAATCCCACACACGCATATAGTACAGAGGAGACTGCGAGTGAATGAAGCTGGTGAGAACACGGTGAGAAAATGTGCAGATTTCGCTTATTGTGATGATGTTTACTGTGATTTTGTTGTGATTATCAGTAACTCAAAATGGGCCATTGTTGCCGTTTTCCCATGTGAATTACAAAAAGTCAACATAACGTGACATAAAATGCTCTTAATTTCGCGACAACTCAAACATTTCAGTTCGTACGTTGTTTACGTCACTTTCCTCTTCCTTACCGAATTAATTGGAACATTGCGATGCTTCTTGGCAAGTTTCCTTTGTGGTGGGTCGGCCTTTATGTCAGCTTGGTGAGCTTTATGAAGGATTTTAGTCATCAAGGTCAATTGTTATCTCAAAGTTGAAGCCAGTTGGCTTTGTTGTTTCAGACTCATCCCAGGAGCGTCATCGGTTCCACTGACTGGTGGGCGGTTCCCGTGTACTCAGACCGAAAACAGCTAAAATTCGGCAGGGGGAATTTTAAGGCCAACAAACAAAATTTATTATTTAGCAGTTTTACAGCTTCACCAGTCTGACATGCTTTTGAGCTCTCAAACATCATTCATCTGAAAAAATAGCGGGGGTGTTCCCTGTGAAACAATCACAAGATTTCACTTGCTGTAAAGTGGAATATTGGAAATTATTGCAAAATGTTGTTGGGTGTTGGCGAAAAGTTCAAATCTCTAATGGAGCCATCCTATGCACGTTAGACTAGAGCTATACTGCACAGATGAAACCTTAACCATAGTGTCTACACCACCCATCTGATCACCATCGCCATCACACGTACAAACTACACTTCATTGGATTAAAGGATGCAAGGGACAAATTCAGAACTATCCCAGTGTAGTTATTGTTAATGAACTCGACTGGACGGGGTGGACCAACGAGCTGTCTCATAACCATGAACCAAGCGTGAACTATGCCAGAGTCAGTTGTCATAAACCTTTATCGATAAACTGACTTATAATGAACATCTGGCAATGGACCGACGCCCCTGACCATAAACATGATTATTATGCAAGACGATTTTGGTCTAAGAGTGCAAGGATTTTTCGTCGGCATCAAGTATAAAAACCACCACTGATGATGTGTCAGGCGTTGGCTCATGATCAGGCTTGACATGGTCTGGCCAGGCCCCGATCATCTGGCAAGATTAATACTTCTGATTTGTGTGCGTGTGTGTCTGTGCTGCTCGAGTTTTCACAACTACCCGGCGTTCCACACCACATTACTGAAAGCTTGTACACAAAAATTATATTCCTGTAGCTGCTAAAAAATAAAACATTAAAAAAAAACCTCTCCTGGGAATAACAACAGTGCAGACTGCTAAACACTGTTTCATTACCTTCTGTCATAGCCCTTATTTAACACGATCGTCTCAAGACATCAAATATAAACGCGTCTAAATGGGTCCCACTCCATATTCCCTTTATGCAACTGCCGTTGCATTGCGTTTTACCTGTTTTGCACGAAAAGGTCTGTAGATATTCACGTGTCGGAGGAATGTGATGCCAGTGGCGTTTCATTCAAGCACAATTAAAAGTGGTGGATAACACCTGCGGCAGCGCTGTCAATCAAACGGGGGCA
Source organism: Karalla daura (assembly GCA_029224185.1). NCBI lineage: Eukaryota > Metazoa > Chordata > Actinopteri > Chaetodontiformes > Leiognathidae > Karalla > Karalla daura. The sequence goes on from CM055201.1 coordinate 9,118,287, forward strand.
TGCACAGTGAGAGGAATTTAAAAAACACATAAAATGAGGTTGTGCTCTGATAGGATTGTCACACCTTTAAGTGTGAAAGCAGCGTTTAATTCCTCCCCAACAAAAACCACTGCTTTTCTTCCTCCCAAGAAGCGTCTCTGGATTCAAGTGGGGGTGGGTTGGATGTGGGGGGGGGGCTTTTTTGTCGCACGACGAAGCCTTTCCAGTGCAGTATAGCAGCGTATAAGAACGCGTGACGGCAGGAGAGTGACACTGAAAGCAGAGAGAGAGAGAGAGGGCGAAGATACGGGGAGAATAAACATGCCATTTTAATCGCGGCGCGCTGTTGTTTCTGAGCTTTGAATGTTCGGCAATGACACATGCGTGACATCAGAGCAGCCCAACATGACCGCCAGAGGAGCCCGGTGCAATGCAAAAATGAGGACACATCTTTCAGCATCAGTGCCCCACTGTCTACAGACAGGCATACACAAACACACACCCACACACCCACACAAAGACATACAGAGTGTGTGAGAGAGAGAGAGAGGGAGAGAGAGAGGGAGGGAGAGAGAGAGGGAGAGAGAGAGAGAGAGAGGGAGAGCAGTGCCCACATCGACTGTACATTTTTCAATTAGAGCAGACAGAATGCTTTAATTCATTCTCTTGCGTGGAAAAAAAAAAGAACAGTAGGGGAACGAAATGCTGTTTGATATCACGATCAGGGAAGGTGAATCAAAAGAGTGTCTCATGACATGCAGCACAGATTTCCCATGATAAAAATCATAATGTTGTCCACTGTTATAATGTGACATAAAAGACGGTTTGTTTCGAGCGCACAGCAGTATATACGCGTTTATTTTGAGGACATTAACTCCCCCCCCCCCCCGCCCGCCCTCCCTCCCGTCCCTGCCTCCTAAACCAGCACACACACGCACTGACTGAGAGCTAAGAATCTTTCAGTCAGCAGCAGACTGAGCAAGCATACATGTACTCAAATAACATGTCACCTTGATTAACCTCATGGCACTGGTAAACGGCTGGAAGAGAGCGAGAGAGAGAGAGAGAGGGAGAGGGAGAGAGCGAGAGAGCTCCCCTCATGCAAAAAGAGCTTGTTTATCTTTGTCTCAAGTGAGAGTTGAGTAAATAACATGGAAATAGGCTGCAAACTCACACAGCAGCTAAAGCAAGTGGCAGTGCTACGAAATGAACGCGTGCACACAACCATAAGTCGGGGGAGTGTTTATGACATATCCATACTGTTTCCAGGAATGGATCAGTAATCTGCACTGGCTGTTGTGCTACACTGTACAAAGGTAGGTGTACATAGATGTAATCGTCCACTATGAGGAGATAACATTAAAAGAGACACGGATCTAGATCTCTATCTTTATGAAGTTCAAGTGTCGGTCATGTCGTGTTGATGTGACCTATGCCAGCAGCCATACGTTATCCTTCCCTGACCCTGTCGGGAAATTCATCCTCTTCCTTAATCCTATGCACTCAGAGCGGGGTATTTCCAGGGGCACTGACAGGAGAATTAACCCTACATAAATGGCTTTATGGCGGGAGGTAACCGGAGCCGCCACAGGCAAACACCGAGAGAACGTGCAAATACCACAACTCGAATTCTATCTGTGGGTCAAGCCGGGGTGCGAACCCCCGGACCTTCACGCTGCAAGGCTAACCACGTAGCCTCCCACGCCGCCCCACTCTGTGCCACATGTGTTCAAGTCCTGCTGCACATGGACTGACAGTGTGGCTTCACAAAGGGGCTTCAGGTCAATGAAAACATGTTTTTAAGGTTTCAGAATTATGAAGAGGCACTTGAAGTGGGAAGGTCTCCACCACCAACCAGCAAATCACAAGCTAATGAAAATTAAAGTACATTCACATACAAAATGAAACAAGGTGAAAGACAACAGGTGATATTTTACGAAGGGCTGTGTTCGAGAACAAACCAGACAAAACGGGTTTTTGACCTCTAACCATCGTTTTTCATCGTTTGCTAAATGTAGCAACGTAGCTACATAAACAGACTTTGTCTGGGCTTTGTAAAGGTAATTGCTGCCACCAGAACAATCACAAAACAATTTACTTTACTTGTATTGAGAAATATTACAAGCCAATAAATGTCAGGACATAACTCTTAGGGTCAGAGTGATTTCCATCTCGTGCAGGGAGCACAAAGCATCAGGTAGGTAATGCTGTGATTTAGCCATAATTGCTAACGCATGTTAGCTGTGGAAATGGGAAGGGTGGCGCTGGTGGTGGGGCATAGGGGGGGCGGAGTTGCGTAGTGAAAACTACCCGCCTCAGATTCCTGTCTTTTTCCACTGGCCCCTACCAGCATTCTGCCAGGCTGTGAGGACATGAGGAGCACATACAGGACAGGTCATGGCCACAGAGAAGGGGGTCAGCCTGCTGGCTTTCCTCACTTATTACCTTACGCACTAATTAGCCCGCTTTGTTTACTGGCAGGAGCCTTGAGAGTGGCTCGAAGTTTGCAGCAATTTAATTATGTACATCACACAGCAAAAAGAGCATGGAAAATTGAGGTGGGCTGCAAGGATAAATGCCATCCACAGTGCTCTCTCCCTCTCGCTCTGTCTGTCTGACTACTTCTGAGTGTCTGTGTGTGTGTGTGTGGATGCATGATTCTGTGTGGTTTATTTATGTGCTAGTGAATGTGTGTGTGTGTGTTTGTGCATGTCTCTGTGCGTCATCCCCCGAATTATAGGTTTGACTTTCACAGTAAATCTAATGTCCCCTCGCTGAAATGCTAAAGATCTGAGAAAATTGTTGCAAACCTATTCGGGCTACTCTCCTCCACCAGAGTGAACCTAGCAGTGGTTAAAAGTTGTTCCGAGCCCACGCTCTTTAAAATATATTTAAGTGATCTGCGGTGACAATATAGCCGCGTACCACAACCTACTGTGAATTAAATACACAGAAAAAAAACGCAGGTTCTCAGAACTGCAAATCAAGTGGCAGGTTACACCACAAGTAACTTGAAAGCCTTTGAAGCTCCAAATGCGCATCGAATGAGCAAGTGAAAAGAGGTCCCTATAAGAAGACACAGGCGCTGTAACTTTTTTAATGCACCGCTGCCAAAAATGCCATCAAATGAAGCAAAATAGCTTTGACTATGAAGTATTATTGTGCAAAATCTAATTTTCCATCCAGTTTGAGAATGTGATCTCATGACTGTATCAGAAACGCATCCCCCGTCATACTTCTCAGCACTCTGTAATTCTGTGCTACGGCTACGTGCTCCTATTCATGCTGAAAATACTTGGAACAATCAAATGTGCACAGGCTCCCTTTCTTTTCTTTTTTTTTTCTGCCCGAGCACAAATGCACAGACATACACAATCTCACACGCACACACACACACGCTCACACAAACACAGGCACGACATTCATGCCATGTGATCTTGCTAGGCATTATGCCAACGGCCAAACATGTCACTTACCAGAAATCTCTCTGAGACAGAGTGAGATAGAGTGAGATAGAGAGAGAGAGAGTGAGACAGAGGGAGAGAAATCTGCACATTTGCCAGTTTGTGAGAGCTCCTTGTCAAGTGTAAGTACAGTACATACACAGGCAACATGAAATTTAGCTGCTACAGTTATCTGCAATGTACTGCGGTGTGGGGGCTGCGATTCGGAGAAAACAAAGAGACACGTGATCTCTGAGATCTAATGTGGAATTGTTCTGAGGAACATGCCATGTTTACTGTTCATTGTCTAAATTCTTGGAAGGCTTCCTGAAAAGCACGCCGTGAGCCAACACAGCCCAAATGAGTTAGATTTCTAGACTCCTAATGGCCGTTGCAGATCCTCTCCTCCTCTCATTTGCTCCCTCATTATTTTCTACTTTTCTGCATTTCACTGACGGGACCGTACCTGCGTAACTGGTGCAATAAATAAGCAGCAGAGCTGCGTGGATGTATACTACTTCATTGTGTCAGAAACCTGGATCTGTAGCCATGCTATGGTCTCCCTCTGGCCCGCAAACCACTGGGTGTGTGTTTTCCTTGTGAGAGGCTGAGGACGGGGGGGAACTTACAACATCGAGACATGGACTCCAAGACAAAAGGGGAAAACTACAACATTGCATATTAAATGAGGAGTGGATTTGAGGAACTGCCCAACCCAGTTTGGCAATCACCTGTCACACACAAGAGTCATACCAGCTTAAATGGCATGAGCAATGCAGGCTTACGCAATATGTATCATAAAGACAAAATGAATACCGAACTACCTGAAATACCTGAAACCCTTTGTCTTGGAACTCAGTTAACCACTGACTCAGGTGGGAAATGTTAGGTAGTGGTTGGCTGCTGCATATCAACTGAAAGACAGACCAGGGTAGCACTGGTCATTTGGACATAATTTAGTTTATCTAAGTAAATTTATCTTTCAGCGGTGCTGCCAAATTCACCCATGCAGAAGACAATCTGACATGATGTGACTCGAGATTTAATTTTGGCTTTAATAAGAAAATATGTGGACAAGGCGAGGTCACCAGGGCCTGCAGCTTTGTTTGCTATTCATCTACATTTCAAGAGGCATTTATAGCTTTAAACACACCCACGGTGCTGAATGGCTGCTGCTTTTGAGACCTTTTGTGTGTGTTATATATTTGCATACCTACGTACAGATCTCCTGTCATTCCCTTTCCACAGAACCCTCTAAGCCTTCCTGTACAGTCTCTGCAATAAATAATTTAGTCTGTCCTGTGAAAGGCTAGCGAAAAATACTTCAAGAGGAAAAAAAACGACATGACAAAACATTTGCTTGTTGGCCAAACAGAACCAGCGCAGACCTGGAACCAGTTAAGTATGATTTGCAAGCACCACCTTGACACCAACACAGTCAATTAGAAGCCACTGCATGCTGCAGAGCAGACCGACCAACAGGCCCAGAAGAGAGTAGGTAAAATTAGAATTAGCTTCAAATCAAATCTACGGTTTACATCTCCGACAGCTGTGAAATTATAGGATTTCTTGATCTGTGGCGGATCTCTCTCAGGCTTATAATTCCAGAGAAAGACGTTTAGGTAGAGTTTGAATTTCAGCTGCAGCAAGCCAGAACACACCAGGGCTTAACTAGAGCAGGCTCTGAGCTACCAGCAAAGAGACTAATGTATGAGAATATGATGTATGACTGGTGCCCTGTATCGCATACCATCAGCAGTGACTCATTACTGTCTCAGGAAAGGAAAATCATACGTGCGTAAACACACTCCCAACTTGAGTATACACGCATATATACAGTACAAAGAAATGTGCACCCAGCCCAAGGGCACACACAGACAAACACACACAGAAGCCAAATGAAGCGGGGACAAAAACAAGTCTCTGGTTTTAACTGTAGTTTAGATGAATAAATGTTTTTCTAATAAAGCAATGGAACAAATCTGGAGGTGGGTCTTTCTTCATACACATAAGACGCACATTGTTATTCTCCTTTCTCTACCGTCTCTCCCTAACAAAAGCAGTCGCGACCGCCAGATTACAGAAGATCTTTTCAGGTGTTGAGACAACACCGGCTCTCGTTGATTTTGCGAGTGCAACAAGAGCTGAGGCAAAAAACGCCTCAGTGAGGCAAGAGCCTCTCGGTCTTTATGTCAGTGCGCGCATCAGTTGCATTTCAAACTGTGCTGTCGTTCTCTCTCCTTGACACTCCCCACTTGCACATAGCCCCGGGCCCCCTTGTGGAATGCTGTATAGTGTGAGGCCTATGGAGGAAGGGCATCCCGGGACACAGGCAGAGAGAACACACACACACACACACACACACATACACATACACACACACTCACACGCAAGTGTGTGTGTGTGTGCTAACACACTCACCGACACACGCAAACACGCACACACGCAGACAAATACAGCTGTTGAGAGCCATCACAACCCGTTGGCAGACGTCCAAGTCAAAGACGAGTGGTGTTGGAAGGCCTCCGTTTAGAGAGAAAGAGGAAAAAAAAAAGAAAAAGAGGTCCCACATTTTCCATGTATGTTGTGTTAAACTCTGAAGATAGAAACTTGGCAGCACAAACACACATTACCCCGAACTGATTTCCACGTATTGGGTGGGTTGGGTGGGGGCTGGGGGGGGTGGGGTTGGGTTGCGCGGGGAATATCGTAAACCACCTTGATAAAAGCTGTCTGTGTGAGTGTCTCTGTCTGTGCGTGAGTGTGTGTGTGTGTGTGTTGCCTTAGGGCTGGCAGGTACACCTGTGAATACACACTGATTAAGTTTAAAAGGCGAGCACATTACATCTTGTTAACCCTCCCATGATGTTTTCTGACATGGTTGAAGCAGGAACAAGACAGGCACTCAGCCGCTTGAGGGATTCAAAACCGTAGAATGATAAGCGACAACAACTAACGTGGTTTATAAAGCACCAGAATTCCTGACGCTCCGGGCCTTGTTTTTTTTTTTTCACCTCTGACCCGGTTAACACTGCATCAAAGATCAAGATATCATAAGCATGCAAATATATGGGGGTTTTTTTTCATTCCTTTTTCTGGTCATGTCATATGAAGAAGGGAAAACACACACGCGCACACACATGATTTGATGGCAGAGAGTAAGAACGAGAGCATGTGAGAGGGAAGGAAAGTGACAGGAAGTGAAGAAAATTGCTACATGCTGGCTGGCCACACACACACACTCACACACAATGCACCCATGTACACACAGAAGTGTGGTGGGTGTGGGGGTGGAGGGAGGGTTGTATGTATAGTCAAAGGGTTTCTGCAAGGTTCAGGTGAGGTAAAACAGAGCCGCAACCGACTCCACAGCAGGGCTGTGAATAAATGACTACATGAATAAATACATGAATGAATACATCCTCTTTTTTTTCTACATAATGAGTTCAAACATCTTGATCCACTTTAGCTAATAATCCCCAGATCTCAGACACTTAACCTGAAAAAAAAACAAAAAAAACTCAGCCATCTTTTTAATGGATATAAATATTGTGAGCTGAGCTCCAATACATAAAAGTACTGAGAAGGAAATGCTGAAAATGAGAGGGATCTGACAGCAGCAGGGTAAACTCCTTCAAGGCAGGCCAGGCAACATATAGCAGCACAATGGATGCATTATGGGTGGAGGGTATTTTATTTATTTATATATTTCTTTATTTTAAGTCCCCGTCGTGACGCAAGCGCGATAATATCGCACCACTCTCCTCACTTACGGTATATAGACACTACTGACAACACGATTTCCTTCCCTTTAATGTCCAACAAAGCGACTCAATTTGGGGTCCACACCCTCAATAAACGGAGAATTACTTCCTAAAAGTTGAACTTTGGAGGTGTGGGGGAATGAGTGAAATTAACTCTGGGAAGCGTGTAATGTCGGGGTATGCAGAAGGAGGAGGAGGAGGAGGAGGAGAAGCGAAACAGAGAGAGAGAGAGAGACACGGGGAAGAATAATGCATGGCAAAAAAATGAAAACCTATGCGTCATACGAGACATGCAGTGTAAACAGAGGGAGACAGGGAGGGAGGGAGGAGGAGGGGGGGCGCATATTTACCAGATATGTCGCTATTCCATAAACTGCGGCTGTCAGCTGGCGCAGATGTGGCAGCGGCTGCTGCTGCTCAGTGCGTCCCTCTCTCTCTCTCTTTCTCTCTCTCTCTCCCTCCCTCTCTCTTTCTCTTTCTCTCCTATAAAGTTTGCGGGGTGTTGAGAAGAAACGCGCACGTACATACATGCAGACACACGCACGCACTCACACACGCAGGCACACAGTTTCTCCCCCCTCTCTCTCGCTCTCCTATCTGTCCCCCATCTCCCTGCTCTCTCTCTCTCTTTCTACTCTGTCTCTCTATCCCGCTCTCTCTCGCTGTCCCCTGTGCAGGAAGTGAACGCCGCTCACATGAACGCAGCTCCGGACTGAGAGCAGCCTGACATCACGCTGCACCCGGCGAGCGGACGCTTTTTTTTAAAGACACAGTCTTTCTTTCTGTCCTCTCCCCTCTCCACGTCCCCTCTCCCAATCTGTCTCGATTTTTTTTATCATTATTATTATTTTTTTTTTTACAAATCCCCTGCCAGGCTAAAATGAACACCGTCCCACCAAGGTGCCCATGCCCGCCTTTCTGCATGCGTGCGTGCGTGCGTGCGTGAACTCGGTGCACTCGCTTAAAGGTGCAGCGAGGTGCGACTGTAAGAAAATAATACGAGCTTGAACTGTTTGTAAGTGGAGTGGAGGCGGAGATACCCGCACGACAGGTGTGTGTGTGTGTGTGAGAGAGTATTTGTGTGTGTGTGTGTGCGTGTGTGTGTCCTGACCTGCTCCTTAATGGCATTTACATGTGTGGCCGCCTCACGTGTTCCCTGTGTGGGCACACATGTGTGTGTGCGGTGCACTCCTGCTAAATTATAAGCGCCTACTGCTGGAGGGATAGGAGGTGACCTCAAGTCAACTTTTCTTTACTGCAGGCGGACAATAGAGCTGAATCACCGCCGCTGCGGGCTTGAGAGCGGTTACAAATCCTCGTGGAGACGGAGAAAAGTCAAGATGTCGTGGCATCAGCTTCTCATAGTGCGTGATTTTCTGGTTTCTCTGAACAGCAAACTGGACGTATTTGAGGTGTGGGTGTTGTTTTTCTTCCCAAATAGCGATGACGTTGAAGATGATTGAGGAGACTCCGTTGACGCAGTCTTACTCGCATTTAAAAAGGTTTACTGCGGAGAAGATCAGCAAGCGGGTCCGCTTGGAGAGGACCAAAGCCGGAGGGGTTCTCTGACCAGCAGCTCCAAGTGTACACATTATATATGGCTATATATGGCATCCTCCTTAACCCTTAACCCCCGTCTGCATAATAATCCCATCAATCATCCCATGAACAATGCAAGACACCATGTCATAAGTAGTTTCAGACATGGGCTTCAGATATTACGTGGGCAAAAACAAAGTGCTTCCAGCTGTCTACATTAGATTATGTTCCGTCCGTAGTGGAAAGTCTATTGTGCATGTATTTTGTATTTTTTGTCTTTTCTTCTTTTGGGTAACTTGAAACTACTTGTTTCTTTGCAGATTGTCGAGTTTTGACATATACAGCCTATTTATGTGTGAATGTGTGACAAAGATACAGTACTTATTGTACATACATACATACATACATACATACATACATACATAAATACATAAATATATACATACATACATACATACATACATACATACATACATACATACATACATACATACAAACATACATACATACATACATACATACATACATACATATAAAGACATGCACTCATGCATAAATACATATATGCAAGCATGGTTTTCACTTATTTTTATGCATGAAGCACTTTCTCCAGGCTTAGGGTTCGACCAGATTTCATACATTTATTTAGTTATTCTTGCTTGGACCTGGGGGAGGTCATCCATGTAGGCTAAAACCCAGCTTGCTCCTATCTTCACATAACTGCTTCATTTGTTTCTCTCTCCTCTTATTTGTAAGTGTTTAAACATTCTTTGTGTGCTGTGAGGGAGGAAAAAAAAGAAGAAGAATTCTTTGATATTTGATTATTTTCTGGTTTCTTTAACAGCAAACTAAGTCTCTTTGAGGCGGGGACAAAACAAAGTGTTTTAAGTTCTTCTTGGCCTTCATGAAACATAAATCAATAGAGAAAATCGTTGACAGATTAATCAGGTACAAAAATAACTGTTTGTTGAAGCATAAATTTACTCCTACTGCCCCTACTGGAAAGTAACTGGAAAGTAACTAAGTACATCTTCTTACTTGATTTCTCCTCGCTTTTCCTCCTAGTATTTCTCCTTGCTTTGCAGAGAAAAGATGCTGCTGCTGCCTCTCTCCAGCATACATAAAGCTAAGGCAGGGAATACACACTGGCCAGGTCAGCAGTCCATTACAGGACACACACACACACACACACACACACACACACACACACACACACACACACACACACACTATTCACACTCAAATTCATCCGATGGCAATTTAGAGTCTCCAGTTGACCTAGACATGTATGTTCTTGGACTGTGGGAGGAAATGGGACTTGTCTGGAGTAAACCCACGCACACATAAGAAGAACATACACAACTGGAGGCAATACATAGATAAAAAGACGCCTCGTCTTGTCCCTGTTTTTCATTTAATTCTCGACAGTTTTGGTGCGATTCATCACAGTTTTTAAAGGCTAGTTATAGGATTGAACCAAATATGTTAAATTAATCTTTACCTCTACTTAGTGAGCTCACATGTATGCCAGCTCGCTCTTCTCTTACAGACCCACATCATTTCTTCTATTACATTTTCTCATCCATGTCATCATCGTCTCCAACACGCAACTTGCACAACATTTCTGATGAACAATGCTGAAAAACCACAGTTAGTCCTGTGGTATTTCTATAGAAAATTACACGAGGGTGGATGACATCGAGTTTACGGAGCTCTTGTTCTGCTGCCTCATAGTTAAAGAGCTGCTGTGATGCTCCTATAGGGAGTATCATGTGGTTCTCAGTGGTGAGTTAATAATGATTTCATTGTTCATCGGTCTATGCCATTACTATAGTTACACTCTCATTAATGTTTACGAGGCAATTAAAGGCGCTTCATTATGGTTCATTGTTCAGCTAAACCAGTAAAACTGTTACTGTAGTCTAATAAAATCACGGCCTATTATTTTGGAGTGTACAACACTCAAGTGCCTTTGAGCCGGTCCCGCAACAACAGGGTAAATAAATGGAGTAGATCAAACTGTTTTCGTTACTTTTCATGATTGTGACATCCGAGATCCGAGCCAGAGAGGAAGTTGATCAAACACAGTGTCTCTCCGCTGATGAGTGCGCGGGGCAAAACCGCCGAGTCATTCATACTAAGCAAACAGCCTCAGCTTTTCCAAATGGAAAGAAGAAATGAAAACGATCATGGTATGACCTCACCGCCAAGCCAACAGCACTTAAAGCACAACACTGACATCACAAGACAATCCATGTTCTCCTGTTCTGCTCTGGTGTACCCGGGCCTGCATGGTGAGGCATATGATGCGTTGATCCCCGGAACAAAAGCTCATTGTTCCCCCCGCTGATTATGCATTTACAGCCTGAGGCCATACAAGTCTCAAGCATGTCTCCGTTAGGCCGCCTGCCCTCGTGTCGAAAGTTCAGATCCGAAGATGGAGCCCTGGTGCTTTCCAGTGAATCTTCCTCAGTTCCGTGTAAAAAGAACCTCTCTTATTTCACTTCTTCCACCTGTTGTGACCCCGATCTAAAAATCGGGCTCTTTGAAGGTGACCTAGAACGGTTGATTGGAGTGTTTATCCTTAACATATGGAACATTGGTTTCATCAGTAATGCCCTAGATGCTATTTTAAGCTATTGTAAGAGTGTATCACAATCCATTTCTGCACAGATTTGGTGCCCTTCCATGCTCATCTGGCATCCACACATAAGCTTTAGTTTGGCCGGCAATAGACTATTCAGCACAGCCAAGTTAAAGGTGTTTTTATTTCGTTGTACTCCCTTTAAGCGATAGTGTGCAAGTATAAGCAGGAAAATATACTCCTGCATTCACAAGTACATGACTGCAACTGATTTTTTTCTCCATTAATCAATAATTTGGTTTTTAAGGACAGAAAATTCCACCTTCAATTGAATTAGAGACGTTCTCTGACTAAATATAGCATTATCAACAAAATCTAAAGGATAAGCTGAAGCATCTCACATTCTGCGAAACTGGAACTGTGAAAAATGCTGATTATCAAAAGTGTTGCCACTTAATTTACAGTCAATCGATTCTTTGTTTCGGCACATCAAACAAAAGTGCACTCAGAACCGAACATGAGATAGACGCAGTGGAAGGAAACGTTATGTTTCCCCTCCGAACGGCAGCAGACAGCGTCATAAAACTGCTCAAGAACCTTCAAGACGTTTCTGCACGAGCGAGGCGCTTGAGAGAAAGGAGTGGCATCCCAGCGCGGGCCCTCGTTAGATTCCGCGAGCCCACTTCACGCCATGTGAAAACGAGTCTATATAAGGTGACTGGGTCGCAGCCATTTCCATTGTTATGCTTGGCAGAAACAGCGGGGGCTCGCTGTGGCAGCCGTTTGCGTGCTGGAGGAAGCTAAACAGAGAAGTCTGTCAGAGCAGCTCTCGACTGATGGAACACTTGACCCAAAGACGTTCTCAATTTGAACTGTCACACACTCTTATGACACAGCCCGAGGCATGCCATCATGGGTGTTACACAACACAGTGGAGACATTCACCCAGCTCGCACACAGATTGAAGCGGAAAACATTTCATCAACAGGAAATTTATTCAATAGGTTTTACAAAAAAAACAAAAACAAATAAATTGTTGATGCTTGCCACTTACACGGTTTTTTGTCAGTTTCCGTCTCCTATTCTGCCCCATATAAGCACATCACACACACACTTGGTTTGGCCATTTTAAACATTAGTTACTGTATACCGGGCCTAAAGTCTGTGGAACATGTATTCTTGTGTGGATCCGCGTTTACACGCAACATAACTGGACTGCATCTCAACCTGGGATTCATGCTCATGTTCAGAGCCCGGCTTGTGTTTTGGCACAAGTGACTGGCCTGTGTCAGGAAGCTGTGATGCACATCATGTGTTTAGGTCACTTTTCCACGCAACACTGACTCTGACATTCAAATTTTCCTTTATCATAAACAAAGCAGTTTCTTGTCAAGATGCCCTTTGAGATGAGTGAGAACGGTTTACACACGGAGAGTCCTGATGACTCAGATCTGGAATGCCTTGTTCAGACTTCATGCATCGTTTTTCACACTCAGGAACCGGGTGAATTCTCTCTGAGTAACACAGAGCCGACGACGTGAAGAGGACAGAACAGACAGATGCTACGCGCACTCTCATTGGATTCTATCATTTCTGAAACTAAACCAACAAGCTGTTGGGTTTTGAGTCAAAAGGGGTTTTTTTTGGGACAGGAGGAGGACGGGTTGGGCATGTGTCGCTCCATCACGACAGCGAGGCCGCAGCACGAAGCGTCCACACTGGTTTCCGACGCCGCCTGCGCCACCGCTACATGTCCACAAACACCATGAAGCACCAGCCCAGCCCCCCCACCAGGAACATGGTGATCTGCATGCTGTAGATGATCAGGTCGTTGACCACCCCGAAGTCCAGGCGCCGGTGCCCCAGCAGCAGGAGGATGACGGACAGCTTGTACTGAAGGCGCAGCAGCACGCGCACGCTGACGTACTGCACGAAGAAGAGGGTGGAGAGCGCCACCCACAGGAGGGACGTCAGCAGGCTGCAGCCGAAGTAGAGGAGGAACCGGAGGAAGCTGTACATGCAGCGCGAGCGCAGGTACAGGTCAAAGTTGTTGTACTTGGTGCGCACTAGCTTGGAGGCGTGCGTCGACCCGCAGGCCGAGTGCATGCAGGTGGTGTGGGGGCCATGAAAGCTGCGCACCCGCCGCGGGATGGGGATCACAGGCATGGGTGGGCTACTGGAGCCCAGCACGGCGCGCGGGAGTTACAGGCGGAGTCCTCTGCCCGGGGTGTTGCTTCTGAGGAGGCAGCGAGCGTCATTTGGTGGTGGGAGGAAGGAGCCGAGGCGCGAGACGAGAACACCCATCGAGGTTTTCTTCTTCCAGCGGAACAAGGTCCTGCAAGGAAAACAGGCATGAAGTCACCTAAATGCACATGCTAATGCGGCGAACCTTAACGACTGACGGCTCTGACTTTAATCTGGCAGTTCCCACTTGCTGGTTGATAGTGACCTGGACGTGCCCAGCTCTAACCGTTCAATCAGTCCATTTTAACAATTCCCTCTGCTCTATGAGTGTTGGGACATGCTTCAACAGACAAGCACTGCTTCAAGTCAAGATAATGAATGAATAGACCTATAAGATGTTTTAGAATTGCACTCGACAACTGTTAACTCTAGATTTGTCACTATTTATGTTTTGGCATTAAAGCTGTCCTCTTCTCATTGATGCATATAAGACATGTCCAGGCATATTTTCTTCAAAAGGTCTTCAAAATCTCAGCTTTAATGTTTTACATTTGTGCAGCTGTTTTGCAATTGGTTTACATTTGTTGTTGCTGTTGTTATAATGCCTTTTGTAACTGATATATACGCATTTGCGTTGTTGTGCCTGCACACACATACTTTAGACACGCACCATTGCACACTAATACAACTGCTGCTACCCCTGCACTTAGATCACTGATCTATCCATCTATATTATTTTGCATTTATGCACCCATTTTTGCATATCCATTCTGCATATACTGTTGATATTGGCTCTTTTATCTCTAGTTGGTATAGCTCTAGCTGCTATTTTGCGCCTGCTCACTTCAGTGTTCACACTGGCTTTGGTCAAGCCTGGCTGTTCTTGATGCAGCTACATCCACATACTCGATTTGCCTAATTCATGTAAATCAGGCCTGGTTACCCATGCTCTTCTTTGAGCTTACACAATACACTAAGGTAAAAGCCTGTTTGGCTGATTTGAGGCTATTTCTGAGCACATTTAAAGCCTAAACGGTAGCTAAACGTGCAGAAAGGTTGATGCATGTTGTGTGTGTGTGTGTGTGTAACGACACAGTCGTGAAGGAGCGACGTTGAGCTTACACTACGACGCCTTCTTCTGCTGTTTGACTGCCGGACCTCCGGATCATCACATCACATATTTACTGCACTTTCGACCCTCGCCACAATCCCCACAGCCACCACAATCACCACCGCAGTGTCCTGATAGATGGCTGGAGAAAGACGAAGCCGGGGCCGGCGCCTCAGCGTCCCTGTCGCAAAATAAACGAGTCATCCTGCCGTGACGTCATCAGCAATCTTAAAGGGGCCGCGCACCCCGAGCAGGAGCCTCTCAGACACTCCTGACCTAGAGCACAGACCTCCCAGATCCAAATCCTTGGGGAGTGCCTTCAAACATCAGAGAATTTACTGGGTTATATCAGCTGAAAATCAAGTAGACCACACTTTAAATTCATTAACGATATAGATAGATAGATAGATAGATAGATAGATAGATAGATAGATAGATAGATAGATAGATAGATAGATAGATAGATAGATAGATAGATAGATAGATTGATAGATAGATAGATAGATAGATAGATAGATAGATAGATAGATAGATAGATAGATAGATGGATAGATGGATGGATGGATGGATGGATGGATGGATGGATGGATGGATGGATGGATGGATAGATAGATAGATAGATAGATAGATAGATAGATAGATAGATAGATAGATAGATAGATAGATAGATAGATAGATAGATAGATAGATAGATAGATAGATAGATAGATAGATAGATAGATAGATAGATAGATGTTCGCCAGGCAAAGGCAGAGATTAAATCCTTAGCAGGTCTGTCAGTCCATCACAGGGCACACACACGCACACACAGACCACTCACACTCACACCTAGGGGCAATTTAGAGTCTCCAATCGACCCAAACATGCATGTTTTTGGACTGAGAGATGGAACTGGAATCCTCAGAGAAAACCCACGCAGACATGGTGAGAACATGCAAACTCTACATGGAGAGATTCCTGTCAGGAATTGGAGGACACACACACACACAGACACACACACACACACACCATTTACTTTCACAATCTCACCTGGGGCAATTTTCTGTAGAGCCTCCAATCAACCTGAATGCATTTTTTTGGACTGTTTTTGACTCCTCTTTTGGTCTGAACAAGATACAAACTGGTGACCCTCTTGCTGTGAGGCAAAAAACCACTGGGCTACTATATGGCCATGTCTCTATTTTTTCCTCATTATATGCAACCCCAATGTTTTCTCATGGTCTTATTTATGAGTGGGTGGAAAACAATGAAGGTGAGTGATGTGGACAATATACCAGCCTGCAGTTGTGTGAAGAGTGCTGAGCTACAAGGTGCAGCTCACCATTCACCGTTCTGTTTATGTGTTTGCCCTCACCTACGGTCATGCGCTGTGAGTACTGACCAAAAGAATGAGATAGCAAATGACAGGTGGGGAGAGGAGTTTCTAACTTTTCCTGCTGAAACTGTATCTGTTTCCTGACCTTGTTGTTATCTGTGTATAAAACACTGGGTGCTCATCTATTCCGTGCTCATTCACTCAGCTCTTGTATTTTCCCACCTGCAGGTGCTTGAAGTACACATATACAGACAGGCATATCTGACTTCATTCTTCAACTGACAGAATTTCCACTGCGGGGCCGTTCAGACGTGTGAAAAGTTAATCCACAGAACAAGTCATTGTGAATGCGTGGGCTGGGGCATTAGCATATCTGTCAGCCAAATTAAGGTATCCATCCATCCATTATCTTACTGGCCTCTTGGAGCCTACAGTATCCCCAGCACACACACAGGGCGAAGTCCACAGTCCACAGCAGCCAAATTCAGGAATAAAAAGTAAAGGTACACATTAATTATGCTGCAGAATAACTGCAGAATTATCACATATGTCACATGCTCAGGGTGAGCATTGTTGAGGCATTGCTGTGGATTAAGCAAAACTGTCATGTGTTTGTAGAAGTCACTGTGGTTGTGGTTGGTTGGATGACACTGAACAGTCTGGGCAGGACATAGTGTTATTTGGAGAGTTAGCAAAGCCATGTATAATGTAGTGGATTAAAGAGTCTTTTGCTTCAGGGATATTGTAGAGTAGTCGTATGAAAATACTCCAGGTTCACAATCCTCAAATTTGTACTTGCTCTGGACTCTATGTGCATCAATAGAGTATGTTTGCAATTCTTTGCAGTGCAGCACAAAACCCCCAGTCAAATAAGGAGTTTTTGCTGCCATAACAAAGGGAATGTGAGGCCATTTCACTCCAAAACTTTGTTTCCAGACACAACATTAATAAGCAAACACTGTGCTTGCCCCTTCCTTAAAGCACAGGGGTGGATGTATTCATAAGTACCAATGAAACCATAGAAGAATGGTCTGCTTTAAAGAAAGATTCAGCCATTAATTTGGTAACACCTAAGTACAGTCGTACAGTACAAGCTGTAAAGTGAACCTGAAGTATCAACAGTACAAACAAATCTGGTCTTACACTGCTGTTTTGTTATCACAAAAATCATATAGAATCAAAAGTGCAAACAAACACTTTCTGATGCTTTCCTAACATCCTTTCCCTCTATCACTGTTTCAGGTTCCCAGTGTACCTGTGAGCTAATGTGAGAGAGCTGAGGAAACTTATGCTGTCTTTGCACATCACACATCATCAGCACAGTGGTACTTGCAGGAAGAAAAGTAAGTTTGAGTCTTGGCTTATTTTGTTCACCTGCAGCAGTTGTAAAAAGAGGGAGAGAGAGAGAGAGAGAGAGAGAGAGAGAGAGAGAGAGAGAGAGAGAGAGAGAAAGAGAGACACTTTGCGAAGGTTGTAGGTGTATTTGCTTGTGTGAGGCTCACAAAAGGTTATACACACAGTGAGATCTCACACACATCCTCCCATAGATGTGTGTCTGTGTGTGTGTGTCTGTGTGTGTGTGTGTGTGTGTGTGTGTGTGTGTGTGTGTGTGTGTGTCACATAAACATGTTCTATCAAGTAACCTTCATGGGGGCCGATTTATGGGTCGGCCGATTGATTGCATCTCAGCTATCTGTCAGCGAGCCAGATGGCATCAGGTGGTGATAAATCATAATAAATATGGGCTTTTTTTTCAAAAGAGGAGTTTATGGCAGTAGTTAGTAATGCACTGGATCACTTTACTGGGAAATTGAAGTTGTTATTATGCAAAATTAGAAAAACAAACCTTATAATATTTAATCAAACACACATAAAGATGTCACTGAGGCTGATTATATTAATCAGGTTTGCTTTACTTTCACGTTATGATGGAGTTGAATAATGAAGTCCATAGCATAATTACTTGAGTGGCAGCCAAAATCTGAAGTCAGCTGTGGCAATGCAGATGAAGGTGTAGCCACTTTGTCCACAAGAGAGCGCCCGCTGTCCCCAAATTAAAATTGAAAGTACATTTACATGTCTGTCAGTACGGACTTAAAAAGCCTAAGTTGCTTTTAAGTCTGCCATTGTTGTTCAGCATAGTGTCAACAGCATTGCGACATCATTCATTTCCGTGGTATTCCTCATGAAGGCTATCTGATAAAGGCTTTTTTTGAAGCTCAGGGTCAAGCCAGTGCATGTGCCGCATTCACTGAAAGAGCTGCTTTCAGGGCTCCCTTCCATAATCTTGTTGCTCCTGTGAGAACTTGATCTGTGGCTTATCAATGCCACTGCAGTGACAAACAACCTTTAGCCAAGGTGCTGAAGTCTGGCTCCAGAAAAGATAAAAAGACTCTGTTGCCCATTTTCAATGTGAACGGGCAACACTATATGAGTGTTTGTCACAGAAACCCTGAACGTCAACAGCTAAACAATAGTTCACTTGTAGCCAAACAAATCAAATCCCCACACTGTAACTCATGGACTTCACACACACACACACACACACACACACACACACACACACACACACACACACACACACACTTGGCATGAACATTCTGGACACATTTTCTGTACAGACCTTTTCTTCTCTTTCTTCCTGTGCTCTGAATTGGATTTTTCGTCTTTGTATCTTTGGACCACTTTGGGACCAAAGCTACGGTTTAAGTTGTTGCACTTGTGCTACAAACTTTTCTGCCTATCTTCTCCTGTAGCCCCCTGGAGAGGTGCTCTGGTAATGGGTTTGCACTGCAGTATTTTCTGGTTAGAAGATAAATGGTGTCCATTTAGGGAAAAAAAACAGCTAACAAAAAACTTGAAGGTCATCTCTGCTTGTCAGGTACTTTCTCAGATTCTTTTCTCAGGGATCAATGATGTTGGCACAGCAAGAGAAATGACAGTTAATATTTATGTTGACCAAAGGCTTCACATACATGAGCAATATAAAGACTCAAATATGCGTTTCAAAGGAGCTAATGGTTGCAGCTTATTCGGTTTCTGTGTATTTGAGGTTGTCTGAATGCACATTTAAGCGTATACTCTGTTGCCCAACAAAGAATCAGCTGTTTCTTTTTAATGAGTCTTAATCACATGAGTTGGCCTGTTTATGAGGTTCACCACTCACACAGCACAAAGCAATATTTGAATTCAGCTGCGATGCAATGCCAAGCTCCACAACTTTGTTTCATAGCAGGACCCTGTATGTCTTTCTATTGCTTATCCATGGAGCAAGAGCACCACCTGAAACACAGCATCCATCCATCTATCCATCATCTTACCAGCTGTGTACCCTATGGTCAGGTAGGGTCTATCTCCAGCACTCATTTGTAGGGTGAAAGCAGGGAATACACTCGAGACAGGTCACCAGTCCATCATAAGAAACACACATACAAACACACACAAAACTCCCTCTCATGCAAACACCTAGGGTCAATTTAGCATATCGCCTGGCTTCACCCTATGTGCATTGGCTCCATCAGGCCACCTGGGACAGTTTGATTACAAAGCAGGGAAAGTGGAAAAAAATGGATGAACGGATGGATGGATAGATAAGCATGCTACAGAAAAGTATTTGGATTTTCTGCCACTGGAGGGAGCCCTTAGTTCAGATTTCACTGCAGCGCTGTCCCTTGCAGTGCTTGTGAAGAATTACACATCCAAGGGCACGGCCCCAAAACTGTCGCTCCTCCCTCTCATATAGGCATGTTTGAACAAAATCCAGCTCCCACATTATCACCACCTTTGATAAATGGACACATACAGCACCTTTACAGCTGCAGACGCCACTAAACAGTGCCAAATTTAGATGTCGCCTTCTCCCTACATCTGGTTAATAACTGCATCCAAGCTGAAGAAGCTCCCCTGTCTCGTATCATTATCAAGAAAAACGATGTCAATAAAGAAGATGCTAGTGATTTAGGCATCCGAGCGCCCTTGTAAAGGATGTATACTGGTTCTAATCATACATTATGGCAATATTATTGACTCATATTTTTCTCTTCCAAAACAGCAAGACCTCTGGAGCGTTGCCTCGGCTGCTTGGTCAGGGAAAGTGGATTCTGTTTGGGTTTAAGTTTCTTCTCCAAGTTTGAAAGTAAGTGAGAAATGGTGCTTTAAAAGTGTCTTTTTGCCAAGGCTGCTTCCTCGTTCACTGACAAGGAGGTGGCAGAGTGGCAGTCCTCAACTATCCACCCTTTAAACACTCCACCCATTGCCAGGACGTGCCCATCATAACCCCAGAGAGCATCTGGATGGAGCAAGATTAAAGGGGCGACACGTCAAAATCCTCTTTGACTCCTCCAAATACACTTGGGCTAAATCAATTAATTCATTAACTAAGTAGAGGTCACAGCCAATAGTTAAGCTAAGACAAATTAAATCAATTAGTCGGGCTAATAAGATGAGGGAGACTTTAATCAGTAAAAGTTTAATCAATGTTTGCGCTGTGCCGTGTCGCAAGTAGGAGCTCGATAGATCTCCTGCGGAAAGATGCATTAAAGCTGTCAGAAGAAACTCTGGCCACATGTTTGATACAAATACACTCGTGTCCACAGTTTTATCTGCTTCTATAGGTTCCATTTTTGTAATAGAAGTTTTGGTGACACATCCAATTACTTGTGAAAAGACCCCCCACCCCTCCCCCAAAGAAAAAGAAAAAGAAAAAAGGGAGGAGTGAATACTGATCCACTTCCAGCAGAGTTAGATGTGTAGAGGATGCCAAACGTCTGGGAGCAAATTAAGCACCGTATTAAACTAATTAAAATACAACATGATGCAAGCTGTCGGGTCACACAGTTGCTCCCAAGTTTCTTAGCTGTATAAAGTTGAATTATTGAGGAAATAGACTCTGCGCCCGTCCAAACACTTTCCTCATCTCCTTTAGTGTTTTTTCATCCCTTGTGCATGTGTGTGTGTGTGTGTGTGTTAAGCGCACACATCTGCGTGTGTTTCATAATCCTGTCAAGCCATCTACTGCCATTAAAACCTGCTCCTGTTGCGCCACATATCCCAAGTATTCATCTGGCCAGATGTTACTTTGAACTATCTCAAAGTTTCGTTGGTTGTTTTCCCCAAGCCTCAACAACTGTAAACACCTTGGACATGTGAAGTTCACATGTGTCCACTACTGTGGTCTCCTGTGTTACTTTGAAAGGAATTACATCAGCGAGGAAATACTTCACTTCTGAATATAGTCTGTGACTGTCAGCCAACATTTTTCTCTCTCAATAAATGCAGTTTCCACAATCGTTGATACAGATGTTTCCTATTTGGTCTGTCTGGTCTTGTCTTTCCTGTCCCCCCGCTGCCCCTGGCCACATGTGGCTGGATTGGGCCCGACCAGTGTTAATCCTTGGCATAAGGGGGCGAGGCTGGATTAGCGACTGATGTGGAAACATCTGTATGGTCAGATGAGAGGGGCTGGGAAGCTTGGACCTCCAAATGGAGGCGGGGGGCCTATTGGGAGCACACACAGAGGCTGCTGCCTGACGCGGAGAGAAGGTCGGTGGTGGGAGAGATAGCGGGAGTCTCTGTGTGTTCTTTTCCTCTTGTGTACCGGAGCAGAGTGCTTGAATAGAGACTTTGTGAGCGTTCGAGCATGTGAGGGAGCATGGACATCATCACCAGATGATTCAGGGCCGTCTCAACTCTCAACACATGACATGAAAGTTCAGACATCATTGAAAAGCTAAGAGAAAAAAAATGGCATGATGTGACCGCCGAAAAGAAAGCTAAACAAAGCTTTCAACAGCTCGGCTCAGCTGTCGGTTCGCGGACGCACGCGGGCTGTGAAGAATCACCTACTCCTCTTTCTCATCATCAGCCTCGATAAGACCGAGGCTCAGGGGTTTTGTGTTTTGCATATTTTGCATACAGGCTCATTTCTATCTGCATGGGAGCCATTAATATGCAGGGATGATTTAGAGGGCAGGGGAGACTGGGGGGGATTAGGGCCTGATGCAGTCCTCACTGTGGGGAGTTTGAGGTAGGAGGAGGTCTGCATCAACAAGCCCTGATTTACGTTGGCGAACAGATGGTGGAGAAATTGCTCTGTTTGGAAAAGATGTGCAATTTATTTCAGTTGATACTGGAGAGAAGTGGAGAGGATTGATCGTTGCAGCGACCCAAGGGCAAAGATGAGGTTAAACCAGCTACTGGGAGGCTGAACTTAACACTGTTTGTACAATAAGGACATACAAACTCTACACAGAAAGGCGCTTGGTCTGCCTAGGAGTGGAGCATGGGAACTTCTTGCTTTGAATTAACAGTGCCCACAGTGTCCACATAACCCAAACCAGTCACATGTAAAAAATAGCTGTACAGCTATGGTTAGTGCCCCCCCGCCCCCCATATGCTGGAGCACATCTCTGTTCATGCATATGCTTATTTTCTCCATTAGATTTAATTTATGTTACCACATTTTTAACTATTTTATTTGACACAAGTCCTATTGTTATTATTATCATCATTATTATTCTTTTGAACTAACTGCAACAATGCAAACTCTGCCAACAGAGCAACGCCTTGCTTTATCTTGTCTGAAAAAGAAAGCGCAGACAAAGTGATGCAGGCGAAGAGCAGCTTATGCCAACCTAAAGCTCCTTGAGATCAATGAATGCAGGGTTTTTACTGAGTTTACTCAGGCTTTCTGACTTTATCAATATGCACTCGGCGCTGCTTGGCAGAGAGCATATGTAAAGGCTGCAAACCTGTCGTTTTTGGCAAAATTATGCCTTTCAGGTAAAAAGTGCCTTTGTGTCTTGTCCAGATGACTCAGAAAAGAATGAAAAGGGTTATTTCATTGCTTGAAATTGAACAAAGACACAGTTGTCTCACATTGTGAACTGTGAAAGCCTTGGTTTAGTCATCTCTCAAGGTCTAAACCTGCACTTGCCTTGCTCCGTCTAAAAGCCTGCACACAAAACAGTGGTTTTATTACAGTCACTCCTCAGTCTATGTACCATTAAGGGTGAACACACAAATCATAGTTTTGTTATTTTTTTGGTTTTGGAATGCCTGTTCACAATGGGTCCAGCACTTTTGCATGATTCTGTCAAATGTATTAGTTTGAAGGTTGAGTGGTGGGTCTTTTCACAACTCTTTCTCTATTGCTATTAGAGAACTCACTTTCACACTGCATGCAGGCTGCAGTCTGCACCTTCATGGTTCAGCACAAATAAAATTATGCAAGGTGAGACGAGGATTTGAGGCTCGTCTAAGGAGAATAAATCAGCTTGCTTTGTGCTGGGGCACTGTTGGAGTTCAGCTTCTGAACTGTCACCCAGAGTTTGGCCCATATTGCTCCCATTGTGTCTTCGACAACACCCTTGACGTGAAACCTCCTGTCAATTAAGGATCCATACACCGCCATTACATCAAATAAGTGGAAACATGATACAGTTGCCACATACCGGATCTGATCAATACCGCACCTATCGCCACTTCCCACACACACGGAGACACACACAGAGAGAAAGAGCATTTTACTGTATAATTGATTTATGGAGATTTGGCTTGCAGAAACGTATTGATCCACCTGTGGTAGTTTGGATGGAATATGGTGATTCTGCATTTTTATGATTAATATGAACAAGTGCTCCCAAATGGAGTGTTTGGTAGATTTTACACGAGGCGAATTTAAAAAAAACAAATAAACAAAGTCGCAATTCCAACACACGGTCTGTGATCCTATGCTGTGAACCGATCGAGCGCCTGTTGATTTTAACAAGCATGCGCAGAGGGAGAGAGGTCAGCGCTAACAAGGGTCCCTCAGTGGCGACGGGTGCCAATACAGGCAGTTAAATATGAGATATGGTTAGAAACCTCTGGTGTGAGGTAGGTCTTGGATGTCAGCCTGTGTTTGTTTGTTTGTGTGTGTGTGTGTGTGTGTACGCACAAATAAAGAGTACAAGTGAAAGGATACTAGCTTGAACCGTGGCCGCCATTAGACTGATTGGCCGGAGAGGTCAGCAGGGGTCAATTGATGGGTCAATCGCATTGTCGATTTGATGACCCGACCACATCGGTTTGGCAAATAGAGGACTGGGTGCCAGACACGCTCGCGCTCCCTTCCCCTTGCCTGAGTTATTGTGCACGCCAAAGCTACGTTACATTAACACAGAAAAATCTATCCGATCACTTATGCTGATTTACGCCGAGACTGCTCTGTCCCGTCAACCCCCTTGACCAGCTCCGGAGAACATTTTTAATGCAGGGAGATTTATGCTGCAAATGACTTCACAGTGGTAAAATATAAACGCACAAGGTCTGACATCTGAGGTGAGTTTTGTGTTGTTTTCTCTGATCTTTTTTTGTTTCCGTTTTATTTTTCCTTGCCCAGCAATGTATATCACCGTTCCCTATCCCGCAGCAGACTATCGGGATTGTATCTGTTACAGCCATCAATTTTAAAAAAGCCAGACCTAGATGTGATTTGAACCAAAACGTGGCCCAGATCGAAAACACCAGATAGAATGCATCGGTTTTCGGAGCCTGTCTCCTAATCTGTAGCAAAGCGCCAGGAGATCTGCGTATCTTCATCTGCGCCCCATTAATGATACAGCAAGTACAAAAGTACCCCGGCTCGGATACCACGCTTCCTTTAAAGCTGCCAAGTCGAGATCCGTCCCGAGCCACCAGAAAGCAATACCTACACACGCTGCGACATGATGTCAGGGGTCAAAAGGTTAAAGGTCAGGAATGCAGGTGAGCTAACCTCATTGCGTCATCGCAGGCACAATGCTGAGGAAGCGATGAGAGCAGGGAAATAGTGAACTGGTTTACATAAATTTCTATCCCTTTGTTTTGTTTGTTAGCTTGCCTGAAGACAACACAGAAAGCTAAGATTAAACTTTAATACAGCCTGGGTAATTTAAAGCTCAGTGAAAATCCCATTCGTAGTGATGTAAATTACAAAGCATTACGTTGAGTGGTTAAGTCCATGTGTGTAAACAATTATGGTGTATTCTGATTAATTATGTAATGTCATCAATTATGTAGTACTTTTGTCTTAACCAGCCTTTAATTAACAATGTGTCCCTTAAGCCTGGCGACACACTATACCAGTATAAACATTACTTAACTAATACTGTAAGTGTTTTGTATAAATTTCCAAGAAATAGTTTAACTTTGCTCAATCTGAGTTAGCGTTAGCAGTCGTCCATCACGTTAAGGTGATGGCTTAAGTGTCAGTATAGTATATTTACCGGTGACGGATCACAGTCTTATAAAGTTATCCTCGAGGACATGTCAGCAGACAGCTTGCTTTTTCACGCATCCTGAAGGCCGCGAGCATTGTTAGCATTCATTTGAGAGCTGTGTTTCTGTCAGCCTGATTAATGCACAACCAATATTCATCACTGCTGCTTGTAGCCCCACTCTGGTGCCCAACTCCTCTGGGAAATATCAGGCTATTTAGCAGCTAAACGCTCCACCAGCTATTCCCCTAACTTTGTCTGTCGGCTGAGTGGCGCTGTACAGATTGTACAACACTGATGAGTGAAAGTGAACAAAAGCTGTTAAATGTGTGGCCCAAACCCTCAAAATGCTCTGACAGATGCTGCAAAGCTGCGCCTACCTCCTGCAGTGGTTCGTCCACAGTTGAGACAATGATTGCATTTTATATAACTATAATTGTTCACATGATGTGACTCCTAATGATTAAAAAAGGAACCTAGTGAATGCATCCTCACAAAACCTGCGTTTTTGTCCCCACACGATGAACATTTGTGATTGTAATGGCAAGCGCATCGACACAGGTCACCCTGACAAATGCTAACAAGAATTCCAGAGAGAATCCTCATTCCCACAGGAGGCAAACTCATATTCCAGACACTCCCATCAAAGGAGCACCTGGCTCTCCCAGGACCTTGTTAATTATATTTTCTTTTTCTCCAAAATGTACACAGTAATTGCGTACTATCTTCTATACTCCAGTGGCTGCTGGAAATCCACAATTATTGCACTTCAGATCACTGTGCGACCCTTTCATGAAAGACTAAAACAACTCATTTTCAGATTTCCATCACAGTGATAAATCAGAAATCTGTGTGATTGTGTGTCATTTGATTATTTATTCAATTTCTCACACTAAATTCTACTTCTGATGCATTTGACCGGCCATTTATGATATTATAGCAATGCCACATGGTGCCACAAGATGGTGCTTTCTTTGAGTTTTGTCTCTGTACAAGAGCAGTCAGACACATCACAGTGTGCACAGTTTGCATCACCCCAGCAGTGCGCATATTTCTAACTTGTTGCTGCTCTGCTTAAGTGTGTTTCTCAGTGATCCAAGGGCTTCTGTTCCCCCATCATACCCCTCTTCCACCTGGCAGCTCGCTCCCTGCTACACCCCACCCTCTCCATCCTTTGCTCTGGACGTCAGCAGAGGGCTTTAAGTATCTGATTGATTGCTCTTGTACCTCATATTTCTCTCACCAGCTGACGGAAGATTACTGGCGTCAATTAGCACATATGGGATTCCCGTAACTCTTGTAACAAGCTGACCTGTGGGGAGAAAGATGAGGTATTTACTATCTTTTTTTTCTCCTTTTTGCTGTCTCATCTGCAAATATCTACAGCTGTTAAAAGAGACAGCGTTACATCTTCTCAACCACTGTGTTAAAACTGTATCACAGAGTGAAGCGAAAGGAATAAAAAAAATCAGGTTGAAGGTATCGGTCCTCCGTCCGGGCTGCTGTTTTCGACAATAGCTGCGCTCAAGCTGCGCTGCAGATCGGGTGTCCAGCTTCACACACGGTGACCCCAAGCCTGCAGGTTTGCGGTTACCTCAAACTCCTCCAATATTAAACACAGACGTCTATTATCTGCGGCTGGTCTCCCTTTACACAGGAGTGCACGCAGAGACACACATACACAAGTATCCGCCGTTACGTGTGCATGCATGTTTGGTTGTGTTGTGTGTTCCTGAGTGCGTGTGTGTGTGTGTGTGTGTGCGTCTGTGTGTGTGTGTGTGTGGACAATAGACAATAGAATGGCTTGCAATGAAATATTTAAGAAAGAGCAGCCCATAGCCTGTAAGGTGTTGGGGGTCACGTCACTGTGAGAAAGAGGAGGAGAGAGAGGAAGAAGCAGGTAACATCAAACTTTGTGCGTCTGTGCTTAAAAGTGGAGTGGGAACATGCACTCAGAAAAGATTAGATTAGATTAGATTAGATTAGATAAAACAGGATAAGATAGGATAACATGACATGAGATGACATAACCCAAGATTACATAAAGTAACATAAGATTAAGGTAAATTCAGGCAACATAAAGTTAAATTGATGTTTGTGTGTGAATGTCATTATGTACATTAAACAAGACAATGTTGCGTTACACAAATTTAGATACCTTTCATTTACATTTTTTTCAGTGTTTGGCACTCACTTTAAGGGCCCAGGTTTCACTAAAGGTCTTTCTGTTCTTCTATTGTTTCCATATTTTTAAAAACACATTTGTTTTTTGTTCCTCCACAATTCCTCGCATGTAGCAACATTTTCCTTCACCAGGAGCAGACTTGCGACAGAGCTTGTGGTGGCTTATCCCGCCCAGGTGGGGTTTTGTCCCAGTCTGCTCACTACAAAGAGCATTTAGCCTCTCCTGAATAATCCAATGAGAGCATCCGGTAGATGGAGACCTGGTCGACGAAACCCGAGAGCGACATCTGACACATACACACAGAGGGGAACTGGGGACTGGATGACTTTGGGTGGCTGGTGGTGGTGTGGCCTCTGGACATGTCACCTAACCCACAGCTCTCTCTGCTCCCTTGTTGATGCTTAAATGGGGCAGAGTGGGTAGCGGCTGCAATAAACGCACTCTCTCACCTGGCCTCGAAGCGTCCAGTTTCACCTGAGAGTCTCTGGTCTGGGTTGGATGTCACTCCCAGGCTTGGCCTGCCATTTTACCTCATCTGTGTGTGTGTGTGTTCATGTGAGAGAGGGAGAAAGGAGAGAGAGAGAGAGAGAGTCTGTGTTTGATTCTACAGAAGTGCAAATGCAATGATACATCCATCAATTTTCTTTGGCTGTTTTGTACCTAATTAGTGTTGTGGGTCATCTGGAGACAAAGAACACACTCAGGACAGGTTATCGTCCCACCACATTCACATTCACACCAAGTCTCCAATAAACTGAAGCATGTTTTTGGACTTTGGGGTAAACCTTGGGGGAACTCCACACATCGGTGACTGGGGGTGAAACCCAGTCCCCCTGACTGGGTTTGAGGGGAGAGTGCAAACCAGTCATCCACCAACTCTGTTGTCATTCTTTAAAAATAACTGCAGATAGCCAGATGGGAAAACAAATCAAAAACAGTGATATATGACCGGAGGTGTTTTGCGAAATGCACCCATTTCATACATTTCCCACCAAAGTACGTCATGTGGGCCGCCGCATATAGCGCAGCCCTGGTACAGGTTCATGTCCCGGCTGTCACAGCAATCACAATTACTGTGTATTTGTTGGCCACCACCGCGACTCTCCCTGCACGCGGTGCTCAGTAACTTATCGCCCCGTCCCTAACCTTTCTGGGCAGAGGCCGCATCCATCATCTTAAAGTGCGATCTATTCCGGTCCACCTTCAGTCAGGAGGGGAAAGGCCTGAGCCAGCTTATGTGTATGTGTGTGTGTGTGTGTGTGTGTGTGTGTCGGGTACAACTTATGGGCTGTCAGCACAAAGTGCCGAGCCTTTGCCGGAAACTGACACCCGCCGAATGACTGACAGGGACATTGCGCCATTACGCTCCCTCTATGTGTGTGTGTGTGTGTGTGTGTGCGCGATGCACGTGCGTCTATCTACGCTTGTGCGTATAATCACGCGCATCAGACCCCTCTTTGGTTATATTTCCCCGTTTGCCCTAAAGAATCCTTCTATTTTTTATGCCACCTTTCCCGCGTCGAGGCGATGCACAGAATCACCACTTATCATCGTGATGGCTTCAGCGGTGACACCGGCGAACGTGACTGTGGCAAATTGGACAAGCTCATCGCTAAGGTAATGGCGTTCATCCTTCCCCCAGACTCCTATAATTCTTTTTATTACTCTTTAATGTACCTATACATTCCCTCTTTCTTCTTATTAATTTCTCTCTTGGTGCGCGAGAAATTAATTTGTGGCCCCTCGGTGTGGTTCCCAGATTTTCGCCTTCTCCTTCATTTCTCCTGTTTCTCGGCTCAGTTTCTCTCACTTTCAGACATTCTCGCCTCCTTTTTCTTCCTGCTCCACCACGTGATCCCTCGCTCCATCTCTCCCCCCGGCCGACCCTCCTCTTTCCCATCAGCACCCAGGGGCTGATGAATGCGTGGCCTCCTATTGATCGCGATGGGTGATGGATGATGGCTGGGAGATGAGTGATGGGGTGCAGGCAAAGGTGCCAATAAGGGGGCAGCTGGAGGGTGGGGTCTCCCCTACTG
This sequence comes from Karalla daura, assembly GCA_029224185.1. Taxonomy (NCBI): domain Eukaryota; kingdom Metazoa; phylum Chordata; class Actinopteri; order Chaetodontiformes; family Leiognathidae; genus Karalla; species Karalla daura. The sequence goes on from CM055201.1 coordinate 9,147,663, forward strand.
GTGCTAATGGGAGAAGACTAGGGGAGACGGCCGCTCAGCCCCGCCTGCGCAACCCCGACCACGTGCGGCGCAGCGCTTTTCGACTCTGCTTTGCATTTTTCTTCCCACACGTCTGTGGGTCACGCGTTCCTATCCTGTTTCGGGGGAGCATTGGGCCCTGGTCGTGCGTTGTGCAAAAAGTGCTCGGCGTGTGCTCAAGGTGGGTGGAGGGGAGAGTGAGGAGGGAAATGCGAGGGTAAGAGGGTGTGCGTGGGTGGCGAGCGGTGGAGAGGAGGGGCCGGTGGAGTGCCCAAGTGGTGGTTAGTACGAAAAGATGATGGATGATGGGGCAGGAGGGGAAGACTGCTTCGCAGCTCCAAATTGATATCCCAGCAAATGTTTTTGTCTGCTGTGAAAAATGGTGCCGCAACTCTCATCTCCACTCCACCCCCCACCTCCTCTACCTCCACTCTACCCCCCCACCACCCCCCCACCCCAACCACCAGCCCAGCCTCTCCTCAAGCTTCCCTCTCTGCAGTGAATCACACCCTGCAATCCATTTCCAGCGCCCAAAGCTTTGCTTCCCGCTCCCCGGCATCCTGACAGCATCCGATCACTGCGCCGGCCTCCCCTGACTCTCGACTCTCATTGTGTACCTGGTTCTCATTTCTTTGTTGCCATAGAAACCTGCCCTGGATTATTGTCCATCGGCCCTCATCAGTCATCCCGTTCTTTTCCTTGGCCTTCCTGGCACAGCATTTAGAGAAAAGTACTTATCAGAGCGGTCTATCAGGTGTAGGCTATTAGTGCAGCTGCTGGGGGAGGAGAGTGGGTGGGGGGGTGTAAGCTAAAAGTCCTCCAGGGAGAAGATGGCTCGTTTCCTAATTGAGTGGCATGATGGGGACATTTGGCGATACAATGAAACAGTCGGGAAAGCAATACTGCACAGGTTTGAAACATACACAGTTTCATATGTTTCTTTTTTTTATACCTGACCAGTTCTGCAGTGGTAAATCTCCAGCACATATAGTGTGACGGCAGAGAATACACCCTTCACAGGTGGTCAGTCTAACACAGGGCACACACATCTTTTGCTCTCTCATTCATACCTAGAGGCAAGTAAGTGTCTCCCATTGACCTAAACATACGTGGTTTTGGACTGTGGGATGAGGTGCATAGTTCGTAGGGAACATCCACACGCAGATGGGGGAAACATCCAGATTCTACGAAGAAAGGATGTCGAATGGACCCAGGAGTTAAACCCAGTGCCAATTTGCTGAGAGCTAACAATGCAACAATGCAAAACATAAAGTGTGAATTAAAATGCAACAAAACAAATTATATCCAATAAAAAATGATACCGTATTTGATGAAAAAAAAAGTTTCTTTCACACAAATGAAACACAGAAGATCCATTGGTCCGACCAGGACACCTCCTGCTGTGAGGCAGCAGCACTTACCACTGCAGTGCCATGTGGCCCTCTGTGCAAAATTCAATGAAAAGCAAAAAAAAAGGTGCATTCAAGTTTCTCGGAGCAGCACGCATGACTGCAAAAAAAGTGCAGAACCTCTGACACAGTCTTAAGCTCGTTGTCAGTTCATTTGAACTGTGCTCCATTAAGTTAAGACGTCAGGCTGCCACATTCACGCCATGGAAAGGCTGCTTTGAAAGGGCTCTACTGTTCCAGGGAAAATCAAGTGTTAGGGTGAGAAATGAGGCAGTAATGTCGGGAGAAAGGGATGAGGGAGCTGAGAGATAACGGGGGGATAACAGGAAAGATAGGGATGAGCTCACTTCTTTTGCAGTGCTTAAGGAGAGAACCATCTGCAGGAGAGATTGTGCCTCAGATTAGGAGTGAGGCGAGGCTCCAGTGGAGAGGATTATGCCTGCGAAACAGAAGCAACACAAATAGAGGACAACCCAGCTGCCTGGATCGAGCTCAGCCACCCACCCAGGAAGACGCATTAACAGGAGGAAAAGGGGAAAAAGAAATACAAACACAGAGAATGTGCATATAAAAAGTCCCCACTAAAAACAACACACGCACTTACATTAAAAGTGGATTTTAGATTGATTGGAATCTGCAGCGCACCAGGCAACGAGCCAATAGCAATATTTGCAAGGCAAGTGATAAATATTTGTCAATGCAGATGTCATAAATCAGGCTCATTATTTCTCACCCTGACTGTTCTGTATCTGGAACACCTTGTTAATTTGTCTTTTATGTGGACACTGTTCGAGGGCTGTCATCACCGAACATAACTTGAAAAGCATGTGAGTGAAAACGATGCCAAAACGTCTATGATCGCCTCTGGAGATCCAATGAAAATGTCTGTCCCTGTTTTTAAGCAAAGACGTAAAGAAAATGTAACAACAGCGGCTTTTCCTGTCCCTTACAGTCTTTATCTGAGGACTCTGGGAGATGTCATAACTATAATCCTAGTTCACTAACTGGGCTGCCCGGTGAAGGGGCCAAGAAGCCTGCTCCCATAAGACCAATCTCTCGGACATCTGGACCTCTGCCTTTCTCCGGGCTCCAGACAGATGTTGGATGATTGTTAAGCTCCCAGGGTTCTTAGGAGTAGGAGAACCGAGAGTTGCCCATGTTTGAAGAGTGGTTATGAAATTGTGCCATCAGGCGTGTAAGTATGTCAGCAGGTTTGCAGATGCTGGGGATGTCCTCTGTGAACTGGAGGCCTATTGAAAAATCATGTGGTGAACGTTAGCTGTGTTGGCAGTGCGGCTCAAGGGATAAATGTGTCACTGGCACTGAATTATTTCAACATCTAAACCATGGGTTGGCAAGAAATTTGGTGCACACAGTTGTGGTTGCTTAGTAAAACATCCTAATGATTTCATAACAACATAATGATATAACTGTGGTAGAAACCATTTTATAACAGATTTTCCTTTTGCACGAATCTCAGGCCACATTTAAGCAATTTAAAACTAAAAGAATATTTCACCGTTTATTTCACTGAATGTGGACTCATGGACTCAACCAAGTCAAGTCACATTCTTCATTTTTTAATGTTGTACCAGGTAAAAAAAAAAATCTTGCCGCTGCTTTTTCATCAAATCCAACTAGATGTCAGTCGATTGTTTTCTAACCTCAGAATGACCTGCTGTGTAAGTCATTCAGTCAATGTAAATGTGCTAAAACTCCTATCAAGCTCATTCTACTGCCTCGGGGAAGTTTAGCACCCCTCTCCAGATTTACAGTTGGTGGGTCAGATGCCTTGTTATTCTCAGTCTACGCAGATTTATGGACTTTCGGTGAGTCTCTGTGGTCAGCCAGTGCTGAAATAATTAACATGTCGGTGTGAATACATATGGGCACCCGCACACAAACATCTCTGGTTCTCACTGATGAGAGAAGAAATGCTTGTCACACACGCCCATAAACATGCAGACAAGGTCACACAAATTGAAACGTACAATACATATATGCTATCAGCTCTCTGTATTGATTATGTATACAAATATATACTGTACAAAAAATATTGCGTAGCGTTTTGTTAAGTCTTTTGAACCTCATGTGTCACTAAACAGATATCATGCTATGTTAGGCTTTGCTAGCTAAGTTGTTGTTGGTGGTGAAATATACAAAACATGGACAGCCATGAGTTACTTTCACATGCTAAAATCAGGGACGATCATAAGGAGCATTAGCTGTCCATTTATCAAAGACCACAGATGTCGTCTGGCTATGGGACTAACATCTATTGTAAATTGTTAACCTCTCTATGTTGATGGTTTCTATTCAGCTTTGGCTGCTAAAGGAGCTAAACAGAGTGGATATCAGACTCTCAATGTGACCGTAAAGTACCAGGGATTATACTTTGTAATTGCTTGTTAATATGGAAATACCAAACTATGCTGCCTAGTAGAATTTTTTAGATTTTGCTTTAAAAAGTCACATGCCAGTAGCCAGTGACCAAAAGTAAGTCAGCTATTGTACTGTAGTTTAAAACAAAAGCGTGTTGAAGAGGTTGGCAAATTTAGTGTTGGTGTTCTGTGGTTTTGGAGAAACTTTGTAATTTTCTGGAGGATATTTCCCTTTTATTGAACTTTTTTCTTTTTTTACCATGGGGGAACAGTGAGGGACACTAAGGGTTGAGAACAAGGCCTGAGCTGACTGAGTATATACTGGTCCAGCATGAAATCCCACAACCACCATTTTTAAAAGTCATTAAAAGTCCTACACACATTACCGCAAAAGGAGCACAACATAGTGAAGGGGACCCATAATAAAGCTCAACTATTACTAAATATGTGACTGGATAAATTCAATCCAATCTTGAGGTGTACAAGCAGAATATGAAGTTTTTTGCCAATACATTTGCCTTAGGCATCCACTACTCACCAAAGCAGTGTGGGGAGAAGGTGGAGGTGATGTTCTAGAGCATCTATTATGAATGCAAACTAAGAAATGGCCCATAGAGTTGTATAGCCCTAAGGATGCTCCCCAATGGAAAGTTCCTATTACGGTATTTCTAAATCTATACATCCAATTTCTTCTTAAGCTGCTTTATTTAACCGATGCTGCCATTACTATCTGCTTTGAAAATACCTTTGGATACTATCAATGTGTCAGTAATCCCTTACATTTCGTGTCATGGAAAATAATAATTTGCATTATACACAGGGTGTCACTAATGTGTGTAACGCAGGAACCTCGTCAGACTGTGTGGCCCTGTCACTTCAGACGCATTTCAGTTTATCTCTGCAATTATAAAGCACTCTTTCAAACACTGAGCGGTGCTTTCGGCTTCAAGCAACTCATTTGTGTTTGATTTGTGCACATTGGAATTGCAGGCCTGCACAATGCTTGTGTGAATATTACATACTGGAGCTGACTACAGGATGCTGGAGAGTGAACCCACCCTGTTCACCCCATAATGTCCAGTTGTCTCTTTAAAATGGCTATGATATAGTTTGATTGGTGGATTAAACACTTATCCCTCCCCTAAGTCCGCCTTATTGATTTTCCAGCGTCCCCCCCACCCCTCTCTACCCCCCCTGTTAAAGGTGAGGTGGAGGCATAGCCTGATAAATGGCAGAGGATTGATTCGTATTTAATTAACAATTTGCCGGAGACTCTCTCTCCCTCCCCGCTCCACTCCGCATCCCACCCCTCTCTTCTTTCTCTCCATAAGGTCTCAGACGGCCCGTGAGACACGCAACGGGGAGAGGAGAGGTGATGCATGGGTAATTTATAGTCTGATCGATAAGTCCTGGCCTAACATCTACACTGCCTGGATATGAGGGCCGGAAGGGGTGTCAGGGTCCACAAACAGGGAAGAAGGTGAATGTTGTGAAAGAAAAGACTGACAGAGAGAGAGAGAGATTGATCGGCGCAGGCAGAGACAGAAACGTGGACGGATGCACAGAGAGAGCGGTATGGAAATTGCACCTGCAGACACTGAGAGTGTAATGAAGATGACAAGCCAGGGTATGATCGCAAGCAAAGGGAGGAGTGGAGAGGCTTGTGCTCTTCTTGGTGCATGTATGAAAAACAAAGCCAACTATTACAGTAAGATTACCACGTGAGCTGGATGGGACCACATGGTCACAAACAAAGAGAATTAGCATATAAATAATGAAACTAGTTAAATACGCATAAAGGTGTGATCAGATTTGGATTTATTCAGAAACCTTGTTGGTCTTTGTATAAATCCATGATTCTCCTAATGCCCAATGTAAACATTTTTAACTGGAAAGGCAGTTAATACATCCTGAACAGGTCACCGGTCCATCGTAGAGCACACACACACACACACACCATTCACTCTCCCAATTGCATTCAGGGGCAATGTAGAGTCTCCAATCAGCTCAAACATGCATGTTTTTGGATGCCGGAGTACCCAGGGAAAACCCACGCAGACGTAGGGATAATGCACAAACTCCACCCATAACACTGTCGGTCTAACTGGGTTTCAGGGTGGACCTTCTCTCTGTGAAGTGACAGTCGAAATATTGTAATGTAAAATAAATAATCTCAGATAAAATACCATAATGCATTTGTAGCCTTCAATGCTCTCAACTGTCATTTCACAATAAAGATGCCTCTGTTTCTTCTGTCCGACTGCAAAGGAGCTACTGATGAATAATATTGATACGCATTTATAAGAGAAATTAGGTGACTGTTCAGGCTATTTTCAAGAGAAAATAACTCAAATCCCTCTTGTTTCATCTTCTCAGCTGTAGAGGTTGTAAATGTACAGAAAAGCTCAGTTTTAGAGCTCAAATTTGGCTAAAGGGAAAATGTCCATTTTATCTCTCTTTTATGACAGTTTGTACAACAGATTTATCTTATTTCAATCAAGAAAGTTGCCGGCAGATTAATGTATACTGAAAATTCAGCAGCGACTCAGTTGCAGCTTCTGTTGTCGGTCAAATCTTAGTGTAACATGTTGTTATTCTGCGACACATCCATCAGGGGGCAATGCTGAGTTGAAGTCTATATTCTGTAAGCCCTACAGTCAACCCACATGCAAACACACACACACACACACACACACACCCAGAGCAGGGAGGAGAGACATGAAAAACTCCTCTTCAGAGAAACCCATGTCCCACAGTCCTCATTATGTTAATATGCCTGGAAAGAAAGAGAATGAGAAAGCGAGAGGGAGTGTGTGCATAAATGTAGTGATGCTTAGTCTTCGCCCAACGACAAGAAAAGAGCAAAATAACACAAGAAATGTTTGCATGTTTGACGGGAAGGAGAAGGGAAGACGGGAAGGAATGTTTACCCAGAACACACCTGGACCAAGGTGAGCGCAAAGACAATTAGTCAACGCTGCTGGATCTCTGGTTCTGGACACTGGATACCAACCCCTCCCTAATCCCCTCCACACACACACTCTCTCTCTCTCTCTCTCTGTGTTAGGCACACACACACACACACACACACACACACACACACACACACACACACACACACTCACACACAGGCGAAATGGGCCGCTGAGTGGGCACAGTGCGGGATGAGACCGCAGCATTTTACAGCCCTCCCCATAAAAGTGTTTTATCACATATCTTGTAATGCAACACATTAAGGGTTGCTGTTGTTATTTCCAGCAAGGTCGTTTTTACCCCCATCCTCCTGCTCCTCGCGGACTGCAGCGGTGTCTCTCTCTCTCCCTCAGCTCCTCCTCACACGGGGCTAGATAGCATTATTAAACTCATAAAGGTGCAAACATAAGGAAAATATACACAAGTAGGAGTCGCTAAGGGGCTGAATGGGGACAAGGTTGTCTGCTGCGTCTGCTCCACATTCACCAGCAAGTGCTTTATATCTGTTTGTGTACTGTCTGAGAGCACTTCTTCTTTTTTTTTCCCTTTTGTCTTTGTTCAGCCGATGGCCGCATTTCTTTGCTGGGCAGCTTAAGGGAGACGTTCACACACTAAGTTTCTGCTCACTATGTGTAATCAAGTGTCTTCTGTGTCATTGTCGAACTGCTTTTGAGCTTATCTCGGGATTACCATTCTGTGTCAGACCTACTTTTACCTTTTATCAGTATTTTTAGCCCCTCTTTTATTCAGGTTTTTCATATTTGGTCATCATCTTAATGAACACATAGATGTATTTTTTTTATCATTATGATTATTCCTCCCTTCGTATTTAAGTCCGCAGGCTTTTCTGGTAATCCTATCAGTTCGGCCTTACCCCCCTAACCCCACGACTCTCCTCCAAGCTCCAGCAGTAATAAAAGAAAAACATAATCCAGTGTTTAGAAATATGCGATTTGCTTGTTGGAATCCAGCGAGCCATGTTGGATTAAGGATGGCCTGGGCTGGCCTGGAGGAGGTGGCTTCATGACCCTTGGTGATCCTAACTCTAGACGGACAGAGTAGGTCCTGGAAGAGCGAGTGAAAAGCACAAATTTAGATTCTGGAACAGTTGTAGGGTTGGGAGAAAAATATAAATGTCTCTTCGGTGTGATTTAATCAACACAGAAATACATAAAATCGCACCTCAAAGCTTGGTTTACAAAATATTCCATCCATCCATCCATCCTTCATCTTACCTACCCTGTATCTTAACAGTGCTGTGGGGCTCTGCTGGAGCCTCGGCACTGAGAACATGCAAATTTCACACAGAAAGGCCTTTAGTCTAACCAGGATTTGTGCCAAGGATCCTTCCTACTACAATGTAGCTTAAATGCCATTCACCAACCCACTGTGCTGCCACTGAAAATATTTTCATGTTAAAAAAATATGAGCACATTATCCTGTGCATAGATTTTTTTTCTTATGTGTGTGTGTGTGTGATGGAGAAGAGAAACCATGTGTGTGCATGTTATTTATGGCTGCCAGGATTTGAGATGATAGAACAGGAAATTGGGCCGCTTTTTCATTTTTTTTCCTCTTCCCATTTTTACTGCACCCTGCTCATTTCTTTAATACCCTCTAAAATGTAAATCCGTATGCACACATGCATCCTGGACAATGTGGCCCAATGTGAATTTTATGTAAAATGCACCCATAACTCTAGTCCTCGATGTAACATATGACTGGATGTAATTTCATTACGTTAAGGGGTTTTGTGTTTGTTGGGGAGCAGGAGGTATATGCATGTGTGTGCTTGTCCTTCTGCTGTGTGTGTGTGCGTGTGTGTGTGTGTGTGTGTGTGTGTGTGTGTGTGTGTGTGTGTGTGTGTGTGTGTGTGAGGGTGTGAGTGTGGCAGGCGGGTTAAGAAGATAGAAGAAGTGATTATTAGTAAAGCCTTATGTTTGTGTTATGCCTGCGCTGCGCACAGCACTGGGTCGAGGGTGAATGTGTGTCAGCATCAAGATCAGAGAAATGCAAAGTGGGCAGGGAGCATTAAATAAAGAGGAGAGCCTTTCATTGACATTAGAATAATCCAGGCAGGTCTCTTTTTTTTTGTTTGCAGATTTTACCATGCACTCATGTAGGTAGGCAATCTACATATGAGACAGATTGAAAAGGCCGGATCCCGATAATTTCTAATATTCTAAGTAATGTAAAACAAGGCTGATCTCAACTCGGACAAACCTCACGAGAAACATAAACGAAGATTAGAAATGTGCCTTATTTTGTTAAGTATGTTTTATTATGGTATTTAACAGCACTTCCATATGCCAGGAAATCCTATGCAATAACTAAATGTACCGTTTTATAGTTTATAGAAAAACATGTTTGTGTGTTTTTTAAACACTCTTTCATGAAAGTTTCATTTGTGTTTGCTTTATATAGGACAGATTTACTGTGTGATAGCAAAACAAAGATGCTGTTTAATTACATGCCACTGAAATGGATATAATTACGTCAGAGTTGATTTTAACATCACCCATAAATTCATTTAATTCATTTGGTCCATCCAAATCCATACATTAACCTGAAAAAATGGTATTCATTTCCTCTGGCGACTGTTCATTTTCCCCCCATTGAATAAATATCAGGCATGGTCAACACCTTTACACACCTAAAATACACAAACAATTCATAGGCCTCTGTGTGAATCTCTCAAAGTCCTTCAGTGTGTTTTTATGGCTCTCAATGTCCTTGTGGGTGCATGTTAATATCTCTTCATGCTACCTACGCCATAATTCTCACATATATATGTATTTATGTCCTTAAGTGGAACTCACTCAATTAGTGTAATTACATTGGCTAAGCCTTCTATCTTTTTTTGGCATTGTTTTTTTTATCCATTAACCTTTTTCCCTTTGTATTTTCATCCACGTGTGTGAAATGTTTCAGACACTCCATGTGATGACGCTCTTCTTATTGATGCTCTTTAGGATCATAAGAGCAAATACTGTCAGTGTGACAACCAAAAATATGCCATAAGACCATGTGACTTTTTAAAAATCTGTTCAACAATCGTCAAATTAACACATTTTGATTAACTTCTAAAACCTGCAGCCAGCAGAAAAATGGTCATGTTGCTCTGTTTACTCCCAGCATCCTTTCCCTCTGCTTTAACAAGCATAACTGCGCACACACGCTTCACTCACTACATGCATGCAAACAGCTGAGCTCATACACGACCGCGCACCTTTTCTTTTATTAAGCAACTGCTAATCTGTAATGTGGAAATCATGGTCTGCTGCTATCGATCCAGCTCTGGCCTGTGAAAGTATTCTTACATATATACGTTTGTGTAGTGTGTGCGTTTTTACGCAGCTCTGTGTGTGTGTGTAAGCTGTACCAGACACTCCAGTCTATTGGATTGAGATTCATTCGCTATTTAAGGGTCAGGGTTCGGGCCACGTGTGTGCTGCATGCCTCCCTGATCAATACTTCTGCCGCACACCCTGCCTGACCCCGGCATTTTGTCACCGTAAATTCCCAAGCTCCCTTTTCTCCTGATCGCCAAGACCCCCCACCCCACTCCTGCTCCTCCTCCTCCTTCTCCTCATCCACCTTTTTTTCCCCTTATTAAGTCGCTGAAAGAAGTGATGGATTCAGGGGGAGCACTTTGTAAGATCTAAATACATTTAATGCAGCCGGGGATGGCACTTTGATGGCTAATGCTCAGGGGGTTGGAGTGATGGTCTTGTCTCGGGAGGGATCTGCTGAGACGGGGGTTTCGGGTCTGCCGATGACTCGGTTTGCATGGGGAGAAAGTTGGGAATCGCTGTAGAGTTTGTTTTCAACTAATCTGCATGAATAAATGAACCAGGATCAAAACTACTGTATAAGGACCCATCACAGTAACCTTAACACCACTGGTGAAATACTTTAGTTTCTCTCAATGAATAGTATTTACACATGTTCATAAATATGTATATTTTGGAAACATGTAATTTGAATTGTTGCTCTGTGTTGTGTTTATGCTACATGCTAATTTATGCTGTTTTTTGCACACAACGCTGAAGCTGTATAACTAGCTAGCTAATATACTATATAACAGCAATGGTTATTTTTCGGTCAGTATTGTATATGCCCACTGCTAAATCCACTCTATTCACAATCCACACCCACTCAGTGGAACCAGCAAGCTAAATTTTGCCAATCTTCTTTTTCTTTACTTTTAATAATTTGACTTAAAATACAGTATCATAAAACAAGCTATTCAAACAAAAATTTCATTTCTCATTCACAAACATCCATCCAGCTAGCCGCTCAGCTAACATTAGCATTGCTGCACCAATGCTGTTAGCCAGCAGCTCTGTTAAGCATCCATCCTTTAACCCATCTAATGGACATAGGATACATCTTCAGCCACAGCCAATGATGTTGCTACAACTCTGGATGAAGACTATGATATGATAATGATATGATATGATAATGTGACGATGATAAAAACATAAACTATAATCTATGATTCAATTGGAGAATAGAAATGGCGGGATGTTCCATTTGAAGGGAGCATAGCTATCAGTAGTTGCTGTGGGCCAGCCTTGGGTTAGAAATCAAGTGACTAAGTACTAAATTCTAAATACTGCGGGTCTATTTTTGTGTAAACTTAATTGAAAAGTCTTACATGTCACTGTTTATAACTGGGTGTTTATCCATTGCTGGGCAGGCTGCTTTAAGAGAAGGAAAAAAGGCATAATTTATTCAAGGCAATTACCTTATTAACATACTGCTAAAATACAGTGTTGTTTGAGTTTCACAGCTGTTCTTTTCCTTAAAACCAAATGTGAACACACGCACACGCGTGTTTGTGCTCATCCTCATGCACATGCACAGGTAGACAAACATGCACACGCACACATATGCAAAATCAAAATACACTGCACCTTTGCCCTTCCTTAGCGTCCTTCACACATCCTTCAGCCCGCTCCTCATTCCATACAAAATGCAAACACGGTGCCCCTTCACCTCCCATCACTTCTGCTCTACATACCTCCCTCCCTCCGTCTCTCCTTCCTCCCTTCCTTCCTTCCCTCTACCCTCCGTCAGCCGTCACGCCGTGCAGACATGTCTGCCTGTCCGCTTTGATATAGTGGCGTGAGGTTTGCCTGATCACCAAGGTCAGGGACGAACAATCTATTCAATCCACTCATTATTATTAGGGGTATAAATAAATTTAGGATGCGAGGCGGCACCTTGAACCCTGAACCTTTACCCTGGGCTGAAATTTATCTTTTCACCATTTTTCCCTGTTGCTTGGTGACAAAAGGTGTCTGTTCTCCAGCCTCATGCTTCTCCCTCATTCCTGGTCTTTGGTCCGAGCATGCAACAAATCCATTAAGTGAATGAGATGGATACTGCCACTCTACATATGCAATATTCAGAGACACAGTTTCCATATGCACAAATATCTTGTTCCACTACAGAGTCTGACAATAACGATTTATAGCTGAAACAAAGGATCGGAATAATCCACATTACATTTCAGAATTTATGAGGATGTTTTTTGCCTGGGAAGTGTGCTAGATTGGTAGATAGCTCTGTTGCCCCACATCAAGATGGGTCGTGGTTTGGTTTTCCTGGTTCGTAAATATTACATATTGTCCCTGTCCCTGTGTGCCTTCTCTCCAGTTTCTTTGTTTTCGTCCCCAGTCAAAAATCATGCATTAAAGTCGATTGGAGACTCACTTGCCCTTAGGTTTGTGTGTAAGCCCTGGTGACCTGTCCAGGGTGTATATCCTGCGATAGTGTTGGATACAAAGTAGATGAGGTAATGGATGCATAGATATGCATCCTTGGTGAAAAACACTCTGGAAGGCCTATTTTAGTTATAGGCATGATACTTAAACAAGAAGAACTTTAACAAGACAAATGTGCAATTCCCTCTTCAGTACAATAGTACTTAAACTCTGCACTTGTATTAATACCATTAAAATATATTGCTACACCGAGGTCTCTTTTGAGATGTAGTTTGAATGTTTTTACTCTCATTTTTGTCAATTTAGATAAAAGTGTCTACTAAATGCAGATTAAATCCTGCACATGTGTGAAATTTTAAGTGGAAAGAATTTGGACTGGGTGGCTGCTTTGGGTTAAATTGATTGCTTTCGGTGCCAATGAAATGCACTTTTATTTGAAGACACTGCACCCATTTGTTTCTACATTGCCCTGCAAGTTGCACCCTTTGAAGCACATAAGCGATCCAGAGATCCATGCTTGAAAAGTAGAGATCCATGCATGAAAAAAGAACAGATCAGAGCATGGGAGTCCTGTGCTGTGCTGCTTCCTGCTGCCGCGTTGACAATTGTTCGCCGTCTCCCTCTTGCTTTTGTCCCTGATCCCCCACCTCCACCCTCCCCACCCACAGAAACCAAATTATAAAATCATCGAGAGCATGATGAGATTGCTGCTCGGTTATTAATCTTCAATAAATACATCTTGACCCAGGGATTAAGTGTATGCCCTCTCCACCCCCTTGTCCTCTCCACCCACTGTGCACCCCCCCCTCCCCTCCCCTCTCTCCACCCCAGCAACCCCTACCCCAACAGACACCACCCTCACTCATCTCTGCGGAGATCCTTTGACATGAATTATGAAAAAAAAGGAAAGAAAACAACAGCCAAGGCTTGGAGGGAGACAGGGGCCGGAACAAATGTTCCAACCTGGATTGAGTGGTGGCGACTGATGGGGGCGACCTTGGGGTGGAGGGGCTGAAGCGGGATTACTTCTTCTCTGTGGGAAAGACGAATAGCACAGCGGGAAATGCTGTGAAATAGCAACCCTGGGTATTTGTGTTCTGGAAGGGTTTCAGTGGATGAACGCACGATTGCTGCCTTTTTTCAGGTGTTTACAATGTTCATATCTCAAAATGAGCATGCGTTCTTTTCGTAGTAAGCAAGAAAGTAAATAAACCATTGAGGATATAATTCCAAAAGAAAAACTTGACATTAAATGAATGTTTTCCTGTATGTGAATATGACAATAAAGAAATGAAATTCAAGCCTTGTAAACACCAGAAATATCCACCTCTAATACATATGAGATTTTCTCCAGGTGCTCTGCATGGTTTCCTCTCACAGGCCAAAACCATTTTAGGAGACTCAAAAATTGGAAATTGCGAAAGTGCCCCTAGGTGTGAGAGTGAATTGCATGTTTGTGCCCTGGGATGGACTGGCGACTTGTGGCTGTTGGGATAAATTCCAGTGGACTAGATATGCACAAAACCTAAATATCATTATAAAAACCTGGCAATGGAAAGACCTCAAGTTTATCACAAAAGTGAATGGAAAGACTTTTTTTGCATTTACACATCACGGGCCATGATGAAGGAGTTTGCTTTAGACAAGATGGCACTGGATGAAGTGAAAACTTGAAAATGTATTAAGATTTATGGGAAAATAATGTTTTGGACTTCCATCTTTCTGATACACAAAAATACCCTTCAGGAGAACGATGAAAAGATGTCAGCAAAAAAAAAAAAACAACAGCTAACAAACCTAAAAGACTTTAAAGAAACAATGTCAGCACACAGACAGTATTGCTCAGCAATCTGTCATAGGGATGTGACTGAAGTGTGTTGGGACATACACCAACAAACCTATCCATTCCTTTTTAGTCTGATTTTATGAGGGTCTTTATGAGGGCCTTTAGTTTGAGGACTGGCAGAGGTTTTTTGAGACCTTACCTGAGGATGGCTTAAAATGCACACTGGTATAGTATTAAGTTGGCCAAGAAAACAGATTGATCTCTTCTCTGTTTTCTTAATGAACGATTGGTTCCCACCACACGGCTCTACACTCGTACTTCCTCTCACTCCACAGCCGCTGTTCCCCAGACAAGAAGTGAGCACTAAATCTCGGGGGCAGGTGCGGTCCCAGGTGGAAAATCGGGCCCAAATAGATAAAATTAAAGGTTTGTCAGCAGGTAAGCAGACACTGCAGTGGCAGGCATCTGGTGGACAGGTGGGGAGAGCCGGCCTGAAGAGCTCCACAGTTACATTAAGCAGATGCTTTGATCCAAAGTGACACACACTGGAGAAATGATGGCCACCAAAATGCTGATGGAGGCTTGGAGAGAGGAGGAGATGCTTGATCAGATGCTTTTGTAGTAAAGAGATTATAGTGTCCAAAACTACATAGTTACATTTAGGAACAGATGATGATTTGCCTTAGAAAATGTATATAATTATTATAGTAAATTGGAAATGTTACACTTCTTTTTTGCAGGATAGAAATTTTAGTTTTGTGGGTAAAAGCCACCTGTTTCTATCCAGTTACCTTCCTCCATTTCCATGCTCTTCTTTTCTCCAAACCTGGTTTGGATGAGCTGTATGTTTAATACTACAGAATAAATAAAGATAACTTATAATAATAAGGAGTTTAAAGCTTATTGCATGAAGGATGAGCACAAGCGTGAAACAATTACACAGGGTACAGTGCATCTGCTAGAGACTATGCAAATAAGAACAATTTGTGTGACAGCAAAGTAATATGTCTTAATGCATGTATGTTTTTGTCTGAGGAGGATGGGCCCGGACACATGTCTCCAGATGCCTCCTCCTACTCACTATGCAGCAATATTCAGATTAAAACACTAACAAGCCAACACTCAGGGCTCTCTCCTGCCCCCCCTCACTCCATTTGCTGCGGGCCACCAAACTGCATCAGCGCTCATCTCCTTCCTCTTTGCCACTTCACCTGCCGGCTTCAAAAACAACAATTACGCTAAGTGATATATCGCCTCCCTGGGCCGCAGATCAGAGCAAGCTCTGCCCTGCTTTAAAGGCCACAGAGGACCCCAAAGCTGTTCCTGGGCTCGAGCATCGAGTGAGCTCCTAAGGTTTTCCAAGTTTTTTTGGATGCAGGAATTCTCTGCCTTCCCTCACTCCTCCCCTCATCCCCCTGGTGTCGCTGAGCGCTGACAGCTGAGCAATAGCCTCTTCCCGGGTGTGGCGATAATTGAAAAGCGTGGCGGCTTGCTGCGGGTGCGGCGACCATCTGTGAGTCTGAGTGGTTTGGGTGAGTGTTGCGTTCGTGGGCGGGGAGGTCGAGGGTTATGTGAGAGCCAGACAGCCTCCCGTGGGGAGCTGTTAACACCTCATAGATGCCAAAAAGGCCCAGAGATGGCCCTCAGCAGAGCCAGGGCTTCTAATGAGAAAAAAGGGGTGATTATCCCCACTGTGAGGCAAACACTAACACGTGCTGTTATGAAACCCGATCGCAGTAATAAGCAAGCCAAACTGTTGGAAATATGGGCAAAGCACCAATTCCGAACAACTTGTATCTGCACAAACACATCAGCTAAGCTACGTCGCTGCTATTATATGCTACCGGGGTTATTGTTTGTGGACATATTTGTAGATGGAAGATTTATCACCCATGAAAAAACAATTAGTGCTGAAATGATTGCTCAATTATCCAGTTGATCCACAGGAAATTAATCAAATCCAGGTCCGATAGTCGTTTTGTTTCAGTCGTTCATCAAAACGGGCTCAAAATGCAAAACAGCTGCATTTTGTTTTTTATTTATCGCCACCTACATTTTTTTTAAAGTTGACAATTAATATCACGAGAAATCATTTTGGCTTACACACCATACCATACCATACCATACCATACCATACCAAACCATACCATACCATACCATACCATACCATACCAGACCATACATATGACTGTACGACAAGTACTGTAATATAATGTAACATACCAAGATGTGACATAATATTACAAATTTTAATGTAACTTAACCCAACAGATAATACTGTTAAGTAACAACACAACACACTGTAGGTCACACAGTGTTAGGTAACAAAATAACATATTGTAATATAACATAGCAATGTTACATAACATTATTCTGCGACATAACATTAATCATAACCATAACATAATGGGACATAATGGAATAAACCATTGCATACCGTTAAATGGTGTAACACAACACAATATAGCGAAACATCACTGATAAGAAACTAATAATAATAATAATAACAATTGTCAGAGTTCAGTCAACTTTTCTTTGAACTTGGTAAACATTAGCGCAAATGAAAGCGTAAAAGTCGCGAGGGGAACATCAGTATGCCTCTCGCGTGCATGCTCCTGGGTTAATGCCTGTATGAAGTGCTCTGAAGATTGCATAAAAAATGACAAACAGCTAAACGCCGGAGGCGCGAAGAAGCGCTGAGTGATGCATTAGCCGATGCGTTTCTAATACGAATGCTCCCGAATGCATCTCAGTCAACCATTGCAGACAGATTACCAGATATTGCATTCCCGTCCGAGAATGAAATGAAGAGATAATTATGCAGCCGGCGGGTAATGGAGAGTGTGAGCGGTGATGGATTTGATTAAAGTTGTCAGTAAAAACACACGCTAATGACCATGTTGATTAGTTGGATTGCTTTAATGCCGCTGCGGCGGCCATTAATCTACAGCATAAACAAAAGTATCCTGCTGGTCAGTGCTGTGCTTGCAGTTGTGTATGCACCACTGTCTAGAGTCTAGTCTAGTCATTTGAAGTTTGAAGCAGTTTTGTTTTTTGTCATTATGTAAGTATGTATCAACAAGGCCCTTTTGTTTGTCCATATCGTTAACATAGAAGATTCAGGTCGTTCTTTATTTTTACATCATGTTATTACCACTGGCCGTTGTTTTCCAGGTCACCATATAGACAACAGTACTGTTGCATAAAAAGTTTCCTACACTGTGCAATTTTCATGTACATGTAGCATTTGCAACTGCAATAACAATAAAATCCTCCAATTCTCTTTAATTCTTTTATATTCTACGGTTTCTTGAACAATTAAAAATCCAAATTGTCCAAACTTCCTCACAGTTTTCCACATCACCTTTTCCCCAACCAACAGCATCTTATTCATTAACACGTTGCTGTAATTGATTGATATTTGTACCACAGATAAACCACCGTGCTCCTCCTCCTCCTCCCCCAGGTCCCCTCATACATCCCCTCCTCCAGAGCTTCCAAAATGAAAAAGAGCACGCCACTGCTTCCATGCATCCATGCATACATTTGCGTGCACACACACGCACACACACACACGCACACACACACACGCACGCACCATGCGGCCTCCCCTCCGTTGCTGCTCCATTAGGTCTGAATTGTAGCTGTGATGTGTGGGACCCAAGGGAGGTGTTATTGTCAGGCCTGATTTACTCAGCACCATCTGACACAGGGCCGGGGTGGGGGGGTGGGGGGCTTTTGAGTGTGTGTGTGTGTATGTGTGTGTGTGTGTGTGTGTGTGTGAGGGAGAGACAACAGGCACACTGCCAGGCTTAGAGTCCTTTACAGAAAGGACAGTCAAAAGCAACAGTTTAACAGTCGCTGCAAAGCAATAGGCAACCTCAACACTCATTGGAATATAAATGTGAAGTATACAGGTCTTAATGATTTATACTTCTCAGTTTATATTTCATAATTGTCAAGCTGCCAACACAGGTGACTTTGTGAGGAATTTATTTTTTATTTTTGAGCTGTAATTTAGAAGCTGTAAAAATTCATTAATTTATGTTATTTGTCATGTGTCAAAACAAAGCAGATGCAAGAAGAGGTCTGATGTTGAGACATTTAGAGTGTTTTAAATGCAAATGTTCTAATTTGAACTCCAGTTTCATCTGGGATGTTTTTTATTATGTTTGTCTTAATAATGAAATATCCAGTTTGATTTTAAAATGATATCATAGGCCTGGGGACTCATCTTTGCAGTGAGGACACAAGTCAACTAATGTATGGCTAAATGCTTCATAAAAAATCTGTGCAACTAACCCTAACCCATCATATTTCAGGCTAAAAAATAAATGAAAATTTAAAAAATATTATAAGACATTATAATATTTTTGGCTTATTTTGGGGCGTGTAAAAGCACCAGGCTAGTCAAGGTGTGATTTGGTGTAATGATTCAGAGAATGAGAAAATGTCACTTTGGAAGCAATTCATGTAAAGTTAATTGTAAAGTACACAAAAGTAAATAGAAATGATACAGCACATACAGAAAAGTAGTAGGAAATCCTGTAATTGTGTTTTTCTTCACATTCTGTTTGCTAACTAACAGACAAACAAAAGTTGATGAAATAATATTCTCAGTATCATAAAACCGTGGTAGGTCTGGCAGCATTTGACCTCACTGATGCAAAACAGCTCTAATCAGGTATTTCTCCTTTTCCACACCTTGTATTTGATGACTGGCCCTCCCGCTCTCCTCATCAGCACAAATTGACGCTGTTAAATTCACCGTGCTCATAACCTCAGAAACCCCCAGTTCCCGGCCTTTTTCCACAATATTTTCCCACCATTTGTGTAATTATCATGAGGCCACACCTGCGTTTACATTGTCGACGCTAACACCCCAGCGACAGCTCCTTTTCTCACCTCCAGCCCATCTTACACAACACATCGGACAAATTGGATACAAGGAGTAATCTAATTTTTTTTTTACTCTGAAAATAGTGGATTTTTAACTCAATCTGAGCGAGTGGGGCAAGATAATCCCAGCTATTTGTTTAGATGAGTTCATCCCGTGGTCACTAAAATCTCACACCTGCTGTGCAGCAGAGTGTGATCTCTCGTTTTGTCCACTGCGTCCACACTCCTTGTCCATCCAAAAACTTCCTGTTTGTTCTGCGACAGATCAGCTTTTCTAACAGCAGGAGATTAACGCAGCCTTTCACACTCCACTCTCACGGCTTTTTCCCTGTCTTGGCCAAATACTGTTTGCATATTGAGTTACACACCTGTCGCTTCTGAGAGGCAACCTGCCACTCAAGAATATGGACGAATACAGACGAACATCTTCTCTGCTGCTCCTGCTCTGGTTCTGGGAACTCGAGGAGGCGAATCTTCGGCTTTTAGTGCTGGGAACTGTTGGAAAAACAGTTCAGCTGGAAAGGTTTAACCAAAGAGAAACAAAACACAAAAAAGCTTCATGTAACTCTTGTCTGCAAAACACATGACATCCATTTAACATTTTTGCTTTATATTGTCATTTCTATATTTTAGTGAAGAAAAAAAAATACTGGTTAAGCTTTGAATAAATGTTGGTGCATTTATATGTCTAAAATTTTAGATCTTTATATTTTCATTGATAGGTTCCTCTACATTGATAAAACAACAGCATATGATGCTTTTTTCATGGCATGTGTTTTGGTCCTCAAGTCTCAATCAATATAGTGTAATAAAAGGTGCAAATGACCCTTTTAAGACAATAGTAGAGTATTACACACCATAGAATGAAATTAAAATGATTAAAATAAATTAAATTGAAATGATTAAAATAATTAAAATGAATAATAATGATGTTGTTAAATTATTTTACATTTCCACATTAGTCCAATAATGTGTCCGTGATGAATATGATAAAATAATTAACTTCATAAATTAAATGATAAAAATTGAAATTATGATTTTGGACCTGTGACAGCTGGTAAAAGAGATCATGTACACACACTTCATAACAGCCTCAAAAGATGCAAACATATAAACAGCCAACTGTCCACATATACTCACTAACATTAAACACACACACACACACACACACACACACACACCTACACGTATACTGTTTAATCTACTTAATTGAATCTGACTTTGAATAACTAAACAAATGAGGAAATTCACAAGGGGCACTTGATCCCTTCTCGGCTAATGGATTGGAGATTCCTTTCCCATAGGGGCATTTGGGCAAACAAGACCCAGTAATCTCTGAATTGATGAGTTGACTCTCTGTCTGCATCAAATTTCTCCACTAAAGAGCTGTTGAACCCCTGATACAGTGTTGGTAGTTAGCCAGATGCTCAATTTGCAGACCCAGGCAGAACCGAGGGTTCGCTCTGGTTTCACTATCAGCGCTGTGATGTGCTGCAGATATGCAGGATAAAAGTGCAGATCCGAGAGCTGAGATGCTCACGTGGAAGATGTAAGATAAATGTGAGGGATGGAGTTACCTGCTCCGGCGGATCGTGTGTCTGTAGCACTATTTTCATATAATCTTTGACTTCCCACATCTCAAAATGGCTCATAAATCTTCAATCCATGCAATATCCTACCCGCTTTGTGCCCAGGGAATGGAAGGGACACACTCTGGACTCCAGTCCATCACACACACACACACACAACATTCATACTCATTGTCTCATCAAGTGGCAATTTAGAGTCTCCAATCCACACATGCATGTTTTTAGATGGTGGGAGGAAATCGGAGTACCTGGAGAAAACACAGACACACACACGCACACACATGGAAAACATGCAAAGTCCACACAGAAAGGCCGAAGCTTGATCACCATTCAAACTGGGGACTTTTGCTGCGAGGCGACAGTGCTATTCACAGTCACAGTGTACCCCGCAATTGGCGACGCACAATTTGCTTAAAAAGAACAAACTCCGTCGTTATTTTGATGAGAAATTTATTAAAGTCCCTTCGTTTAACCAGGCATCGTCAGCATCAGCATCACCAATACCACAGGGAATAAATAAAACACGTAAAACATTTTCCACATAAACAAACATCGGACCCCATGCACCACAGCACTCCTTCCCCTGGGGTTGTTTTTCAGGTAGAACAAAACGAACGAGGTACATCTGAGAACACACAAATGCATAGAAGTAATTGGACCCCTAGGTACCATTTAAGACAACATCTACATTTTTGCCTATATCCCTGTTTAAGTTTGTACAAAGTCCCCATATCTGCGTTTTTATGCATATCCGAGAAGGGGTTTTGTATAAAAATAAAGTCTTCAACATGATAAACCATTATATATAGTATATATATATATATATATATATATAGACATTTGGCAACAACCAGACATTTCAAGAACTGAACTGAAGAACTCTGAACTGAACTCTGCACCTGAACACAGACCTGATGAGGATAAAGAATAACCGAACTCTGCCCTCTGGGAACCTGCCTGTGGTCTCTACATTGCTATGGTGCTATCTGAAAACAACGGAGTTCTTGCTTTGAATACGCCCTACCGACGAACAGTTGTTAGGCCAAGTGCTTTTCACCCGGGGCGTTTCCCACCTTCTCTCTGCGCCGATCCCAGACAGAGCGAGCACCTGTCTGGGATTGCCACTGTCTGACTACCAGTCAGATAGTGCTCACCACTATCTGACTACCGGTCAGAAAGTGGCGAGGCGGTCTAGTCGCTGTCCAGCACGACTAGTCCAAGAGAAGACAGAAAACACCCCCCCCCCCCCCCCAACCCCCCCAAAAGGCCAAATTTCTTGTCGTTAGGCGATTAAAACTGCCCGTGCTCAACCTCATCCAGCCAGGACGCGGGGCTGGCGGGGAAATCCGGGTACCCCGCGCTGCTGCCGGTGGACAGGTCGGAGCAGGGGCCGTTGGCGGCTCCCATGGGGACCCCGGCGACTGGGTTGATCCCGGGGGCGCTGACGGTTGTCATGATGGAGAGGTCGGGGTACACCAGGCTGGAGATGAGGGGCTGGTGTCGGGGCAGCGGCTGGAGGGCGACGGGCGACTGCGGGAGGCCGTAGGGGCTGTTGGGGCGGATGTCGTGGAACGGCTCCGGGGCCGGGAGCACGCCGTGCTCCACGGGGAAGGAGCCGTGGTTGTTGTTGCTGCCCTGACGGGGGCCCATGGCCGGGGACGGCTCGCTCAGGCTGCCGTAGATGCCGTTAGTGAGGCCCAGCTCTGACATGGGAGGCTCATCTGCGGAGACAAGGAACATGCGACATGAGAATTCCAGTCTGTGACATCCAGTCCAGTGGTTGGTCCTTTCCTTCTCGTTCCTACAGCTGAGTGCTGGAGCTTCGTGGTGCAGGATGATGAACGAGCAGAGTCTGACATTTATCTGCTGAAAGTGAGCACGTTTCTCTGTGCTCACTGAAAATCCAATGTTTATGACAATGCTCTATAGAAACCAAACATATTGGAAGCAAATGCTGGTTGAATATTCGGCTGATTTATGAGATCTAGAGTGTAAAATGTGTCACAGTTGATCTTTGGAGTAGAAAAACAAACTATATATTAATAATGATGACGGAATATCAAATTATAGGAGGAAGACGAGGTGCAGAAAGTTAAAAGTAAAATACAAGTTCTAGCTAATCCAGCAATAACATTACCTTTCCAAACAAGTTGTTGATTATGATCAATTATCCGAAATAACGCTCAAACTAAAATCCCCTACTATGAATAAATCTTACATGAATTTCTTATTCATATTCAACATACAAGATCAAGCTTGATCCCCGTATTCTACGATATTATGTATTGTTTTCTTCTCCTCTGCCTGTGTTGTTTAAATGTGACAGTGAGACTTCGGTTTCACTGTCCCAGACAATTCTGGCTCTGTCCCGTCTCGTGGTCTGGACTCTACCTGTGAAGGACACCTCTGCATCACTGTCCATGCCCTCCTCCTGGATGCTGTCCTTGTCGGACTTGGAGCTGCCCCTCGACCTCTTCATGTTGCGGAAGTACTGGCCCCACCTCTGCCGGCCGGCGTCCTTCTTCAGCCTTTTCTCTTTGGCTCGCCTGTTCTGGAACCACACCTGCAGGACAGGGAGACAGTTCATACGTCTGCACACTGTCCATGGGAACATTTTGCATATTTTGTTTTATTTTGGAAATGACTGTTTACGACATAATAATCCAGTCCCTATTTGAGCTGTAATTCATGTCGACAGTTTCCTGTATGTATTTTTTATTAGCCTTCAAGCTGCATTTATAATTTTCTATTTTATTATTCAGCTTTTGTTATCTGACTTATTGACTCAAGAATTCCTCGTTTGGGCACAAACAACAACTTAAAATACTTTTGGTCGTCACATGAGACAAAGAGACAACGCAAGACAAAGACAGAGCCTTGTCCTTCCTGCACAAATGATTTCATTAAAGCTAAATAAGCTCTCCAGGACTGTGTGGTTGTGACTTCAGAGGGACACTGTGAGCAATAATCCTGGGACCAGATTCATCATGTATTTAATTAACGCGCCGACAGCTACAAGTTGTCCTCGCCCCGTGCACGCAGCGCGCAGGTTAGCCCGCCACTGATTTAATCTATTAAAAGTTTTCTATGTCCACTTCTGATCTGATATAAATCCTAGCGCACACTTTGTAAAATACACTCTCTCTCTCTCTCACACACATACACACACTTACATGTGGTCATAAACTGCCTATAACCCTCTCTACCGAATCTGACACAGGAAAAAAAATAGCGACCAAATGCCCCGTTTCTTATTAATTTCATCTTGCACGCAAAATTAATTCATTTCACTCACCGGCACAAAAAGCCGTTTTTACCCCCCCACACACACACACTCCGAACTCTGCACCTTTTAATGATATTCCGCCCCGAGTGAACCCTCCTCACCCCGTCCCTCCGTCTGAATAATGAGGAGCATTTTAGTGGCTTCTGTCTCCACTTTTGTCCTTGCAAATAAAACAATATATATGGCCGCCGCCCCCGTGGCCGAGGCTGCTCCTGCGCGGCAGCAGTGGCAGACAATGTGCAGGGGGGCCGCAGTCGCTTTGTTAACGAGCTCGCACTTAAACCACTGCTGACTTTCATGTGGACTTCATTTTACTCCATCTAGCCATAAATCCCCCCCCCCCACCCCCACCCCACCACCCCACCTCTCTCTCCATCACCACCACTTCCAACGCACACACTTACGGGTTACAGTGGGTCTGTGCCAGTTTGGCCACCATTGTCCCTTTGGTAATGCAGTGAGGACACTAATGGAAAAGCCCTTAATGGATAATAATATAGTTTACCTGCACAACCCGCATGTCCAGGCCCGTCTCGGTCGACAGCTGCTCGCGCACATGACGCGCAGGTTTGGGGGAGTTGTTGTAGGCGTTCTTCAGTGTTTCCAGCTGTTTAGCCGTGATGGTTGTGCGTGGCCTCTTTGCAGTCGAGTCGGCCTCTGGAAATCGAATGCAGAATGCAGAGTGAGAAGATGGCAGATAGAAAGTAGTTCAGCCTCGCAATATAACAAGGAGAGATAAAACCATATTAGGGAATGAAGGCAGGAAACACTCACAGACGATCTCTAATATTCTGTCGGTTAAATTATTTCTGATCATAAAAATATTACTATCCAAACCAATCTTCAGATTTAAGGCCCCCCTCCCCAGGACAAATTCTTTAATTATTTTGGCCAGCAACATGAGAATCTGTATAAGAAACACACCCTCAAAGCATAAAACAGCTTGTATAATATACAACTTTCTAATTAAACACAAATGGATAAATTCTCCTCTGCCTATAAACCAAAATCTGGCATCCCGTGCAGAGCTGCGTGGCATTCGCACATCTGTTGGCCAGCGCAGCAAAACACCAGACCATCATCCAAATGGATACTGCCCAAGTAATTGCGCCCTCTCATTAGTAAAATAAACGTGTGTGTTTTTGGTGAAAACTTGCGTTAACTCGCCGCGTAAATCAACACTTGGTGCCCCGGGGGCAGTAAATTCAAACAAACAGATGGGGAGATAAAATTTGACCATGGTCAGACTGCCCCACCAGCCACAAAGCATGTCGGGATCGTTGGGAAAATATCTTTGGCCGTATGAGCAAAGAAACATCCGAAACGTTACAAATTGTGTCAAAGCAAGGCAATGCATTGCGTGTGTTAAAATACTAATAGTGAACACTTAAGATAAATGAGCTTGTCGATTTCTGTTTAATTTTCAAAATAAGGACTGCATTCAACCTTTTCACAACTTCTTAACTTATTGTGTGATGTCTCTAATTTTGAAATTGGGTAAGGGGTAAGTGTGTGTTAGATAGATAGATAGATAGTAATAAGTAGATAGTAAGGCTAAAATGCGAGGCCCCTCACCTCTCTGCTTGGCCGTCTCGTAGTCGGCCTTGCACACCAGCCTGCTGTCCTCCATCAGGTAGTATTCGTCGCCCGTGGAAAGCTGCCTCTTACACACGACACAGGCGAAGCAGTGCAGGTGGTACACAAAGTCCTGCGCCCTTCGCACCACCTGTGTGGGGGGGATCCCCTGCTGGCAGGCCGAACACTTGGTCCCGAATCTCCTTTACGAGAGAAATTGCACATAATCATTCATATCCACGTCACGCTCCTAGGTAATGAAGAACGGACTCGTTATCTTACATGGTGAAAATTACACCATTTTAACTAGTGTAGAACTCAGCTGTACGGTGGCTGTCGAGGACCAGAAGTCTGTTTAATTGTTTGATTATTTATCAGACTTGCTTGCTTGTTTAAATGAGGCCCCCAGAAATCTCAGGTCTTCCAATATTTTAGTCATTCCTAAAGTTACAGCTAAAACCCAAAAATAAGCAGCATTTTATTATTTATTAAACAAATTTTACAAGCACACTTAAGACAGCACAAAGTACTTTGCATAACACAAAGTACTTTACATAATATGAATCCGTTTATTGTATAATTTGAGTTGTTATACAACTCTGTCCTTGTTTTAATGTTTTAATCTGTATCTGTTAATTTACACACTTGTTTGTTAAATATTTTACCTCCTTAATAATTATCTACCTGTGGTGGTGGTGTGTATTTTGCTTTTGCTTGTCTTTTATTATGCAAAACACTTTGTGTTCCATCCTGTGTGTGAGAGGATGCCACACAGAGATTGATTGATAATTTGTCCGGCTCTGCAGTCGCAGAGGTGCCTGAGCGTGTACTCACTTGAAGAAATCGTCCTTGCAGTAGACGCTGTCGTCCCGGCTGAAGCACCTCTCGGAGAGCTGTGCCTGGCAGTCGCTGCACTTGAGGCACTTGGTGTGCCAGTGTCTGTCCAGCACTTTTAGGATGAAGCGGTCAACGATGTGCTGACTGCAGCCCGCACACAGTGGGATCTCTGCAGGAGACAGGATGCAAACGCCTCATGTTCAGCCACACCAGCTGCTATCATTTATCATACAGCAGGACCATCCTAGGACAGCACACTATTGTTGTTCATTTCAGGTTCCTAATCTTTGTGTACAAACCATTTTAGATTATTATAAATCTTTTGTGATACATGTATAATTACCTTCTGTCGTGATTTATCTTTTAGCACCCCAAACTCTTATGAAGATTCAAATTCTAATCTCACATTTTTCTATTTGTGGCCTGCAGACCTCAAAAACCCACCTCATTTATTTGTTGAAGAAATCTCATTTACATTGATTTGATCAGATGAAACTTGTTGCACTATATGCCACAAAGCACTTCAAGGACGTTTTTTTTTTTGTAAACCCACCTTTTAAACTCATCTACATTTTACTAGTGGCAAAAAATAATATCCAACACCGAAACTGTATTGTTAGATAAATAGTACAGATAGTACTAATATGAGCATCTGTAATAGGAAAATGAATATCTAAGTAATGTATTTTCTTAAGGAATGACCTCAAATCATTACGGCCTATGGGCCAGAAACACAGAATGGATGAAAAAGATTGACAAAAAAACACAATATAAATAAAATATGTATTGCTAGTGATTTAGGTTCATGATGATCTTTTGGAGTTTACAAGTATAATAAAACACACAAAATTGACAAAAAAAAGCTTTGAAAAGATTTGACTGGAACACGATAGCCAAATAGAGACTCTGTCTTTCCTTAATCTAAATGTCTCCCAGAGAAAAGTAGAAAGTATCCCAATAATGTTGTTATAGATTGATTTTGTACAGAAACAGCAGACAGGACTGCATCGTGGAAATGCACCGAGCAGCGTGGCAGTGCCCATGACTCACTACAAGACAATCACCATGAGACTGTGATGATAGAATTGAGGGAGGCAGCACTAATCAGCACAGATTTCAAATACACGTCAACCCACCTAGTGGTATGTGCATGACTAAGCATCCATGGAGATGCACATACTGTAATTAAGCTGTAATCATACTGTGTTTTTTCTAGTCTACCTCTTATTGCCATTTTTTTCTAGTCGTGCATTTCTTTGGATTTTTAAAAAAGCAGGCATGTTACATAGGATGTAATGTGGGCCTGCATCCTTTTCCAATATTAGTTCAAATTACATAGACCTGTTTTTAATTGATTTGATTCTTTTTTTTTAAAGAAAAGCTTGTAAAATATTTTCTACCCACACCAACATGCCATCATCATCGCAGTCCCTTTATGTTCCATGTCAAAGCACTTAATAAAGCTACTAATAATTTCATCAAAACACACCCTGATATTATATTTTTTGCTCAACTGCACACACTATACCCACACACTCTTCCACACAACTCCCCCACCCTGGTTAACTTAAATTCAATTGTGAAGCCTTGAAGCCAATTTCATGTGATCAAATGCGTATTACATGTCACAGAATTAGTATAAAGCCTGTTCGTACTCATTTGTGGACAGTTCAGTAACAGGAATAAATATAGTGAAATAGCAAGGCAAAATGTGTAAAACCAGCTTTGAATAAACAAGATACTGTAAATATTCCTTAATAACATGTAATAAGAAATATGATTGAAAGTGACGAGGATGGAGATTTGCAGGGACTTAGAAATAACTACTAAAAACAGAAATCGAGCCATAATACAAATGATTATTTTAAAAGGCAGGTTAAGTATTTAACGTTTTCAGAGCAGCCAGATAGAAACCTCTGAAATATAGCAAAAAAAGAAAGAAAGAAAGAAAGAAAGAAAGAAAGAAAGAAAGAAAGAAAGAAAAACTGATTTAAAACCCTGCTAAGATCCACAGATGTCCAACGTATATGTCGCATGAGAAAACCGGGCGTTTCCAGGCCTAGCTAATTAAAAGCCTGAACCACTTCATATTCCTACCTATTGTCCTCCTCCTGCTGCACATGTGCATCCAGGTGATCAATAATGCAGCTGTGTAAGACTAGAAAGGCCTGCAGGGCTCTCACGGTGCACAGCGGAGGACATGCTCCAGGAACGCGCTTTTGCAAAATCTCACCTCAAATCAAGCAATCCATCCAGTCTTTTCTGGGACACTTTCCATACAAGATGGCGCCCAGAGTTAATTTCGTTAGTGAGACCCGCTCAACACACAGATATGCACACTTAAGCTCAGCCAAGCGATATTTAACAGAGGATTGATGCATACACAATTACCTTATGTCCTGTTTTATCTTTAAGCAGCCCAAACTCTTACGAAGATTCAAATTCTCGTCTCACATTGGCCTGCACAGGCCCCGACAACCCACCACCTTCCAGCCGAGATGGCGCCCGGAGTTAATTACCTTAGTGTGTCCAACCAAGTAGAAGTTCTCCAAAACTCCAAAAAGGGATGAAAATCACTCTAAAACGACTGCTCAAATTCCCTGCATCCAGCAAAATGTGGCATTCAACAGTGGGCTATATATATAATACGGAGAAATATGTCTGTCTCGGCAGCTGCCAATATCAATGTCTGTAGGGGAGGCCTGTTCTAATATTCACGCCCATGCGCATTCATGCCCACGATCGCGCACGGAGGTTTTATTTTATTTTATTTTGTATTATTTTATTTTATTTTTTACCTGCGAGGGGATCGTCGTCGAACCACGGCAGCGGAACAACCAAGTGTGCGTCACTCGTAAAGAGGTCCTCAAAGGTTGCATCCATTGCGCATGCAGGTGGGTTTCACTGCGCCCCGGCGCGTCTGCGCGTGCGCGTTGTCCCTGTCCGCGCCGCCGTCTCCAATGGCGACTGGAGGGTGGCGGATTACCATCCAGCACCGGAGTCCGAAAACCCACGGCCAGAGGCCGGGATGGACTGTCAGCATTTTTGCTCGGGGACGTTAAAGTCTCCAAATGTCAGCCAAACGAGAAGGTCCTAGGTTCAAATGCCGGCCGTACTGTGCATTGTCAGGGCGTGTGTGTGTGTGTGCGGGATAGGAAGCAAACAAAAAAGCGGGTATGAGGGAGCTGAAAAATCTCAACAATTCTTTTTTTCTGGCCTTAAAATCAACTTGGCTCGTGATCAGTGATCAACATCACACCGAAAGATCTGATCAATACATCTCTGAGCTGAATATAACATAAACAGAACATAAATGCCTTCGCTATTGAAGCCTTTTTTTATTATTTTAAATGTGCACACAATGGTACAACGCGTTCAATTTCAAACCCAAAAATGCAATGTAAACGAACGATATATAGTCTGAAGGTTTTTTTTTTTTTTTTTAGATATATGCACCATTTTACTGCTGATTAGTTGCGCAAGTCGATAAGATAATCCATTTCTACTTCAAATTCCTGCTGTGCTGCAAGTGAACACATATTATATTTCTTGAAACACTGCTGACTATATTTTCCATAAATCTAGAATTTATTCTTACTTTAGAAATAATTTTAAACTGTTTTTATTATTATACTGTTATTTTTCATAGGCGGCAGCAGCACAATTTGAACCGATTTTAATAGACTTGTTACTTGTGCACAATATAAGCCTTGCATCAGATCTGATTCTAAACAAGTGATTTTAAACATGTTACACACACACACACACACACACACACACACACACACACACACACACACACACACACACACACACACGCTCAAAGACAAGTGTTTATTTAGGGGAGAGATTGGCTGTTCAATAACATGTTGATCGGGCCAACACCCCAATGAATTTTATTGACACTGATCTTTGGCACAAAGGAGCGCTTGGGGAAATCACGGGGAGTGCCGCCGGCCACCCGCCCCGCTGATGAATCTAAAATCAATGTCCTATTTGCCTGCGTTTCGGGGAGTATATGAAAGACGATGTGGCCAAAGGTAAGGCGTGTGTGTGTGTGAGTGTGTGTTTGTGTGTGTGTGTGTGTGTGTGTGGGGGGGGGGGGGGGGGGGGGGCTCTTACTTTTAAGCTTCGTAATAATTTTTATGTCCTATTGATCGCTCACTTTTTTTTGAGGAGGGGGGCGAGTCAGACAGTAATGTGACAACAAAGCGATAAAATGACCATCAGGGTAATGCTCTGGTGGGTCAGAGAAGGCGAGATGACCACCCCTATCTGAGAGAGATCTGAACTTTAAAATACAGTTAGAGTTCATTTCAGCCTCGATTCAGTCATTTCATTTTAGTCTCTTGCGCCAATGTCTCGTGCTATAGACTCTATCATACCTAGGTCCTTCTGTTCCTGCAGACAGTTTCTAGAGTAAATGTAAATATAAACATGTTGAGAAAATTCACATCTCAGACTGTGTTTATTTTCCCATTTTTAAATTTGCTGTATGTGTGTGTATGTGTGCGCGCGCGTGGGCATGCGTGTGTGCGTATGTGTGTGTATCTTTGTTTAAGTGTGTGTTTGTGTGCGTGTGTGTGTGCCTATTTTCTTTTTCTATTATTTCTGTTGCATTTGTATACCTAAGTGTGTGTCTGTGGGTGAAGTGTGTGTATAAATACTGTGCGTAAATATATAGCTTATGAATATATTTTATGTATAGACCTCGATATTACTCATCAATTCATTATCTTATATATTCCATTATTACATGAGAATTTCGGGTATTTGGGATATCGCCAAGACGATTCCAACAGTGTGATGTGCACACTGCTATTACTGCAAGTCTTGATAGTCACACCACTGGTTTCTCCCTAATGTCAGTTGCTCTGGCTGAAGCCGTCTGCACCCCGACCAAAAAGTCAATGAACCCGACCCTCCTCCTCCTCCTCCTCCACCACCTGCAACCCCCAGCTGCTCCACCCTCAGGTGTTCCACCTGTCGGGAGGAATGGAGTGTAGGGGGTGTGTAACACCTGTTGAACACATCCTGCAGGGATGGATGCAGGGATACAGGGGATGCAGGGATGCGGGGCCGAAGGCTCTCCTGCATCACAACCATCACCAGCAGCAGCGGCAGCAGCCTGCGCTTCCCCGGCGGTGTGCGGTGTCAGTGTGCGCCTAACATCTGTCGGTGCGCCCGTCCAACAATGAAAGCTCATTACAAATTCATAACGTCTCCCACACCACACGCAAAAAAAAGACTCCCATACGTCAACCCGAGCGCGGAAGAGCACGGTAAAAACGGGCCAGAGATACATACAAATAGATTCGCAAACTAAATGCGGGTGCTATAAATGTAGAATATAGTCAAAATTCACTGCAAATTAATTCACCAATGAACGAACCTATTAAAAGGAGATAGGAGATTATATGTGCTTATTTGTAGGTGCCATTTAGACTCCATTTTCTGTGATCGAAAATAGCTTAAATACAATATACATCATGTAAAGTAGAAATGAAAAAGAAATTACGACCTCCCCTAATTTCTAAACCTTAATTTTGCACATTTACCAAGTTATGACGTTAAAAAACCTTATACTTATCTATTTAAACAAAACAAACACAACATCTATCTACCTAAATCGGTTTCTTATTTCTTGATTTGTGTTGAATTAAGACTCGAGTTACAAGTGCATTGAATCACCACTTCAAATAAAGCTAAATTGAATGTAAGTGGGAGTAAAATCGCTCAACCCGGTCCATTTCACGGCTGTCACAGGCCACCCGGCCCTGCTGTGCGTTATCCTCTATTTCACGCCCATTAACGGACCTCAGGACCCCAATTAGACCCCAGTCCTTCTCCCCCTCGTCTCTCCCCCTCAAAAAAACTCACAACAGTGCGATGCAATAAATAAGTGTGTTCCTCTTACCTTGATTGCTATTGTACCGGG